>OY744524.1:122088215-122100715 GCA_963556195.1 Sepiola atlantica | reverse complement strand
ATGATCTTAAGGGTGGGCTATACAACCTATTACAAATTAGCACCCGTAAATACGACATACTCTGTAGGTGTTGTCTTGTATTATAACATCTATATATTAATACGCGTGTGCATTGCTCATTCGTTCGTTTGCCTGTTTGTTGCCATAGCAATAATAGCGCCAGGACAGTGTTCAGTAGCAGGTAAAATACGGCATATTCAGACAGAGTGATTTAGAGGTGGATAAACAGTTGGAATAGAAATGAAGTCGGGAAAAGAAAGTAATTTGTACGTGTCTATATATGGAAAATGATAAAAAGAGCGTGTTGTTTCAGTCTAGCGCGCGAGAGACAGAGAAAAGCACACTATTTGATAGAGAAAAAGATACAATATGAAAAGCATGACCTTAAATATCCGTGTGTTTAAAAGTAATCTACGCTATGTATTTCCTTTAGATATGGATTAAATAAAAAGAAAATAGCTTATATTGATTTTTGTTTGAAACCATTTTTAATTATCCGTACCATTTCAACGGACCTTTCTAGTAATTATTTTGCACCCTTTTCTAATTATTTGCTTCCAAAAACAAAAAATAAGATACATCCATTCAATCTTCGATATTAGCGATGAAAATGCTATTTGAAACTTAAACGGGACAGACCAACGAATAGACTGACAGACAACACCTCTTTTTATATTAATGAATCATCACTTTCCAAGACCAAAAAGCCAAGGATTAGGGTCAATTAAATTTTTAGTTAAATAATTATGACTATAAAAAGAATTGAAAACGACAGAGAATAGTTCAACAACTATCTGTTAAGATTGGACTTGAAGACAAATATGTTGTAGTCAGCAGTGAAGCAGTCCCGTGATTTGTGATCTTAAAAGTAGGTTAATACAATCTATTAGAAATTAGCATGCGTAAACACGACAGCCTGTATCGGTGTTCTTATATGTATATAGGTTTTCGTACGCAACTAAATTGCTATTTTAAACTTAAGTATGACAGTTCAATGAAAATGATATTTAAAACTGAAACTTGACAGACTAACGAAATTACTATTTAAAACTGAAACTTGACAGACTAACGAAATTACTATTTAAAACTGGAACTTGAGAGACTAACGAAATTACTATTTAAAACTGAAACTTGACAGACTAACGAAATTACTATTTAAAACTGGAACTTGACAGACTAACGAAATTACTATTTAAAACTGAAACTTGACAGACTAACGAAATTACTATTTAAAACTGGAACTTGACAGACTAACGAAATTACTATTTAAAACTGAAACTTGACAGACTGACGAAATTACTATTTAAAACTGGAACTTGACAGACTAACGAAATTACTATTTAAAACTGAAACTTGACAGACTGACAAAATTACTATTTAAAACTGAAACTTGACAGACTGACGAAATTACTATTTAAAACTGGAACTTGACAGACTAACGAAATTACTATTTAAAACTGAAACTTGACAGACTGACGAAATTACTATTTAAAACTGGAACTTGACAGACTAACGAAATTACTATTTAAAACTGAAACTTGACAGACTGACGAAATTACTATTTAAAACTGGAACTTGACAGACTAACGAAATTACTATTTAAAACTGAAACTTGACAGACTGACGAAATTACTATTTAAAACTGGAACTTGACAGACTGTACGACGAACAGAATCTCTTATAATGATTCCTGATCTTAAATATTCTGCGTCCTTTCAATCTCTGCGTTTACCGATGAAAATATTATTTATAAATATAAATGTGACAGACCAATAAAAATGCCATTCCAAACTTTAGCGTGACAGACCAACCGGTAGCTATGGCCACTGTTTGATTTGCTTGGGCACATTTAGAAGATGGCCATTCAAGCTGCGTCTCTTTTTACTTTTTGAACTAGAAAAAAAAAATGACAGACCAACCGACGAGATACCGGCGCGCAAAGCCACCTTTTATGGTTACATCTTTATAAACCATCTTTCTAAAAGTGTGTTCGTCAATTCGATTCAATTCAATTACTTTGACAAAAAATAAAGCAAGCATGCTTCAGTTGCCATGTAGGGAAATGGTGGTAGAAATTTACATAGAAGAGGATACAGCAGCCCAGCACCTGTTCAAATTCACTTTGAATTGCTGCGTTGTTGGCGCATTCATGACTTCTCCCGGAAGTCTATTCAAAGGTCAAGGGATCCTGATCGAGAATAAAGACACAAGTCAACTCTCTCTGATAACGGGATAACAACTATTTCATATAAAAAAAAATTATTCCTGTCTGTTGGTGTGATTGTGTATATGCGCATGTCAAGTTCTTGCGGGCCGACAACCGGAAACACCTCTTATAGATGTGCGTAGATCTATTTAAAAAAGAAAAGAAAAGACAGGGGTTGACTTGAATAGACTGCAGGTAACCAGGTGCTAGCAAGTAGCTTACCTCTAAAGATCCACCCTTGCTCGCCGTAGTAAGAACGTTGGCAACGGGGTATGGTCAGAACTATGCCGCCTGGAATTCCTGTTGCTCACAGGGTCATCCATGACGGAAAGGTTTGGCACCCAACGGTGCTACGAACGCAACCCGACTAACAGGGCTCTGGTGAAAATCCA
This sequence comes from Sepiola atlantica, assembly GCA_963556195.1. Taxonomy (NCBI): domain Eukaryota; kingdom Metazoa; phylum Mollusca; class Cephalopoda; order Sepiida; family Sepiolidae; genus Sepiola; species Sepiola atlantica. Next base: position 122,098,117 of record OY744524.1, on the reverse strand, counting down.
GGAAGAAGTGACATCAGGATCCGTCATACTCTGGTCGTCTTTACCTTTGTGTGTGGCAATCACAAGCATTTTCAGGACCGGAAGTGCAAATCGATGGAGTGAGGATACTAATGTTGCTTCTGCGCATACGCAACCGTCATTTCTCTGAGCGTCGTGAGCAAAACCTTCATCGTAGGCAATTGTTGAGCCTTGATGAACTCGGTGTCGGCGGTAAAACCCTGCAATCTATCATATATAACAAATCCCTATGGACAACGAGGAAGGCTTCATGCAGACCAGACAACCCTGAGGCACTATCTTCACGGGCTCTGTGCAGAAATCCGATTCGTTCAATAACAACAACAATCAGCAGCAGTCAACAATCGCTGATGCCTAAACCAGACGATAACACGCATCGGCTTGCCATGGAACATTTTGATGCGTAAAACTAAAGAGCAATTAAAGGGAGATAAATGTGGGTAGAGGCAGCGAGAAGAATCATGTTCGATGAAGAGAACATGTAGTTGACGTCTTGTGGACTTGAAAGATCTTAAAGTAAAAAAAAAAAAGTTTATTTTTTTAATAGATTTATTCAATAAGATGAATCTTAAAAAGAAGAATCGTTAATTGGTCCCCCGATTTTATAAATCGGGGGACTTATGTTTTGAGGCATGTCTATCCGTCCGTCCGTCCGGATTTTTCTCCGCAACCATCCATTGAATTTCTCTGAAATTTTGCATGAAGTTGTAACTTTGGTCACGTTAGAAAGTGACATTCTCCGATTTTTGAAAAAAAAATCTGGTTAGCCCCCCAGTAGGTCAAAAGGCCCCGAAATGGCAAAAAAATGATATTTTTTGCCCCATAACTTTTCATCCAGCCATTCAATTTCTCTGAAACTTGGCCAAAATGTGGAGGCAATTGTTCATAATAGAAAATAAGTATCGCTGACCTTGGAAAAAATCTGGTTCGCGCCCCCAGGGGGTCAAAAGCCCCCAAAATGGCAAAAATGACCCTTTTCTCCCATAACGTTTGATCCATCCATTCAATTTTTCTGAAACTTGGCAAAAATGATGAGGCAATTGTTCTGGATGTAAAATGAGCATCCTTAACCTCAGAAAAATTCTACTCCGCGCCCCCAGGGGGTCAAAGGGGGGTCAAAATGCCCCAAATTGCCCAAATTTATTGCATTTTACACTCGCCACATCGAGTCACATACAGAGGGGGGCCACGCACGCGCGGCTTGTTATACTTTAAAAATGAAATATAACATTTGTTGTTGCCTGTCTGTTATCAGTAGGCCACATCTGGGCTGGTGCACCAACCACTAGTCTCTCCCTCTTGCTCAGGGTGCAAAAAAGAGTTTCTAACCTAATAGGTTCCGATCTGTCTACCAAGCTCCAGCTCCTGTCCTATCGCCGCAATGTTGCACCCCTGTGCTTATTTTACGAGTACTTCAACGGAATGTTCTCGGACGAACTTACTGAATTTGTACCCCCTCAACGTAAATACCCTCGATCAACACAACAGGAAAATCATACCCCTTCACTCTAGAGGTCCCCAGATGCCAGAACGCTTTCTACTCTAATAGTTTATAGCTTGCCTTTGTAAACCCCTCCCTACTCCCTGTTTCCACGACTGTACTAACATGCAGAAATTTAAATGTAATGTGAACAAACATCTCGTTGCAGCACAACTCCCAACAAAAAATGCTACAAATTTATTCAATGCTTAATTTTCTAGTATCTACAAGAAACACATCATTTTAAAACAAGATTTGCCAAAAGCTAGTTTCAAATGAACAGAATATTTTATTTCGATTGTTTGCAATTTTATTTTTTAATTATTTATTAAACTTGATTGCAAAATGTGTTACTTTTTCAAAGAAAATTTTAATTCTATTTTAAAGATTAAAACGCAGCACTTTTTAACATCGCTAGCTTGGCAAATCCACAATCCTTCACACTATAATAAAGTCCAATGTGTATTTATATGTTTATAAATAAACATATATCCGTCCCGTCACACTAAAGGTAGCGAGTAAAAAACTGCAGGATGAAACGATTACAAGTGTTCATGGGAAGGGAGAAAGCAAATGGCAAGTTTGATAACACCCTGCCGTCTGAAATCAACCTGGGAAGAAATCTTTTACTCTATTTCTATAATGAGACGCTTTTTTTCTTTCTCTATTTTAACTTCGCCGCTTGAGACGTTATTTTATATGAATACTCGTGCTAAACGAAGCATAATTTTTCCCCATCATTTTTTACGGAGGGCGTACACTCGTTTGAAATATGATAGATAATATTTGATATTTCTAAAATGAGATGTTTGTGACGAACGTTTAATAGGACAATCTTTACAAGGCTCGAGTTGTATGTGAGTGGGTTTGCCAAAAATGGAAGAGTTCAGTAAACAAAATTCCGCCGGTGAAGAAACCTCTCATATCCGAGTGTTTTAGCAGTTAATCATATAAGAGGTTGTTTTGTGAACTTCTGTCGTTCACTCTAGCAGACTTCTCAAATACAGGACTTCTCTCAAGTAGTTCATCTAGGCATTTCTCGGCATGAAACTTCAACAGTAGAATTTTTTTCCAACTTTTCACATGCGGGATTAATTGGGTTCTTTCTGTTTGTTTGTTTTTTTAGACCCACTTGAATTTGTTAGTGGCTCAGGATAGTTGGTGTTTATTTTGAAGGTACTCCGGTAGAAGGTTTGTTCTGTGTACAGGGTCGAGTTGGCTTAGAAACAAATACAGGTTACAGATGTATATAAATATTTGCTAACTCGATCAACAAAAATGATGACATAATTGAGAAGTTGAATATTACACTGGTTTACAAAAAAAAAAATTTGAGGCAAGAATGGGGATAAAAGTTTTTGGGGTAATTTGGGTGTGCTGAATTCAAATTTATAAATAGTTTTGCTCTATCACCTCTAGTTTTCTGGCTTTTAAATAGTCTTATTTTAGTATAAACAGAGAATAAATGTGCATATTTCAAGAGTTGCAGCAGCTTATAACAGATAAAACGGGATAGATAAAGAACACTGATTGAATAAATATACTTGGATGACATAATTACACAATTCATATTACCACAGACAGTCAAAAGTGTATTTTCTTAGAAGATCTGGTGTATTTTGCCTCCGGGATGTCACGCAAGAGCATCCAGCAGAAGTCTCCCATCATGCCAAGGTTCCATTAGCGACGTATAGGTGCGGTTAATTTTATTAAATAGAAAAAATAGAAAGATCAGCGGATATGATCTTTTATGGAAGTCGCTCCAGACAAGGCATGACGCCACTTGATATAAGGAGCTAAAAAACCGAAAGATTACAAAAGCAACAGCAAGAGATGCCTAATGACAGTCTTGAAAAGACCAAGGAAGGAAGAACACAGTCAGGAGGGAAAGAGTTTCACAAGTTTGCAGTTCTTGGAGATAAGCTACTGGAATAATAAAATGTATAACAAGGTACCTGAAGAGCGAATTGGTGAAAGTCACTAAACCTGCGAGTCAAAAGAGCTGGAACAAATGAATCGGCGAATAAATCAGACAATTCGGAAGAACACATGCCATAGACGATTCTGAAGAACATACGTCGTCTTCAGAGTGATCTTCAGATAATATCAGATTAAAAAAAAAAAAAAATAATTGAATTGTGTAATTTTCTTTCTTTTTTTATTAGACTCGAAAATAAATGAGATATTGTTATTTATTGCAGTTTATTTTTCTTCTGTTTTCGTTAATGGGAACGATTTCTTTCAATCGGTATTTCTACCAATCAAGTTATAAACCTTTCAGTCAAGTTTGTCACCACGAAATAAGACATTCTCTTTTTCGAGTACTGCACCAGCAATTTCATGACACCCATGATATAGAAGAACGATACCACTCCCCTCGCTATACAACCACACGACTCCTTTTTGTGCACGGTGATAACGCAATATTCATCGATTACATTGCAATCGAAAATTATTCTGTTTGTTTGGCATATAGAATAATCCGTTCTTGATTTTATTTCTCGTCTTTTCTTAAGAAAAAAGTAACATAGTTGGTCCCCGTGTTTTTGTCACGTTATGACAAAAGAAATCAGCAACGATAAGTTATAAACAAGACAGGAAAGACGGCAAAGAATAAGTTTCTAAAAATAACCTCAAAATATCGTCTGACAGAATTGGTAGAAGTCTGATTAGCAGGTAAAAAATGTGAAAAGTATGCCATATTATTACGTGCTCTATTAAAAATAAATAAAGTCGTTAACTTATTAAAAACAAAACACGTAATTGCGTCTTTTATTTCTGAGGAGGAAATAGAGAGAAGACTAGTGAATCTATTTGTCTGTGCAGTGAGGACCGGATTATTTTCTTTACCTCAACGGGTAAACTGCCTCGCATTCACTTCCCTACATTATTATACTGGAATATCTCATTCGAACTACAAGTGGTTTGGGGCTATATGCTACGAAGTGTAGATAAGAGGTCTAGAATTCTGTAGAAAATTCGTTTGTCAACCGGATGTGTAGCTTATGGTATATTCATTACTTCATTCTTATTATTTTAAAAATGTATTTGAATAGAGGGATACTTTTAAAAAATGTGCCCTCGCACTGTTGGTGGATGGGTCGGTTTATCATTCGTATGTTTATTTTCAATAAATCTGAAGTCTAACTTTATGGCAGTTCATACGTCGATTGTGATAATACGTCTACACATGCGTTTTGAAATTTGGGTTCGACTGACTCAAAAATATTTAAGTTATTTACAAAATGTGATTGTCTATGGTCGGTTATACTTAAGTTTGTAATAGCATTGTCATCGAAACACATATATTAAATGGACTTATGTTTACATTACCCGTTTCTGTTAATAAACAAGGGATTTTATTATTATTAGTTACGGTAAGAATTTTTTTAACATGGTTCACCCCAAACAAGGCAGGCCGCCACTGTAGACGTAAGGGGCTGCTGAGAAAAAAATAAAGGGGAGAAGGTTGGGGGGGGGTCAGCCTAAATTGGGATCTGCGCAGCAAGATGTCTGTTTAGATTAATTTTAAATTTCTGCATGTCAGTACTGTCGGGAAAACAGTGGGCAGGGAGGGAGTTCCAGAGGCCAGCAGCATGAGAAAAGTAGCTATTTGAGTAGAAGGCTCTCCGGCATCTGGGAACCTCCACAGTGAATGAATGAGATTTAGTTAATTGTCGAGTTAGTCTAGTGAATTTACGCCGAGGGGGAACCAGAGTTGCCAGTTCATTGGAGCATAATACATTGAAGTATTTGTAAAACCAACATAAGGATGCTACATTGCGGCGATGGGACAGGGCTGGAGCTTGGTTGACAATGAGGCACCTATTAGGTTGGCGACTCTTTTTTGGACCTTGTCAAGGAGAGAGATACTAGTAGATGATGCACCAGCCCAGATGTGGCAACAATACTCCATGCATGGGCGGATGGTGGCTTTGTAGAGATGCAGGATTATGTCAGGTGTGAGGAGTTTACTAGCACGGTAGAGGGAGCCAACCTTCTTTGAGGCAGCTTTGGCAATGTCTTCAATGTATTTGTTCCAATTCACGTTACCTGTGAAGGTTAGGCCGAGTAGTTTGAATGATGAACTCTCAGGTAAGGTGTTATTTGCCATGGCAATCGGTGGTTGGAGAGGCTTCTCGTAGTTGTTGAAGGAAAGGAGCTTTGTCTTTGCGGCATTAAAAGTTACCAACCATTTATGATCCCAATCCACTACAGCCTGGAGGTCATTTTCTAAAGATTCAGCCATTGCCTCGGATATGATCGCGTCTGTTTTGCCAACATGGCGAGAGTAAAGCGTGGTGTCGTCAGCAAATAAACCAATCTCCGACTATATGTCATCAGGGAGATCGTTTATATAAATCAGGAACAACAAAGGTCCAAGGATAGATCTCTGAGGTACACCAGCATTTATGTCATGTTGCTTAGATGAACGGCCATCGAGGACAACCTGGATTTTTCTTTTGTTTAGCAAGGATCTAATTATATTAAGTAGTTGCCCAGTAATACCGTATGAGCGTATTTTCAGGAGAAGCCCTTTATGCCATACCTTGTCAAAGGCCTTGGATATATCAAGCTCTACTGTCATAGCTTCACCCGCCTTGTCTGTAAAAACACATTTTTGTTTAGGTTAAAAACTATTCGATTTTTAATAGACTGTCGGTTAACATATCGATTTTAATATTGGTTTTATAAACCCAGACGCACTAGCGTACACGTGTGGAGCCCCCTTTTCCCCCTGTTCAAGTTATTAACTGTTTTTCTCTCCTGGGTGATAACAGCAACACACAGAGAAGAGAGAGATGTGGAGCCCTGACAGATTCCATCTGCATGAGACGCCATCTTGGTTTCTAATTTATTCTCCTGCGATGGGGGCTGACATCAGTTAGTCCCACCCTCACACCCACGCCAAAAAGTATTTCTGTCTTTGCACGGGGTACCAATCACAGGTGCATTAAGTCTCTGAAATAGTTTTTTTTGTTTATCTTTCATCCCTACCTTAGCAGTTTGATGTTGTACCTAACCCCAGGGGCCGTTTTGGGGAGGGGTGGGTCAATATTGAAGCTTCTTGGGACCCGCTAAGACAAACGAGGTTTCTATAAACAGGGAATACGGCAGTATAATTTCGGTGACTTTTTGGAAACCGCCTGCTTTCTAAAGGCGGGCAATCTATGTTAAAAGTGATAACAAAATAGCTACTAAAGGTGTTTACGTATCAAAAATGAAGAAAATAAAAAAAACAGGGAACCATTCACGCCCCCTAAAAAATCACACACGCATATGGTGGTACCAGCTTTATCTGGCACCATACAAAATGGTAATGAAAGGTCAAGGAGAATGAAAAAAACGAGGAAGGGGAGTAACAACCAGACCTCCACTGGAAAGGTGCGGATAATACTTAAAACTCGAAGAAATTTATTGCTATTCAAATTCCAGAGAAGACCAACGGTAGTTTCCACCGAGAAATCAATGGTAAACGGCTGTTGCAATAACGCAAAACTTTTTGCAATGGTTATCGCAAGAGGCGGAGCGTGATTGAAATAAAGACCTGTGATAATGAATTGTGTAAAAACTCATAGTGGGTAAATAATAATAATATTAATAATAATAATAATAATAATAATAATAATAATAATAATAATAATAATAATAATAATAATCGAGGAGGATGAGAAGACCGAGGAGGGACAGCACAAACCAGACCTCCACTGGAAAAGTGCGGATAATGTTGGGACTTTGGGGAAGATTATTGCCACCTAAATCCTAGAGAATACCAATTGCCCTTACCAGCGAGAAATCAATGGTTAGAGGCTGTTGCGATACCGCATCGTTATCGAAAAGAGGTGAAGAATACTGGAAATAGGGGGGGGGGGCTTGTTGTCACTCAGACTCTAGGAAATACCACTGGTTGTTTTCGGTGAGCAATCACTAGCGATGATCTGTGTGAGAACTCCTAGTGAGTACAAATAATAATAATTATTATTATTAATAATAATAATAATAATTTTATAAACTACACCCCCCCCCCCCAAAAACAATGTGAGGGCGCCAGACTTGACTGATACCACATAAAATGGCAATGAAAGGTCAATGAAGATAGAAAAACCGAGGAGGGAAAGCACTAACCATAATTCTTACTGAGACATTGGGGAGGCTTACTTCCACTCAAATTCCAGTAAAGACCAACGGTCGTTACTAGTAAGACATTAATAGTAAGCGGCTATTGCGATAACGCAAATTCATTTGAAATAGTTATCGAAAGAGGTGGAGAATACTTTGACTTGTTGTCACTTAGATTCCAGGGAACACCACCGGTTATGATCAGTGAACAATGACTGATAATGACAAGTCTTAAAACTCCTAGTGAGTAAATGAAAAATCCTTAGTGATGTCTGTTACCCCTTGTTACGAGGAGAGAGTGATAAGAGCAGGAAGAAGAGGAGGAGGATAACGAAGTATGCTGATAAAACTATGAAAATAGGATAAGGTAAGAGAGTAAGACGAGTTGAGGAAGGAAGACCCACATTGTCACAGTCTGCGTTATTTTTTAAAAAGAATTTAGTTGACATGTAAAAAATAAACAAGCCGCGCGTGCGTGGTCCCCCTCTGTATGTGACTCGATGTGGCGAGTGTAAGATGCAATAAATTTGGGCAATTTGGGGCATTTTTGACCCCCCCCCCTTTGACCCCCTGGGGGCGCGAACCAAAATTTTTCTGAGGTCAAGGATGCTCATTTTATATCCAGAACAATTGCCTCTACATTTTGGCCAAGTTTCAGAAAAATTGAATGGATGGATCAAACGTTATGGGAGAAAAGGGTAATTTTTGCCATTTTGGGGACTTTTGATCCCCTGGGGGCGCGAACCAGATTTTTTCCAAAGTCACCGATACTTATTTTCTATTAGGAACAATTGCCTCCACATTTTGGCCAAGTTTCAGAGAAATTGAATGGATGGATGAAAAGTTATGGGGCAAAAAATGTCATTTTTTGCCATTTCGAGGCCTTTAGATCCCCTGGGAGGCTAACCAGATTTTTTTCAAAAATCGGAGAATGTCACTTTCTAACCTGACCAAAGTTACAACTTCATGCAAAATTTCAGAGAAATTCAATGGATGGTTGCGGAGAAAAATCCGGATGGACGGACATGCCTCAAAACATAATATACATATACTTATGCACAAAGAAAAGACAACATTTTAACGTACGTCGTCGCACGGAGAGTGCCGGAAAGCAACAATACCAACAAAAAAAAAAGAATCAACAAAAAAGATACGCCGAAAGAAAATAAACAACATAAATTCACTTAATGGTTTAGTCGTTTGCTGCATTCGATCTTCCTTTTGTTATTGATCAGACGATATAAAGTAGTTATTTAGAAAGTTTCTTTTTTATTTGTTATGGTTTGAATCATGATGAGAGACCGGAGTTAAAGTCTGAATTATCTAACATATACCATTGTCTTGTGGGATTTAAAACGTTGGACCTAAATAGCATCTAAGCTGATATATCAAGCTTTCATTCTGATTAACTAATTTTTATTTGTTAATTTCGTACCACGTTACTTGCACTATAATAACCTACTTCGCTGCAGTTTATTAAAAAAAAAAAATCCCGTGCGGAACCTTGGTAATATGGTAACATTTTTCAATTATGACCGAAAAATCAAAACCAACAAGGGGGACAACTCATATTTTAATTAAAGAATATAAAAAATAGTTGTTCCTCCTACAACTAAAATGTTATTTATTTCTCTTTTTGTATAAATTTTAAAAGAGTGCAAACAAATAAAAATGTAAATTTAAAATAACTTTATTGCATCCCGGGCAACGCCGGGTATGTACAGCTAGTGAACACTAGAGAAACACCCACGAACTTTGCTTTACTGATATTCAACTTAATTTTCTAATAAATGTTATAAAAGATTAAAGCCTAGATGATTAAAGATGTTGTATTGCTTTTACTTAATTAAATACTTATTTTGAAATACTACTTAAAAATGAAAAACTTATTTACGGACGGCTACCATCATTGAAATTCAAGCAATAAAATATGACATAACAATTCGCATTCCACAAAGTTATTAACATAAAGTCAGTAATAATTCATCTAAGAAACTTTGTAATAAAAAGATAGAAAAGGACATTCGAAATGTTTTTTTACTGTTGAAAATTTAAAAATAATTTAATTCTTCAGAATATTATTGATTTATTTAAGTTTAATATATTAATGGTTTCCGGTTTTTCTAAATTTTTCGATCGAGATTTTAACCAAATAAGTTTTCATGCGTCTTAATTGCTTGTTATAAATTTTCACCTGACGCCATTTTAGATTTAATCCTTCTGGTTGATATCTGCGTTTTACTGAATTGATGGCTCCTCTCCCCCATACGCCTGGTAGCTGATG
>OY744524.1:122045715-122083215 GCA_963556195.1 Sepiola atlantica | reverse complement strand
TTTCTATACAAGTACACACACACTATGTCTATTTGGCTGTTAGTTTTCTGATTACAAAAAGGTTTTTCATCAGAATTTGCATGAAGTTATATGAACATGTGTGAAGAAAATTGACTAATCTGGTATAATTTAACTACAATTTAAGTTCAATGAAGAGCAATTAAATCAACTTCTCCATGAAAATTCGCGTCAAACGACGAGAGAATTGATGGATTAGATGAATTGTTATTAACTATGGTGAAGCATCTTACAACCAATGCGCAACGTTAAGAAACGCCCAATATTACACCATATTATGTAATACAGAAAAAGGATTGTTTTCACGGCAATCTATCTATATATATATATATATATACAGGGTGGTGCAAAAGTCGCGCATTGGTTTGTTTAGGTGATAGAAACTACAACATTTCAAGTGGTTTACTAGGCTTTTCTGATAAATAATACATTTACTTGGTAATTTTTTTGCAGTAGGTTTTAAAAATAATATCCTTGGGCACCATTTTCGGCCTCACAAAGACGGGCTCTAGTTAGGGCATTTTCCATTACAGTCCTTAGAATAACTGGCTCTAGTTCTTGGATTTCATGTCTGATATTGTTTTTAAGCTCTTGAATCGTTGTAGGCTTGTTCACATATACCCTTTCCTTAAGATAACCCCAAAGGGAAAGGTCAGGGGCTGTTAAATCCAGTGAACGTGAAGGCCAGTTAAAATCAGAAAATCTGCTAATTAAGCGCTCGCCAAACAATTCCCTTAAGAGCGCCATACTTTGTCGGGCAGTGTGGGCAGTAGCTCCATCTTGTTGGAACCACATTTATGGGTTGTCCTGAACAGCTGGCCTTAAAAAATATTCAATCATTTGTTGATATCGCTGTGAAGTTATTGTCACCGTGACACCTTCTTCGTCTTCAAAGAAATATGGACCGATCACTCTTTCCGAGGTAACACATACTGTACATTTTATTGGATGTAATTCACGCTGATAAACGGTTCTTGGATTTTCAATGGCCCATATTCTGCAGTTTTGCTTATTTACGAACCCGTTCAGATGAAAATGGGCTTCCTCGCTCATTATCAGCTTATGGATGAACTCATTTTGTTCTCTGGCTAATTGCTGAATGTGAACAGCATAAGCTACGCGTGATTGCAAATCTGTGGGTTGTAATGCCTGTACCAATTCAATTGTGTATGGAAACAGATGCAATTCACGCAAAATTCTTTGAAGTGACCTTCTGGACATCCCAATCTGAGTGGTTCGTCTTCGAGTTAAGGTGTCTGGATTTTCAGCAATGCTATCCTCAACGAGTGCTACATTTTCCGCTGTGCGTACTGAACTTGGTCTGCCAGATCGTGGAAGATCACTGACTGAACCCTGCTGCCGAAATCGGGCCACAAGACGATCAATTGTGGTCTGACTGAGAGATTGTCTGACATTATAATGCCGACGATAGGCTCTTTGGGTTAAAGTTATTGAACGATGGTTTCCGAAGTAAAGTTCAATAATTTTGGTTCGTTGTTCAGTGCTATATTTTTCCATGATAAATTAATGTTTATATCTGTAATATTCTGAAAAATAAGGAGAAAATTTGATTAAATGTGAAAGTTGTTACTGATTCAAACTAATGCGTGACTTTTGCGCCACCCTGTATATATATATATATATATATATATATTAATTATTAAAAAGAAGAAAACTATAAGTTAAAAACAGGAGATTGCAAATGGCATAAAAAAATGTAAATAAATGCTTTCTTTGAAAAAATCGAAGGTAGCATCAGTCGGCACTAGGATCGACGCTCCTGTGTGGAGTAAAAATCACTAAATAGTCCATACTAAATACAAATCATTTTAAAGAATTCATTAAATCAATGTTTTAAAAAATATCTCATTTTAAATCATTATTTCTTTTTCTAATGCTCTTGTTACTTTGAGTGGAAAATATCTTCTAATTAGATTCCCGGTTTCTCGAGCTCCAAAGACCCATCTGCTAATAGCACATGTAGCTTATCGCTTGCCCATTCGTTTACACAAACCGTAACCTTCCTGACCCGCCTTCCAGATTATAGGGATCAGCAAGTCTCACTTCTCGACTTATTCCTGACAACACTGCCCGATAGATGTCCATAGTCGACTCGGGAATGCTGATAATAATGCTCGTAATAATGGTTGATATCACCATAAATCACAGATCGCAAACAGAAGCACTGTTACTCAAAACAATACGATATTACGTGCGTGCAGATGCAGAACCTCTCAGAGATCTTATCCGATATGCACCTTGGGGTATTTTTCTCCCTGCTGAAGAGTGCACAAGGGGGTAACTGAATGGGTCAAAGCAGGCATAGAAACATTCGTCCCCGCATGAAAATCCCATTGAAACGCTCACTCTCTTCAATGGTCCACTTCGGCCTGTGTAACTGCTAATGCGCATCAACACCGTTTTAACAGTCATTAGTTAGACACAAACTTGTAACATCAAGAAACCACTGTAAGAGTATAATAGCCGCAGCTAAAAGTAGGTGCACTGAGATGACCAGATGGGTCACAGAAATTAGGAATTCGCAATTTCTGATAGATCTATAATAGTGTGGTGAATAATGGGCAATCAATAATTCCCGAACTATCAAACCACTATGATGTCGCTTGCACGGCAACGAATAAGCCTAAACTGCTAGCTTAGCAGTTCGCCGTAAACTCCAATTTGGACTAGAAATCGTACGCGTCATAGAAATTATAAACTCGCGATTTCTGAAGAATCTACAATAGTGTGGTCAAAAATGAGTATTCAACCATCATAAAACGGACAAAACTGAATTGCTTGCCCATCGGGTTTTCCCTACACTCCATCTTGGTCCTCCTTTCTAATGTCCCCTAGATGATCTAAGCATCACCTGTTCTCATATCCTTGCTATCATAAAATATACTAGCCACTTCCAAAGCATGGTGACCAGATCTTATACTTGCTATAATAATAAATAAATGATCTCCAAACTCTATAACTGCCTTGCAGAATCTTGTTTCCCTGGTAACTAGAAAAATTGCCTCTGTCGTACTAGTTTTCAAGAACTCTGGCGAAAGAACTTACCCACAAAAGTATCGTCCAATAAGTTTCCTACCATTCGTTACTAATATCTTTGAATCAGTAATCATTCTAGCAATAGTTTACCACATGAAAAATACTAAAACTCTCTCTGACCAACAGTATAGATTTAGGCAATCGCCATCTACTGAAAATATCCTAATGGCCATTTCTGAACGTATATACCGCACACTGGATAAAGCAGGTGTCTACCAAGCTCCAGCCCCTGTCGCATTGCCTCAGTTTTGCATCCCTGTGCTTGTTTTACAAGTGTAGCTACGAAGTTCACCCTTCGATGCCCAGAATGACAATGATTAAACTCGTTTCTGCGCAAACGGCTCGGCGCATGCAATCGCCTGAATTAATCAAAACAAATAAAAACATGTTCAGCCAATCAGATGCATTTCTCTGAATTTATCAATTTTGCTGTTTTGATCCACCCAGAGTAAATAAAAAAGATGTTTCCTTCAATAAGATGTTGAGCCGAAATTCACGACAGAGCTAACATTGACCTTTTGCCAGCTTTCCTTACCCCATTGTCGTCTTTTGGGAAAGCTAAAAATTCATTTCTCCACTCACGCACGCATAACTAATCTGACACTAACGCACACACATACATGATGCATTAACTCTTTCACCTTATCGTCTGCTGATTGAAAACAAATTCATAAACTTAACCACTTTAATACTTCTAACATTTCTCAATGAACTTTCTACAATGAAAACAAATGAACATTGAATCGTATGAATAACCTTCAATCGAATGAACATTTTATAATTGAATGGAGAAGTTTTGATTACGATTTTTCAGACTGTGGATAATTTACGGCCTTAAAAGTATCGACTCAGGCTTCCTCGATATCTCAGCTAATAAATCACCCTTGTTCTGCAAAGACTCTCAGAATTTTAACAACCATTCTATGTTTGCCTATCTATGTAGACTTCCATTTTAAACATATATAAAATATCTCTTTTGTGAACTTATGCTTTTGTACTCATTATTTCGTTTGTTTTTATCATGTAACATTTTTCTCGCTCTCTCACACATTTCAGTATTACCTAAAACTGTTTTCCTTAAAATGATTCTCTAAAACTCGGCTCTCCCTAAATCCCCTCGCCCCCCCCAAAAAAAAACTGGAACCCTACAAAGGATCTCTCCAAAAACTGGTGACCCCTATTAATTCAGGCGAGTGCATGCTTCGAACTGTATGCACAGAAACGAGTTTAAGCATTTTCATTTTGGGCACCGAATGGTGAAGTTCGTCGCTGCACAAGTACTTCCACAGAATGTTCGCAGATGAAATTACTGCCCTTGTACCTCCTCAACGTAAATATACCCGACCTTTCTGATTAGCAAAATCCCACCCCTCTAGATGCCGGAATATTTTCTACTCTAATGGTTTCTCCTCTCAGACCGCTTGTCTTTGGACTACTACTACTACTACTACTACTACTACTACTACTACTACTACTACTACTAACAAAAACAACAACAATAACAATAATAATCATAATAATAATAATAATAATAACAAACACAACAACAAAACCACACGAAGAACACCACAACACGAACCAAGGAACAGAAACTGCAAGAAACATCACTTCATAATATCCCCCCCCCCAATAAATTACACCGGCCTCAGCTATCACTACACAAAAATGAACCAAGGAATAGAAATTACAAGAAACACTATACGCTCTCCGCTATAAAATTTTAAATGGTGTCGGCTTAGGCTGACACCAGACAAAATATTTCTAGAGGGTCGAGGAGGATGAGGAGACCGAGGAGGGACAGCACAAACCAGACCTCTACTGGAAAAGCGCGGAGAATGCTGGGACCTTGGGGAGGCTTATTGCCACAATAATCCCAGAGAAGACCAATTGTCCTTACCAGCGAGAAATCAATGGTAAGAGGCTGTTGCGATACAGCATCGTTATCGAAAAGAGGTTAAGAATACTGGAAATCTGGGGAGGTTTGTTGTCACTCAGACTCCAGGAAATACCACTGGTTGTTGTCGGTGGGCAATCACTGACGATGATCTGTGTGAGAACTCCTAGTGAGTACAACAACAACAACAACAACAATAATAATAATAATAATAATAATAATAATAATAATAATAATAATAATAATAATAATAATAATAATAATAATATAACGTATTATTTAATATTTTTTCATATACAAAAAAATATACAAATGTTAGCGCTCCCTGTTTCCCCGACTGTACGAAGAGGCAGAAATTTAAATGCAACGTGAACAAATATCTTGCCGTCCAACTCCCCACTGAGGTTGCCCCCGCCTATAAATCAATATCCTATCACAGTCGCCCCATACGCTTCAGTGTCAATATGTCTTATTTGGGGCTAACAAAAGTAAAAGCGTTTGTGTTTTTTAATTCAAGCCCTGCTTTCATTTTTTTCTAATCGTGTTTATTCTTTCAATATTCTTTTAATATTTCAATTGTTTTTCTCAAATTTCCATTACACTTTGCTTCAGAAAATAGCTGCATATTCTTTCGATGCTCAAACATGAATAATTATTGCTTTCAATTGTAAAGATTGCCGCTATATATTCTTTCTTTGTTTTTTCCTCTCGTTTCTCCATTAATAAAAACACGTAAAATCGTATTAATCAGTACGGCTGGATTTTTTGATCTGCTTCATTCTGTGGTTGTCATTGGTTTCCTCAATTCTTTTTTAGAAGCAAGTACTCACATAAAAGAATACGTGAAGGTTGCAATATCCGTAAGTGAAATATGTTCTAAGGAACCGACAGGATTCGAACTTGATGACCTCAATGTCCACCACCACGAACTACTTAAGATCAAAGTGTAGTATCTGTTCCGATGGATACTGCACCCCATAGACTGGTATTGTCTTGGCCTTCGGGGCTTGATTTACGCCGGTCTATGGGTTGGTCCTGTGCAGTTCTAGGAGGTCCACCTTTCCAGGCTTCGCCTCCCCTCTTTGGGGAGGAGTAAGTTTATTGCTTACTGCCTGAGGCGCCCCTACCGGGGAATGCCGACGGGGCTGCCTAGGCAATTTGTAATGGCCAGAGTGCTCACCTTCTCGGGCGCTGACTTTTCAAACCCCACTTTCCCGACCCGACCTTGGGTCACATCTTACTTGTGGGAGTAAGATAAAAACTGGCCTTGTGCCTAACTCATGAAGAGGAGTAAATCAATACTATCTCTGGTTTCTCTATTTCGGGCAAAATTCATCTTAACTTCTATAATAATACTCAATGCTAAAGTCTCATCCATTCTGACATCTGGACCCATTAAAGGGTACCCACCAAAGACTGGGAATTATATTATTTACTCTTACGTTCAACCAATTAAAAAAATATCCCTTCCTTTTCTTCTAGGCAAATAACCCCCCCTTTTTTTTTTTATAAAAACGTGCGATTGACTCGCGGCTTAATTCTACTTGCAAATTTGAAACATCTTTTCCCTTTTTTTTTGTCCCTTTCGCTCTTCCGCCACACTTATTACCCTCGGTACATTTACTTATGAATTTAATTTTACTTGAGCAAAGATTTGATCCAAATGTTCTCTTTTCGCCCCCCCCCCCTCCTTACCCCCATCGCAGTCGTCAAGGTTGACTATAAGTGTAGCAGCAACTTTACTTAATGTTGAGAGTTTACATATCTAAATTAAAGAAATTTAAACAAAAAGACGAGTGTATTGACGCAATGAATTGAGTACTTGGCTGCTGACTGCATTTGGATGTGACCGACCGTTCGGATTTTGAATCTATACCTAAATACACTGTCTGCATCTAGCCACACTGATGAGTCTGATGAGTCTTGTAAAGACGAAACTTGTTTATAGATGACTCTCTCTCTCTCTTTCTTTCTCTCTCCCCCTCTCTCTCTCTCTCTCTCTCTATATATATATATATATATATGTGTATATATATATATATGTGTATATATATATATATATATATATATATATATATATATATATATATATATATATATATATATATAATCATGCACAGGCAGTCTGTATCGCTGTATCAAAGCTCTCCAAAGCAACAAGACTACCATTCATCCCAAACCAGGGATCAAACCTACAACCATCTAGCTGATAGTTGGCAGCTAAACCACTAGATCACCGAACAGGCGTTATTGTTCATAGACGTTCGTTTCCCTATAGCTTTTTTCCTATATACTTTACTGATACACAATACATGCTAACATATTCCTTGGTTTCGGGATTGAGTTATGTTTGGAAAATATATTGTACTCATTAGCCTTAATTTACAATTGATTGACCAAATCACCAACTTACTAAGTTTCTGTTCATCACCCTCTTATTTTCTCACGATATGTTGTATAACCCCCTCTATTTAACCCGTAGACGAGAAGGGAAGAAAAGAAAAAGAAAGAGAGAGAGAGAGAGAGAGAGAGAGAGAGAGAGTAAGAACGAGAGGTGAAAATATAGCGAACAGAAAGAAACTCATTTTGGATTTTATTGTTTCAGTTATTTTTATATTTAACTGGCTTTGCAAACACTTTTTTTCGTTTTTGTACCAGCCGGAGGAATTCTCAGAATAATCCTAGCAACGCAAATCCTTCCTCTCAGGCATTACCTACTCCTTCGATAGTAGATGGTTTATTGCTTTTCACATATGGCGCGCAATACCGACAGGTCTGTTCACAGTTATTTTTGTACACTTCCAGGGTGCCCGTTGGTTTTCCCCATATTTTGTGCTTTAGTCTTCAGATTCCATGAACGATGTTTCTGACAAAGGGGGAGAATTGCTGGTTTCTGGGTCGGAATCTATCCATATAACACTTATGGTTAGCTAGTTTTTGACCTTGATGTAGTATTTTTTTATCTCCTTACACAAAGTGGCTTCGTGACTTGTCTGGACCATAAAAAATAAAAATTAAAAGACCTAGTGTCAAATCCTCTTGCCGTGGAGACACGAAAATAAATAGCTTTCTTTTTGGGCTTTACTTTTTCTACTAAGCGGCGAATTCTGGGTACAGTCGTATTCTGAGGTCTAGGGGGCAACGAGCCTAACCCTTTTGCTTGAATTAAGTATAGTTCGGGTTGGTCCTAGAGATCATCTTCCCAGGCATTACCCGTTACTTCAGTGGTTTATTACCGGTCGTCTTTTTCCTCACACGAAATCAATAGGTGACTCAGCGGGTCTCAGTTTTCTAGTATATATATATATATATATATATATATATATATATATATATATATATATATATATGAGTGTATTTCTCTTCTTTCGTATAAATGTGAACAAATTTGGTTGATTTCTTAAAGTAAATAATCAAGTGCCTTCAGTCAAATAAAACCCCACTCGAAAATACAAAAAGGCCATAAATTCCGAGCAATAAAAACTGAATCCAAAGAAAAAGTATACATTAAAAAAAAAGTAAAAGAAAGAAGTAATTAAAATGCGTAACTACGTCATTCCTTTTCATTGTCTGTATCTGTGGCCACTTGGAATAATCTATGGAGGACCTAACACAATAATATGCAGAAATAAAATATAGCAACAACATTTTAGTCTAGAGATACACAATTATTTTCCTTATTTAAGTATGTATGTGCGCGCGCACACACACACACACACACACACACGCACACATATATATGTTTTATTTGTGAATTATACAATTTTGAGTGATCAGATGGTCATACCCAGTGTTTCATAGGCAGTAAACAATAGAGAGGCTCCGAGCTTACATCCAAACGTGCACCTCACAATCGTCAGGTGAAATCCAAGATTATATAAGGTTTTACTATATTTTTTTCAAATGACCTGTGGCTGGTTGGTGTTTGTTGATTATGTGGGTTGATTTGCGCCTTCGAGGATTTTCTTTTATAGTTCGACTGTTTTTTGTCATTGCTGTACGTGTTCCCTTTGATTCCAATCCTAGTCTATTTTTTTTTCAGTGTTTTCTGGGGATTTTTCTGGTTCTACTAAAATTCTCGGTATCATCGTGATTTTCTTCATGTTCCTTATTTCTTTCACCTCTCTGACAAGTTATGTGCATTTGCTTTCGTTTTTCTGTCTCCTTCAGCTTCATCGTACGACGACACAATCTACTAATATCCATATTGTTTTCCTTGTTTATTATTATCACGTCCGATCTAATTTTTGGATGAGTTTGTCTGTTTGTACCTCCATGCCCCAGGAGATTTGGTAAGTCTCATTTTCCAATACTGTCTCCAGTTTGTGTCTCTACAATTTATTTGCATTTTCAAAGTGCATACTTTTACATAGTTCTAACCCTAACCCTAACATTTACATAGTTCTAACGCTAACCCTAACCCTAACATTTACATAGTTCTAACCCTAACCCATACCCTAACATTTACATAGTTCTAACCCTAACCCTAACCCTAACATTTACATAGTTCTAACCCTAACCCTAACCCTAACATTTACATAGTTCTAACCCTAACCCTAACCCTAACATTTACATAGTTCTAACCCTAACCCTAACCCTAACATTTACATAGTTCTAACCCTAACCCATACCCTAACATTGACATAGTTCTAACCCTAACCCTAACCCTAACATTTACATAGTTCTAACCCTAACCCTAACCCTAACATTTACATAGTTCTAACCCTAACCCTAACATTTACATAGTTCTAACCCTAACCCTAACCCTAACATTTACATAGTTCTAACCCTAACCCTAACATTTACATAATTCTAACCCTAACCCTAACATTTACATAGTTCTAACCCTAACATTTACATAGTTCTAACCCTAACCCTAACATTTACATAGTTCTAACCCTAACATTTACATAGTTCTAACCCTAACCCTAACCCTAACATTTACATAGTTCTAACCCTAACCTTAACCCTAACATTTACATAGTTCTAACCCTAACCCTAACATTTACATAGTTCTAACCCTAACATTTACATAGTTCTAACCCTAATCCTAACATTTACATAGTTCTAACCCTAACCCTAACATTTACATAGTTCTAACCCTAACCCTAACCCTAACATTTACATAGTTCTAACCCTAACCCTAACCCTAACCCTAACATTTACATAGTTCTAACCCTAACCCTAACCCTAACATCTACATAGTTCTAACCCTAACCCTAACCCTAACCCTAACATTTACATAGTTCTAACCCTAACCCATACCCTAACATTTACATAGTTCTAACCCTAACCCTAACATTTACATAGTTCTAACCCTTACATTTACATAGTTGTAACCCTTACCCTAACCCTAACATTTACATAGTTCTAACCCTAACCCTAACCCTAACATTTACATAGTTCTAACCCTAACCCTAACCTTAACATTTACATAGTTCTAACCCTAACCCATACCCTAACATTTACATAGTTCTAACCCTAACCCTAACCCTAACATTTACATAGTTCTAACCCTAACCCTAACCCTAACATTTACATAGTTCTAACCCTAACCCTAACATTTACATAGTTCTAACCCTAACCCTAACATTTACATAGTTCTAACCCTAACCCTAACATTTACATAGTTCTAACTCTAACCCTAACCCTAACATTTACATAGTTCTAACCCTAACCCTAACATTTACATAGTTATCACCCTAACCCTAACATTTACATAGTTCTAACCCTAACCCTAACCCTAACATTTACATAGTTCTAACCCTAACCCTAACATTTACATAGTTCTAACCCTAACCCTAACCCTAACATTTACATAGTTCTAACCCTAACCCTAACCCTAACATTTACATAGTTCTAACCCTAACCCTAACCCTAACATTTACATAGTTCTAACCCTAACCCATACCCTAACATTTACATAATTCTAACCCTAACCCTAACCTTAACATTTACATAGTTCCCACCCTAACCCTAACCCTAACATTTACATAGTTCTAACCCTAACCCATACCCTAACATTTACATAGTTCTAACCCTAACCCTAACCCTAACATTTACATAGTTCTAACCCTAACCCTAACCCTAACATTTACATAGTTCTAACACTAACCCATACCCTAACATTTACATAGTTCTAACCCTAACCCTAACATTTACATAGTTCTAACCCTAACCCTAACATTTACATAGTTCTAACCCTTACATTTACATAGTTGTAACCCTTACCCTAACCCTAACATTTACATAGTTCTAACCCTAACCCTAACCCTAACATTTACATAGTTCTAACCCTAACCCTAACCCTAACATTTACATAGTTCTAACCCTAACCCTAACCCTAACATTTACATAGTTCAAACCCTAACCCTAACCCTAACATTTACATAGTTCTAAGCCTAACCCATACCCTAACATTGACATAGTTCTAACCCTAACCCTAACCCTAACATTTACATAGTTCTAACCCTAACCCTAACCCTAACATTTACATAGTTCTAACCCTAACCCTAACATTTACATAGTTCTAACCCTAACCCTAACATTTACATAGTTCTAACCCTAACCCTAACCCTAACATTTACATAGTTCTAACCCTAACCCTAACATTTACATAGTTCTAACCCTAACCCTAACATTTACATAGTTCTAACCCTAACCCTAACATTTACATAGTTCTAACCCTAACCCTAACCCTAACATTTACATAGTTCTAACCCTAACCCTAACATTTACATAGTTCTAACCCTAACCCTAACCCTAACATTTACATAGTTCTAACCTTAACCCTAACCGTAACATTTACATAGTTCTAACCCTAACCCATACCCTAACATTTACATAGTTCTAACCCTAACCCATACCCTAACATTTACATAGTTCTAACCCTAACCCATACTCTAACATTGACATAGTTCTAACCCTAACCCTAACCCTAACATTTACATAGTTCTAACCCTAACCCTAACCCTAACATTTACATAGTTCTAACCCTAACCCTAACATTTACATAGTTCTAACCCTAACCCTAACATTTACATAGTTCTAACCCTAACCCTAACCCTAACATTTACATAGTTCTAACCCTAACCCATACACTAACATTTACATAGTTCTAACCCTAACCCTAACATTTACATAGTTCTAACCCTAACCCTAACCCTAACATTTACATAGTTCTAACCCTAACCCTAACATTTACATAGTTCTAACCCTAACCCTAACCCTAACATTTACATAGTTCTAACCCTAACCCTAACCCTAACATATACATAGTTCTAACCCTAACCCATACCCTAACATTTACATAGTTCTAACCCTAACCCTAACCTTAACATTTACATAGTTCTAACCCTAACCCTAACCCTAACATTTACATAGTTCTAACCCTAACCCTAACATTTACATAGTTCTAACCCTAACCCTAACATTTACATAGTTCTAACCCTAACCCTAACATTTACATAGTTCTAACCCTAACCCTAACATTTACATAGTTCTAACTCTAACCCTAACCCTAACATTTACATAGTTCTAACCCTAACCCTAACATTTACATAGTTCTAACCCTAACCCTAACATTTACATAGTTCTAACCCTAACCCTAACCCTAACATTTACATAGTTCTAACCCTAACCCTAACATTTACATAGTTCTAACCCTAACCCTAACCCTAACATTTACATAGTTCTAACCCTAACCCTAACCCTAACATTTAAATAGTTCTAACCCTAACCCTAACCCTAACATTTACATAGTTCTAACCCTAACCCATACCCTAACATTTACATAGTTCTAACCCTAACCCATACCCTAACATTTACATAGTTCTAACCCTAACCCTAACCCTAACATTTAAATAGTTCTAACCCTAACCCTAACCCTAACATTTACATAGTTCTAACCCTTACCCTAACCCTAACATTTACATAGTTCTAACCCTAACCCATACCCTAACATTTACATAGTTCTAACCCTAACCCTAACATTTACATAGTTCTAACCCTAACCCTAACATTTACATAGTTCTAACCCTTACATTTACATAGTTGTAACATTTACCCTAACCCTAACATTTACATAGTTCTAACCCTAACCCTAACCCTAACATTTACATAGTTCTAACCCTAACCCTAACCCTAACATTTACATAGTTCTAACCCTAACCCTAACCCTAACATTTACATAGTTCTAACCCTAACCCCAACCCTAACATTTACATAGTTCTAACCCTAACCCATACCCTTACATTGACATAGTTCTAACCCTAACCCTAACCCTAACATTTACATAGTTCTAACCCTAACCCTAACCCTAACATTTACATAGTTCTAACCCTAACCCTAACATTTACATAGTTCTAACCCTAACCCTAACATTTACATAGTTCTAACCCTAACCCTAACCCTAACATTTACATAGTTCTAACCCTAACCCTAACCCTAACATTTACATAGTTCTAACCCTAACCCTAACATTTACATAGTTCTAACCCTAACCCTAACCCTAACATTTACATAGTTCTAACCCTAACCCTAACCCTAACATTTACATAGTTCTAACCCTAACCCATACCCTAACATTTACATAGTTCTAACCCTAACCCTAACATTTACATAGTTCTAACCCTAACCCATACCCTAACATTGACATAGTTCTAACCCTAACCCTAACCCTAACATTTACATAGTTCTAACCCTAACCCTAACATTTACATAGTTCTAACCCTAACCCTAACATTTACATAGTTCTAACCCTAACCCTAACATTTACATAGTTCTAACCCTAACCCTAACCCTAACCCTAACATTTACATAGTTCTAACCCTAACCCTAACATTTACATAGTTCTAACCCTAACCCTAACATTTACATAGTTCTAACCCTAACCCTAACCCTAACATTTACATAGTTCTAACCCTAACCCTAACATTTACATAGTTCTAACCCTAACCCTAACCCTAACATTTACATAGTTCTAACCCTAACCCTAACCCTAACATTTACATAGTTCTAACCATAACCCATACCCTAACATTTACATAGTTCTAACCCTAACCCTAACCTTAACATTTACATAGTTCTAACCCTAACCCTAACCCTAACATTTACATAGTTCTAACCCTAACCCTAACATTTACATAGTTCTAACCCTAACCCTAACATTTACATAGTTCTAACCCTAAGCCTAACATTTACATAGTTCTAACCCTAACCCTAACCCTAACATTTACATAGTTCTAACCCTAACCCTAACATTTACATAGTTCTAACCCTAACCCTAACATTTACATAGTTCTAACCCTAACTCTAACTCTAACATTTACATAGTTCTAACCCTAACCCTAACCCTAACCCTAACATTTACATAGTTCTAACCCTAACCCTAACATTTACATAGTTCTAACCCTCACCCTAACCCTAACATTTACATAGTTCTAACCCTAACCCTAACATTTACATAGTTCTAACCCTAACCCATACCCTAACATTTACATAGTTCTAACCCTAACCCTAACCCTAACATTTACATAGTTCTAACCCTAACCCTAACTCTAACATTTACATAGTTCTAACCCTAACCCTAACCCTAACATTTACATAGTTCTAACCCTAACCCTAACCCTAACATTTACATAGTTCTAACCCTAACCCTAACCCTAACATTTACATAGTTCTAACCCTAACCCATACCCTAACATTTACATAGTTCTAACCCTAACCCTAACCCTAACATTTACATAGTTCTAACCCTAACCCGAACCCTAACATTTACATAGTTCTAACCCTAACCCTAACATTTACATAGTTCTAACCCTAACCCTAACATTTACATAGTTCTAACCCTAACCCATACCCTAACATTTACATAGTTCTAACCCTAACCCTAACCCTAACATTTACATAGTTCTAACCCTAACCCATACCCTAACATTGACATAGTTCTAACCCTAACCCTAACCCTAACATTTACAGAGTTCTAACCCTAACCCTAACATTTACATAGTTCTAACCCTAACCCTAACATTTACATAGTTCTAACCCTAACCCTAACATTTACATAGTTCTAACCCTAACCCTAACCCTAACCCTAACATTTACATAGTTCTAACCCTAACCCTAACATTTACATAGTTCTAACCCTAACCCTAACATTTACATAGTTCTAACCCTAACCCTAACCCTAACATTTACATAGTTCTAACCCTAACCCTAACATTTACATAGTTCTAACCCTAACCCTAACCCTAACATTTACATAGTTCTAACCCTAACCCTAACCCTAACATTTACATAGTTCTAACCATAACCCATACCCTAACATTTACATAGTTCTAACCCTAACCCTAACCTTAACATTTACATAGTTCTAACCCTAACCCTAACCCTAACATTTACATAGTTCTAACCCTAACCCTAACATTTACATAGTTCTAACCCTAACCCTAACATTTACATAGTTCTAACCCTAAGCCTAACATTTACATAGTTCTAACCCTAACCCTAACCCTAACATTTACATAATTCTAACCCTAACCCTAACATTTACATAGTTCTAACCCTAACCCTAACATTTACATAGTTCTAACCCTAACTCTAACCCTAACATTTACATAGTTCTAACCCTAACCCTAACCCTAACCCTAACATTTACATAGTTCTAACCCTAACCCTAACATTTACATAGTTCTAACCCTAACTCTAACCCTAACATTTACATAGTTCTAACCCTAACCCTAACCCTAACCCTAACCCTAACATTTACATAGTTCTAACCCTAACCCTAACATTTACATAGTTCTAACCCTCACCCTAACCCTAACATTTACATAGTTCTAACCCTAACCCTAACATTTACATAGTTCTAACCCTAACCCATACCCTAACATTTACATAGTTCTAACCCTAACCCTAACCCTAACATTTACATAGTTCTAACCCTAACCCTAACTCTAACATTTACATAGTTCTAACCCTAACCCTAACCCTAACATTTACATAGTTCTAACCCTAACCCTAACCCTAACATTTACATAGTTCTAACCCTAACCCTACCCCTAACATTTACATAGTTCTAACCCTAACCCATACCCTAACATTTACATAGTTCTAACCCTAACCCTAACCCTAACATTTACATAGTTCTAACCCTAACCCGAACCCTAACATTTACATAGTTCTAACCCTAACCCTAACATTTACATAGTTCTAACCCTAACCCTAACATTTACATAGTTCTAACCCTAACCCTAACATTTACATAGTTCTCAGTGAACAGCTTTTTCCGCGCAGTCGTGTTTATTTTTGTATTCTTTTGGGGTTAGTGTTCTGCATTCACGTATGTTATTTAGCGTTTTGTATCTTTGTCGACAGAGTCTACATTTACTATTTTACGGGGGTTCGTCTCTTTTGGTTTTGATATACTTCGTTCTAATTTCTTTGTTCTGTGCAGCTGCCAGTAGTAATTCTTATTCTCTGTTCAAATGTCCTTTTTGTAGCCATGTTCAGGTGTCTTGTGTGTCTCTTCTCTCGTCAGTCTGATAAATCGTCCACGTAGCTGCTTCTCTTTCCATTTTCTTTTTTCGCTATTCCCGCATTGTTCTTTGTGACGATGATCAGCTTTTTCGATTATATATTTTTCGAGTTCTTTTTTCTGTTCCTCACACGGACTTCCATACTCATCTTCCCGCTTTTCCCTTTTTTACATAGAATCAGTCAGTATCACCCTTCGTGTAAAGTGGGTTGTGCCTGGTCATTTGGTTCCTAGTCTTCTTGTCCAGGTGATTGAGCTCTTCTTTTGTTCAGCATATGAAGGGTCCAGATTATCTTGCTGAGGATACTAGCTATGCATTTATTACCTTTATCAGGTATCTACAATATAACTTTCTTTCTAAGACTTTGCTTGTTGTTCTTGAGTATTCTTTTTCAATTTGTAAATTAATTTATTATTATTATTATTATTATTATTATTATTATTATTATTATTATTATTATTATTATTATTATTATTATTATTATATCGGTCTGTTCTTATTTATCAATTTATCTAGTATTTTAATATGCATAAATAAATATATAAAATGTATGTATGTACATACACACATATGTGTATATATATGTTCTTATCAATCTATCTACAAATGTATTTTCTGTATATTTTAAACCCCTCCTCCCTCTTTATTTTCTTAACACCTCCTATTTTCCCCGTCCCCGTTGCTATTTAATCTATGCGCAATATGTTAACCCATTTATTCCTTCTCTCTCTCACACACACACTCTCTCTCTTTCTCTTACTCTCACTCACTTTCTCTCACTTACCCTCTCTCTCTCTCTCTCTCTCTTTCTCTTTCTCTATCTCTCCCTACTTTTCTATCTTCACATCTTTTGCTTCTCCCTCTTCGCTTTCCCCTTTAATTGTCGAGCAAAAACCACATTTCCATTGACGTTTGTCGCATTGCCAAATTGATTAATTGTTTGTAGGGGGGGGTGATCAGGGTGTTTATGGAATAAAAAAGCAAAACAGGTTCAGGAAAGGTGAACGAGAAAGGGGGGGGGTGAGAACTTCCGGTTGAGAATTGCACTATTAATTTCCGAGTGTCACGTGGCGGGCGCTTGACACGAAAATCAATATTAAAATCTCATTTTTTTTGGTGCTATTTTTTTTTTTTCAAGTTTCCCCTTTCCGCAATATTTCCATTAATCTTCGGAGAAACGTTTTCCATGTCTGTTATTTAATGCGTCCATTGTTGTCAGATATTCCGATAATTTATATACAGCGTTTAGAACATTTAATGTCAAAACAGAATACCTGTTGAAATCTATAATACGATTACTTAAACAAAAGTCAGTTATCTCACATGAATATCGAGGTGCATGCTGTTACATTTTCTCTCTCTGTTCATCTAGTGCATGGGTCTCTCCGTGAGTAACCATTTTTGTGGCAAATATCTTGATAAATTTGAACCTTCCATATATTTGCATTAGAAATATGGAACATGACCTCGACCAAATAAGGGTAATTGGTAGACAATCAATTTTAAGATTACCCAGGTCTGTTCTATAGAATTCTACTTGGCCCCAGCATGAAAATACCCCAACTGTAAATGGGACGCAAAGTAATTTTTATGCTTCCGCTTCTGAACTTAATTCTCCTCTGGCGTTGTCATCCTTATTCTGTCCATCCTTAGGCGATAGACAAGCGTCCTGTCACGAAGATGGTTCATGCCATCTGTTCCGTTTCCCTTGAAGCTTTGAGGACAGCCGGTGAAATTGCCTTGTTGTCGCCGGTATCAACTTTAGATCAGTTTACTATTACATTACGTCAAAAAATAAAGTCTCTAGACGTAAAGGGTGAAATACGACTTGCCGTAAAAGTAAAATAAAATAAATACGTCTTGTGATAAGAGTAAAAGTGAAAGGCAACAATGTAACGTTGTCGCACCAGATAGCATATGGAACCTTTCGCTTCTAACTATTACGTAACGACCGTTTATCGAATTTTAATTGAGTTCCCTGCTCTTGTGTTTCTGTTTTATATATATATATATATATATATATATATATATATATATATATATATATATATATAGTGAATGCTTTTATTCAAACATGTACAAGGTCTGCTACACTGGCATGTCGATGTTATCGATCTACAGCTCTCAAGAGCTGAGGTCTCATCAGGCAGAAAATTATTTTTTGATCCAACCTGGTTACTGAATTCCAGGGAGAATGAAGTCAAGCAAAAAAGAAGAGGAGAAAGAAATAAAAGTCATGTGACCGATTTTAAAATATTATTGCCGTTAGAAATTACTATTTTCATTTTTTTATTTTTTCGTTTTTATCTTTTATATATTTTATATATCCAACGCTGAGCTGGGGTAGAAAGGGGGCGGGAGGCGAGGAAAAGAAAAAGAGAAGAGAAGGGAAAGGAAGAAAGATACAATTGCTGTTAGAAAAGTTTAATTTACAGCTATTTATTTTTTTATTTTTTTATTTTTATCCAACGCTTAGCTAGGGTAGGGGGTTGAAGGAAAAAGAAAGAGAAAGGGGTGGAGGGATGTTAGGGGTGGATGTCTATAGCCATTTAAGATTTGTTGCGGGAATGGTTAATGTAAGATTCGAGTTAAATTCATATTTATTTTTATTCAGCGCTGGGCTGAATAAAGAGGGGGGTCGGGGGAGATGAAACAAGAGAGAAAGAGAAGATAAAGAAAGAGAAGGGGGGGGAGGTTTCAAAGTTGTCGTGTCTGCTTCCTGTCAATGCAGACATATAACAATTACATGACACACAGCTTACGGGAATATTTTAGTTTAAATTATTATTAGTGATGGATTTATGGCCTTAATGTTAATAAATTATGTTGTTATATTTTGATCAATTGGCATTTAATTTTGATTATTTTGATGGATAGTTAAATGTATTTTAAATAGTATTTATCAGTTAATTAATAAAACATAATGGTAATTATCTTTATTTTTAGTAAGATTCATATATGGATTAATGGCAGTAATATTAGTAGATTTAGTTCTAGATAATAATGAGTTAAAATATATTGGGAATTATTCTTGGTAAGGATCGTATATAAGTTTATGACATTGATATTGATGGATTATACTATTATATTTAGTTTTAATTATTTTGGAGTATACATAAATGTATTTCGATTATAAGTAATAGTTAGTGATGGATTAATAAAACATATTGGTAATTGCTTTTATTTTTAATGGAATTTATATATGGATTAATTTCAGTGGTATAGATAAATTTTATTATTCGTTGTAATCCTATTACTAATGGTGGGTTAACACCTGTTATAATATTAGTGGTAAGGTGTTCTAGTTAAAGTTGTTAATGCAAGTTATGGTCTATGAAGAGGGGATTAGAAATGGTATGGGCCAGTAATTTTGATTAAAGTGATCAGTATATAATTATTTAAATATTTAAAAATTGATTTTGGTAATATGTGGTTTACTTTTGTGGGATTTTGTGAGCTGGATGTTGAGCGCATACACGCACCCGTGCACACATATAAATATATATATGCACATGTGTACACAAACATTCATATATGCACCCACACCCATACACATATACACGAACACACAGACACACATGTATGTGCACATATGTATACGTATACATACACGTACATAGGCGTACACATACACACATAAATAGTTATAAATTTTATATCTTCATACATATTCATATGTCCACAAAAATTACCTATATATATATCTCTAGAAGTTCTACTTGTACGTGTTATAGTATTTATTCAAAAGGGGGGGGTGATTGTACTGTATTTGTAGTTGAGGGTTAAAGTTATTTGATTTGGAGGTGTTAATAAGTGTTAATTTTAGCGGGGTTGTTGGGTATTGTTTTTTTTTGTTCTAATGGTATTATTTAGGGGGGGGGGGGAATTACAAATTACTAAGGAGATGTGATCTGTTATGCCTACAGTTGATCGATGTTTCCTGTTTTTTGTTTAAAAGTTTTCCTCTGTCAGTAAATTTAATTATTTCAAGTTTTTCGCCGAGGCATAAATAGCATGGTGAGTTTAATGAGCAACAGGTGCTAGTTTTTCTGATAGTGTTCCAGATTACAGTTGGTGATTTATTTTTATTAGTTAGTTCCCAGTGGTAATTTGAGAGTGATGTTCTGTTTTTGATGCTTGGGTTGTTGAATGAACATTTATGGCCGGTGTATCTTTCTTTGAAAGTATTACCTGCCATACCTATATAGTATTTGTTTATATCTGGAGTTTCCTTAGTTGAGATTGTTGCTTGGTAAATTGTTTTTGTTATTAAACACTTTTGTTGCAAGGGGCATTCATTTTTATTCATGCAGTTACAGGACTTTACTTTAGTTGTTTTTTGATTGTTATCTAATTCAGGGGTTAGGTTGCTGTTTAGGATTTTGTTATTGTGTTTTTTAATTATCATTTCTGTGTTTATGAGGTTTAAAATTGTTTTACCAAGTTTGGTTTTAACTGCTTGATTGAAGGGGGGTGTAAACCATATTATTTTCCTGTTTCTTGCTTTCTTGTTTTTATTATTAGTCGTTGCAGGTTTAGTAAATTTAATTTGTGTATTCTTGTACCCGCTGTTTTTTAGTGCTTTATTATAGAATTCTTTATGTTTGTTAAAGATTTTTTCATTTGATGAGTTATTGCTTATCCTATGTTGGATAGATTTAGGGATGTGTTTAATGATAGTTTTGGGGTGGTTGGAGAGGGGGTGTACATAGATTGGGTTAAAGTTTTCTTTGTTATATGGTTCGTATGTTTCTTTGGTTAAGTTGAGAGTTACATCTAGGAAGTTTACTATTTTAATGTTGGAAGTTATTTCAACTTTAAGGCATATCCTTTTCATCTCTCTAATAATAATCTTTTTAATATTTTCACACTTTTGCCCATTAGAATGTCTGACTACTAAAAGTTCATCATCCCTATATAGGCCAATGTCTTCAATATCTATATCATTAGTTAGGTTGTAGAAGATGTATAAGCCAACTAGGTCGGTGATTTCTGCAGAGGCGAAAGAACCCATCGAAACATCAAAAGAGCCAGATTGGTTGCTCTTTGTCCATTGGTCTTTTTTACTAATTAACACTGTTTTCCTACATTTTCTCACAATGTTAATCTCTTCTTCAGAAATATCCGAGAGAAGAGTAGCAAACTCCATGACGCTTTCGAAGAGTTCATTAGAAATTGAGGAGTAGTAGTTAATTATATCAAATTGGATGAAGGAACAATTTATTTTGTTTTTTATTTTGTGGAACCAATTAATTGTATCGGTCGTGTTAATCCATTGGTTGAGTTTGTATGTTGATCTAATGTTATTGTTAATTTTTTGTAGAATGATTTTAGTAATTTCTAACGGCAATCATATTTTAAAATCGGTCACATGACTTTTATTTCTTTCTCCTCTTCTTTTTTGCTTGACTTCATTCTCCCTGGAATTCAGTAACCAGGTTGGATCAAAAAATAATTTTCTGCCTGATGAGACCTCAGCTCTTGAGAGCTGTAGATCGATAACATCGACATGCCAGTGTAGCAGACCTTGTACATGTTTGAATAAAAGCATTCACAATACAGCTCTATATTTTTTATTGAGCACTCTTTTATAAACCCGGTTTGATTCCCTTTGGATTTCTACCCTGTGGATTTTTACCCTACCTGAATTACTATATATATATATATATATATATATATATATATATATATATATATATATATATATATATATATATATATTGTGTTTTATAATGAAATACATTCCAAGAGGGAATCCGGGTATGAGAGCTGAATGTAATAAAAAGAGCAAGAATAATGTAATAAATGTAATAAATGTGTTACTATATTTTATTTTAATTTCGTGATGGTTGAAATAAATTATTGCATCGATGATTCTGTAATTTCGTGTGCTATATTTTATTTTATATTTTTTTAGTCAGGTTCATTTTATATTTCAATAACCATGTTTTTATTTTATTATTTTTATTTTTATTTTTTCACATTTCCAAAAACATAACATTTCTATGAGATATATTTTTATGGTCCGTTTCATTTGTCGTGAGCCAAACAGCATTTTTATGTCAATATCATCTCTGCAACACTACAAAAACACCAGAAAAATTCACAAAGAGTAAAAAGTTCTTGGATTAAAGTGTCTTGAAAAAAATGTGGTTCATTTTTGGGTGCAACCAAATAAAAAATAAAGAAAAGAGTAAACTCACATATGGGGGAACCCACTAGCACGCCATTATATATATATATATATATATATATATATATATATATATATATATATATATATATATATATATATATATATATTAGGACTTTCATATCCGTCAAATAAGCATGTTCGATTACACTCCGATCATGGGAATTGAGTGTCTAAGACAAGTGATGGCGAATACAATTCGTTTTTAACAAAGATTTATTCTTTGTTATCTTTTAATTAATTTCTCTACTTTTTACAGGCTTCCCTCCATGAACTTTCCTGTGGGCTTTCTTGTCATAATATGATGACGGAGATAACATAATATGATGACGGAGACTCCAAATTGGGAGTCCGTACGCCACTGTTATCTATCTTCAACGAACCCTCTTGAAAAAATTTTTTTTTTTTAAATTATATTCACCACAAACAAAGCACATTGCCACTGAGACGTAAGGATCTACTGTGAATTAGGGGCCAGGTTTTTAGGGGGCACTCTAAGTAAGGAATCATGTAGCGAGATGTTTGTTCACATTACATCATTTGCCATGCAAACGACGTTATTGTGGTTGGATAGCTGAAAATTGTTGATTGCCTATTATTCATCACACTATTATAAATTTACAAGACATAGCGAGTTATTCATTTTTGTGACGTAATGCGTTTTCTGGTCATGACGCTATATCTACTCTTGCGGCTATTATACTCTTACAATGATTTCTTGACGCTACAAATTTCTGTCCATTTGTAGTTGACTTATGGCCGTTTAATTGGCGGAATTCTTGCTGCCTCTGAGCAATACCAGCCACCAGGTCGAAGTGAGCTATTGAGGAGAGTGAGCTTGCTATATAATTTTCGCGTGGAGACATACGCTTCAATGCCTGTTTGACCTATCCATTACCTCATTTGCGCACTGTTCAACAGAGGGATCAACGGTTTTACTCCAAAGGGTGTCTCTGATGTGATTTCTGATTGATTCCCAATCTGCCCGTTTGAAGTATCACGTCATTTTCAGTAACGGCTGTTCGGCTTGGGTTCGAGACTTTAGGGTGATATCAACCATTATTACAATGTGATCATAGTTCCAGAGTTGGCTATGGGCATCCGTCACACAAGTCACGGGCAGTGTGATCAAGAATAAGTGGAGAAGTGAGGCTTGCTGATCCTCACTATCTAGGAGGTGGGTCGGGAAAGTGACAGTCTGTGAAAGTGAGTGTGCAGTGGAGAAACTATGCGTGCTCTTACCAGACAAAGTCGAGCAAGGTACAGTTCTGGGTCGAAGGAAAACGGTAGATTAAATATAAATAACTGTGTTGTAAGGTTAATCAATATCACATGTTGGCTTCCATCTGATTCCAGCCTATGTTCTCTAGTCAACGGGAGGATGTTCCGAATATAAACTCCGAGTCTATGCAAATGTTTTTCAGAGTCCTCACGGTAGAGTGGGAAGTATTTCAGTCTATCTATACCATTCTCTTCTCTAACACCTGATCCAGTTCCGCGTATCATTACGTAACAATCCCTTTTCCAAGCGGTATTTGTGCGTAAAGTGTCAAAAAAGTGGTTTAGCATGACACCATATTGTAACGGGATTGTTACTGAGGGTTGCGAAGGTTGTGGTAATACTAATTATAATAATAGTAATTATTGATCATTGTTGCAGTGTTAAGAGCTGAGTTTACGAAAAGTGCACTGACAGAATTTGGTATTGAATTAGGAATTCGCTTTTGGAATTTGGTATTGAATTACGAATGCGCTTTTGGAATTCAAATATGTTTTTAAATATTGTGAGTTGTAGATTGGGTTAAAAAATAAACAAAAGTTATTTGTCGTTTATTGCACAAAAACAAATCATTTAAATAGATACTATCGGCGGACTTGCAAATATCAAAGCGGGTACTATCGCCGGGTTGTGAATACGTCCTGATTGGTCGCTCTTATGGTAAGACTACAGGGCACCCACGGTACGTAAAATGAACGAGTGTGAGAAAAGAATAATATCGAGTTAATATCATCAACTAATGTAAGAGATGAAAATTCTATTTTGTGTTTTCAAGTCTTCATTTGTGGATAAGCAGAAGAAGATGATTTGGGAAATGCTAGAATGCTGTTTCGTTTCAGTGTTATATAACGTTACATCCTCTGGTAAGTAAGTGTTTCGTTTCAGTGTTATGTAACGTTACATCCTCTGGTAAGTAAATGTTTCGTTTCAGTGTTATGTAACGTTACATCCTCTGATAAGTAAGTGTTTCGTTTCAGTTTTATGTAACGTTACATCCTCTGATAAGTAAGTGTTTCGTTTCAGTTTTATGTAACGTGGCATCCTCTGATAAGTAAGTGTTTCGTTTCAGTTTTATGTAACGTTACATCCTCTGGTAAGTAAATGTTTCGTTTCAGTGTTATGTAACGTTACATCCTCTGATAAGTAAGTGTTTCGTTTCAGTTTTATGTAACGTTACATCCTCTGATAAGTAAGTGTTTCGTGTAAGTTTTATGTAACGTTACATCCTCTGATAAGTAAGTGTTTCGTTTCAGTTTTATGTAACGTGGCATCCTCTGATAAGTAAGTGTTTCGTTTCAGTTTTATGTAACGTGGCATCCTCTGATAAGTAAGTGTTTCGTTTCAGTTTTATGTAATGTGGCATCCTCTGATAAGTAACTGTTTCGTTTCAGTTTTATGTAACGTGGCATCCTCTGGTAAGTAAGTGTTTCGTTTCAGTTTTATGTAACGTTACATCCTCTGATAAGTAAGTGTTTCGTTTCAGTTTTATGTAACGTTACGTCCTCTGATAACTAAGTGTTTCGTTTCAGTTTTATGTAACGTTACATCCTCTGAAAAGTAAGTGTTTCGTTTCAGTTTTATGTAATGTGGCATCCTCTGATAAGTAAGTGTTTCGTTTCAGTTTTATGTAACGTGGCATCCTCTGGTAAGTAAGTGTTTCGTTTCAGTTTTATGTAACGTGGCATCCTCTGGTAAGTAAGTGTTTCGTTTCAGTGTTATGTAACGTGGCATCCTCTGATAAGTAAGTGTTTCGCTTCAGTTTTATGTAACGTGGCATACTCTGGTAAGTAAGTGTTTCGTTTCAGTTTTATGTAATGTGGCATCCTCTGATAAGTAAGTGTTTCGTTTCAGTTTTATGTAACGTGGCATTCTCTGGTAAGTAAGTGTTTCGTTTCAGTTTTATGTAACGTGGCATCCTCTGGTAAGTAAGTGTTTCGTTTCAGTTTTATGTAACGTGGCATCCTCTGATAAGTAAGTGTTTCGTTTCAGTTTTATGTAACGTGGCATCCTCTTGTAAGTAAGTTTTCGTTTCAGTTTTATGTAACGTGGCATCCTCTGATAAGTAAGTGTTTCGTTTCAGTTTTATGTAATGTGGCATCCTCTGATAAGTAAGTGTTTCGTTTCAGTTTTATGTAACGTGGCATCCTCTGATAAGTAAGTGTTTCGTTTCAGTTTTATGTAACGTGGCATCCTCTGATACACATAATCATAAGAAACAACGTCACGCTTAACCAGTTAATAAAAACTTTACAGTCTTTCGCATGTGGATACCCGTAAAGAACAATAGGGCCAACACGTTACAAATCTTAACGTCACTCAAATGTTTTTTTTTCCAAATGTAAAAATCATAAACGCGTATTTTCAAATTGACTTACCACAATTCTTTTACTTCTCACAATGATATATATATATATATATATATATATATATATATATATATATATATATATATATATATATATATATATATATATATATATATTAAAAGAAAGAAATATTTGCTATTTTTCTATCTTGAAAAATTAAAAAGCGTAAAGGCTTATTCGTTTTTTAAATATCAATAAATATATTCGAGTCGTCCTGTGAATTATCTATAGTTCTTAATCCTTTCATAGTACTATCAATCACCCGACTCAAAATCTCACTAACCCTTATCCTCGAGTGGCTTTAGGCCTTGGTAAGTGGTGAACCATTGGTATGAAAACATCTTGTGTTTATATGAACGCTACACAAGTTATCGTTTGGAGGAGATTGAATTATTATTTTACGATATAATAAGTTACTTTCTTTGGGATTAGTAACTGACGAAATAGGTCAAAGAAAAATAGAATGAAATATTTCAGAAAATAGAAGTACAATTTTTTTCCTACCGAATAACCGTATTTTTTCATACTGTTGAAAAATACGTAAATTAATTTATTTCAAATAATTAATAATTAAACAACATCTACGATTTCCATTTGTTGCTGTTGTTAACAGACACACATTAATTATAATGTTGTAAACACGAAAACAGGCCACCAGCAAAAAAACGAACGGACAAACGTTCGTAACACATTTACCGACGTAATAACATTTAAAGAAAAAAAAACATTTTTTTTCTCTACGAGATATATAGTTAAATCTAATTAATGCGCTTGAAAATCCACCGGTTGCAATTTCCCCTTTTTACACAAAATTAAAGCAATGATAACAATAGAACAAACCGGTTTTCCTGGATTGTTTAGCATGAGAAAAAAAAGGGGAAAAGGGACAGAAAACAAAATTTAAAAAACACGAAATACAACGAATAAAACGTGACAATGTAAGCAAAAATAAGTCGACACACCCAATTTAATTGGCGTCATTGTTGTAACGACATCACGTGATCATCGGAAGTTTTTTTGTTGTTCTCCTCGTCTCGATTACTATTTTCGTCCCTTGATAGAATTTGTTGATATCTGCGGGCCCTGCCAACTTTTATGGTTGGCTTTTCAGCAATCCCACGGGAGAAGGATTCAGCGCTCGTTGTACACACACACACACACACACACACACACACACACACACACACACACACACACACACACACACACACACTCACACACTCACTCACACACACGCACGCGAGCGCGCACGCGTTTCCAAATAGTTATATTCCAAACTGCTTGTTCGATGCGTACTCTACGGAGACAATGCAACAAGTTCTTTCCACTCTCCATGGGATCATATATTCCAATAGAAAGGTAATGGCAATACGTCTGAGACTGGAGACATCATAACAGTTACAATATTAAGGTTCTTCCCAACGATTCTATTTAGACAAAATATAAAATTTACACCAACGATAAACCGGTTTAAGAGTATTGACTA
This sequence comes from Sepiola atlantica, assembly GCA_963556195.1. Lineage (NCBI taxonomy): Eukaryota > Metazoa > Mollusca > Cephalopoda > Sepiida > Sepiolidae > Sepiola > Sepiola atlantica. The sequence goes on along the minus strand of OY744524.1, from coordinate 122,055,385 downwards.
CTTCAGTTACGGCATCGGAAAGGTTTACTCACAAACTTTTCAGTGTTCCTGATTGACCTAATTGTTGCAGGCTGTGGAATTGGTCAGACCGGGCGCATAACCTACCGCTTCTTTTGTAGTTATTCGTAAATCTTTCGGATATTAGATGTATTATTGGTTTCAATTACTTTTCGCCTCTTGCGTTGTTATTGTTGAGCGAGTCAGACTTGCGCATACACGACAGAAAGATCGTGCATCAGGATTGTGTGGTCTGCATGAAATCCTTCTCGTTGCTCGCAACTATTCGTTAGTCTGCAAGATTACACGTTTTTAGAACAGCAAGGCTCAGCAGTTGCATGCGAAATCAGTGCAGATTTTATCAAGGCCAAAACCCACTCGTCGACAAGGTTTACTGAGATGAAATGGTGGTCAGTTGAGACACTACCAATCGCATGTTTGAGAATATTTGAGCGAATGGACCAAGTTCAAATATTTGTGGGGCGGTTCATTACAGGAATCTGGTAACATTAGATTTGAAGACGACCCTGTTGTAATCTGAAGGAAAGCAATATCGTGGTATTGTGTTCCACAAACGGAAAGCTTTTTCGAAGAAGCTCTATTCGTAGAAATTCCGCTTGACCCTATGGACAATTCAGAAGAAAGGAAATTAAGTTTTCGTTGTGTGTAGAAAAACGCGTTCTTGCTGTGAATGCCTTACAAGGAGGAACAATAAATTGTAGCTTAGTCGACCACGTTCCACGGAAATAACGATAGAGTGGAGAGAAACTAGCAACGACTCTTGTAGAATAGGAGCTATAAGGAAGGAAAGAGGTCACCCCCCCCTCACACTGGATTTGGAAGTCGTTCTTGAACTCTGTCTAGGCAGGAAAAAGCGCCTCTCAAATGTGACAACAGTACTCCATCTTATGATGTATTTGACTCTTATACAGGTAGAGGATTGCGTCAGGAGTCAGATGCTTTCTGGAGCGGTAGAATGATCCAACTATTTTTGCGGCGACCTTAGCAGCAGATTGATGTAAGTGTTTCGGCATTCAATTCACTGGTGTTAATGTTCCCATAAACAAGCTAACACAACCACACGAAAAGCATTTGACGAGAACTATTATTGCCGCGCGACAGTTGACCAATTTTTAGCACAGCGCATATGCGTGCTCCCCATTCTACAGGTTACTATTTACTTCTCTCCTTAAGATGGCAAAGTTAGAAAAAAGGTCGTTTTCTAATCTGGCCAGGATTATGGTAAATGATAACAATTGCCTCAATCTAGAAGGATTTATTTTCCTTTGTCCGAGAACAGAAGATACTATAGTTTGATCTTACCCTGAAGGTCAGGTTAACTAAAATCTAATAAAATGGCGCATTCTGTCCCCATTACTGGTCCTCGTGGTTTTAAGAGTGGAGAAAAGGCGAAATTCTATTTGCGATTAGAATATTCTTTGGGACAAAAGGGGGTGTTTGTATTTGTATATGATTTGCATATAAAGACGAGTATTCGAATTACTTTTTCCTTGGCTTTATAAATCTTTCAATTTTCAATAAGTATAATCAATATCGTATGTCAAATGAGTAAAAGTACATGCATCGCTACTTTGATGTGGGGTTAGGGTTATTCAATGGGAACCGCCGCGAAATATGGAATCGGCTGTTAAATTAGAATCAAATCGGACCTATTGTAATAATTTCCACTCTGTAATAGTATTAGGGAAGGTAATAATAACCTGTTTTAGTTATGGATTAAAATCAGATCGTGTCTAATCTAATTGCAATTGAATCATTTCCAATAGTCATTGTGATTCATCATTAGATAACACAAAAGCGTTGATATGCCGCAGAACACACAAAGCCGAAGAAACCGTGACAACTACGAAATAAACTTCATATCGATATGTATTTGCCTACCCTTGGCCTTTTTTTAAACATTTTAAAAAAAAACATAGTTCACCCCAAACAAGGCAGGACGCCACTGTAGACGTAAGGGGCTACTGAGAAAAAAGGGAGAAGGTTTGTGGGGTCAACCTAAATTGGGAGCTGCGCAGCGAGATGTCTGTTTACATTAGTTTTAAATGTCTGCATGTTAGTACCGTCGGGAAAACAGGGGGTAAGGGGGGAGTTCCAGAGGCCAGCAGCACGAGGAAAGAAGCTATTGGAGTAGAAAGCTCTCCGGCATCTGGGGACCTCCACAATGAATGGATGGAATTTAGCTGATTGTCGAGTTCGTCTAGTGAATTTACGTCGAGGGGGCATCAGAGTAGCCAGTTCATCGGAGCACACTCCATTGAAGTATTTGTAAAACAAGCACAAGGATGCTACATTATTTACTTCTTTCCCACGGCAGGTGGATGAAAATACCAACGCCCTAGCGGAAGAGCCAGGCTGGCCTCTAAATAAAACATCCCCTTCCCAAAGAGGGAAGACAATACCTGGGAGGATGGACCTCATAGGACTACCTAATACATAATGCCTTAGTCCGACAGATAAAGGCCACCAAAATGGCCAATCTCTGTCGGACTGATTGTCAAGGACGTGTTATCAACTGGTATCTAAGCGGAACAATTGCCAGCCGACTTTCGGCGACTTAATCATTTTGGAATCCGCTTGTTTCGCTAGGAGCAAAGTGTAGTATATGTTCTGATACTACGCTTCATTTTTTCATTCCTCGGTCATGAAGTATACATCTAGACTGGGGAACATTTTTTTTTTGTTCCAAACTATAGCGCGCTCCCTTTTCAGGGGGAGGGGGATAGATTTTCCCTACATTAAAAACCGCCCTTGTGTCTTACTATAACCCCGTAGAGAGGCAAGTAAATAGGAACAAATAAGAAAAAACAAAGAATAGATACCCCTAAAATGTGTCTATTCAATCAACGCGTTTAACGATGAAATTTTAATTTCAAACTTAAGCATGACAAAACAAAGAAAGTTCTGCCATAAAAAAATATTATCAGTCCACACGAAATTTTTAAAAACAAGATTTGATGAAGAGGTCTTATCTCGAAATATATTATGGAACACGATCACACACATTAGATACCTGTGTAGAAGTTGTAACTACACGAGTAAGATTTAGCATTAAAAAAATTAATTTAATAAAATCAACTTCTGAACACTAAGCTATTTCCATTTCTTACACTGTGATAGCCTTTTATGACTCATCTATATAAAGAAAATACTATTTGAAACTTACACCACGACTCTAATGTAAAAAGACTGAACATCTTAGAGGCCTTGTACATAAAGACCAAACGTCCCACAATAAACAACATTAATTATGAATCCAGTAAAAATATTTTAAAGTGCCTAAGCTAAGAAAAAACTTTTTAATTTTAAATATTGTAAACATTTTTTTAAATATTATAAATTTTAATCAACCACACGCCTAACACGTGATCACATACAGAGTCTAATCACACATACATTATTTTAAAAGGCTTTAGATTTACCGCACAGCTCGAACTTAGCAATCATGAATATGAAAGTCCGACCCTCCGTCTGAAGATGATTGAGGGAAGTCAATCGAAAGTAAAGGTAAAGTACACGATAAGTCATGAAAATGAAATGCCGTGGTAGACAAAATGTGTGAAAAAAGACAAACGGAAAACAGGTTAAAATGCAGGAGAAGAACAAAAACAAGAGATTTGACCGGTTTCGTTCGTATTAACGAACGTCTTCAGAAAAAGATAATACGAACGAAACCGGTCAAATCTCTTGTTTTTATTTTTCTCCTGCATTTTAACCTGTTTTCCGTTTGTCTTTTTCACACACACACACACACACACACACACACACACACATATATATATATATATATAGGATGATAAAAAAATGCTACCCATAGAATCGTTAATAAAATTCACAATCCTTTCTAAAATCCAACCATATTTGGTACAAATAAACTTCAGTCTATGCTTGACTTGTCCACCAAGTTTCAGTTATGAATGTTCAACAGTCTTTGTTTTATCAGCTTGCAATATGCTCCAAATGTACAACCTAGATACAACGTGCCAAATTGTCAATAACTCTAACAAACTACTATCTTGGCACTGTCCTGATTTTGACTGTGAGGGCCCTTCTCAGTTTAGAAATAGTTTTGATAAGCATCATCTTTGAGATAACGAGACAGATCCCTCTAGTGCGTGTGAAGCCCAATCAGAATTACACCTGCTACTGATGAGATGATCACCAACGTGTCCCCGAATCTATTCTGACGACTCATTTGAAAGACTCCTCCAAACTTTCTAACGATCATAAGTGTTTGATATTTCTTAAGGAGTAATCGTATATATATATATATATATATATATATATATATATATATATATATATATATATATATATATATATATAAGATTCAAAATCACCATTAAAACTAACTTAGACCAAGTACATTTTCTAGACACCACACTGAACCTTACAAACAACACATCCAAACCTTTCCACAAACCCAATGAGACCCTCCAGTACATACACAAAAGATTCTGCCATCCCCACTGTCTTTAAAAATTTGGTCAATAATATAAGCCAAAGAATCCAGTCCCGAAATTTTCGCACAGGCAGCATCCTATTACAATAAAGCGCTCCGCAACAGCGGGTTCAGAGAAGAAATCTCATAATCCCTACCGGGACCAGTCACAGGGGAGCCGCAATAGAAGAAGGTCGGTGATCTGGGTTTCCCCGCCCTTCTCCATCAACACCAAGACGAGGGTAGACCAACTTTTTCTCAACTTACTCGACAAATACTTATCCCCTATACACAACCTGCACAAACTCTTTAACAGAAATACTATTAAGGTTGGCTACTCCACCACCCCTTCCATAGTAAAATCATCTCTGCTTTAGGCTCTAAAGCAATAGAAAGACCAGGCTGTTCATGCCAGGACAAAAACAATTGCCCCCTACAGGGGAATTGCCAAATTACTTCCCTCGTATATGAAGCTACTGTCACGAACCAGACTAGCGGCAGAGCTGAAAAATATATAGGCATGACACAGGGAAGTTTCAAGCAAAGATTGTACGCACACAAAAACACCATCGAATACAAAAACAAGGCAAACACGGCACTTACGACCCGGATATGGCAACTTAAAGATGAAAAGACACCCTTCACCATCAAACGGAAAGTAATAGATAGAAGACCATCTTTTTCTTCGGCCATAGATAGATGTCTTCTGTGTGAGGCAGAAAAATACCATATATTAAGGGCCATTATCGACCAAATACGATCTACTTAAACGACGAGACGAGATCTTTAAAGGATGCATCCACAGGAGACAAGCACTACTTATAAACTGGACTTACCGATACACATAAACGCCTACCAACTACATCACCCCCATCCCCTTGTCCAATAAATAACCCCACAACCGCCTCACAAAATACCGATTTTTACTCCGGAGAATCCTCCCAACTATCACCCACCATATATATATAAAAAAGATAGGAATAAATATTTTGATATTTTAAATCAACCCATCTCTACACCATAACCAGTAAAATATACCAAGTTAATATGCAACAAAAAAAGAAATTTTTCAATAATAATTGTTCCAGCTTTTCCAGATTTCACGAAAATAATTCAGCAGGCCTTAGAAATCTTCTAAACAGGTTCAATTTTGCCGACATAACCCTTGCCCTTCCTCTAGACAAGACTTAATCAGTATATCAATATCTTACTCCCATAAGCCTCTAATATACCTTAGTCAAAATGTTAAATTCAGAGTACATAATCATTAAAGAACTTGCAGAGTTACTCCCCTTCGACCGACTTATGGCTACGAATACCGGAATAGAGTTAAATCTTGATTTAAATTCCTTTAGGATTGATTTAAACTTTTTATATCCAGGCCCCGAAATTAAAATTGATGGGTTTTTAACTTTCTTTTTTTCTCTCGAAAGTTTAACCCTTAAACCCATATCCTCGTCTTAACACTTTCTAGACGACACGAAGTTAACGGCCTCATATACGCTCCCAATAAACATTGATTAACGAGACTCGTTTTGAGATTAACATTTTTTTCTCATTTTAAATCTTAACTGTTACACACACCTTTTTTTCGAACTTTATTAAACTTTAGAGTCCCACTCCCCTCCCCCTCGAACGCAAATTTTAAACAAATATAAATGACAATCTAAAGCAAACCACGTATCCAAACGAGAGTGATATGTGAATTCACATTTCTAAAACAGGTGACAACATAAGCTGAAGAGAGCCGGAGGGTTAAGTCTTTCTGAGCTTGAAACCGACGGCACTAATGTTGTACTAATTTTTCTGTACCAAAAAATAAATAAATAAATAAATATATATAAATATATATATATATATATATATATTCTCTCTTCCCCCCCCTCTCTCTCTCTCTCTCTCTCTCTCTCTCTCTGATTCATGCAATATGTCTCTTTTTACAGCTGAACCAATAATTTTTCACCCCGCCGTGGTGTCTTTTTCTTCTAACCGTCAGGTTTTCAGACCGCACTTGTTACTCGGTTTCTTTCACCCTCCAACCCAAGACCTCCTCTGTCCTTGAGCGATTACCGTGTGTGTGACGCGGGGCGGCCCTGTTGGTTCATCCTCCTTCCCCTCCTGTGCCCCGTTTAACCTTAGACGTATCACCAACAACGAACATCTGATCCAATCTGCACGCGATTGTCTCACCACAATTGTGGTTGACCGGCTGCTTTTCCATCGACTGTTGACGTCATTTGATTGTTTACTGTTTTCAGAGAAAACTGATAAGCCCCATCAGCCAGTAAATAAACCACACACACACACACACACACACACACACACACACACACACGCACACTAACAATCGATATAAACGTTGATGTCAGTTTTGCAAAAGTGTGTGAGTGCAAATATTATAGTTGAGCATTTTTTGTAGGCATGTCATTTATAAACTTCAAAACGACTCGACAGAATCGCACCAACTTTGGCATGAATAATCCTTTAGACACCGGATGTGATATAGGGGGTCAATAATTTACTACTACTACTACTACTACTACTACTACTACTACTACTACTAATAATAATAATAATAATAATAATAATAATAATAATAATAATAATAATAATAATGATAATAATCACTTATGGTTCAACTCTATTCGCAAAAATATAAGCAAATTTGACATGCAGAATTCTTCGAAAACACATACATGTCCCTAATTACTTGCCTCCCCACGTGAGCAGAGTTTGACACACGATCGGTTTTTAATATAATGAAATCCAGCTCCCCAAAAAGGGGCATTCTAGATTGGAATAAAGATTAAAATTGCCTCCGCCTAGAAGGATTTCTCTTTCACTGACTGAGGAAATAACAGACGAAGTGTCGTATAAGAACAGATACTATACATTGGGTTTATTTGTTATAAAGTTAAATCACAATTAAACAAATTAGACACAAGGCCATTAACAGTGTAGGGGTTAGGGTGTCGATGGTCATCCTATGTCTATGTTAGCCTTAGCTAGAATGATGCGTACCTCTCCTGGATTGTAACCAAAGCCCTATTAGTCGGGTTGCGGCTCTAATACCGATTGTTATCAAACCTGTCTACGATGTGTGGCCCTGCCAGGGACCAGAGTCCCAGACGACATAGATCTGATTACTATGTTGCCACCGCCCTTACCATGATCGAGAAGGTGTTGACTAGGTTGCTGCTGCTGCTGCTGCTGCTGATGATGATGATGATGATGAATATGGCAGTATTGGAAGTGGATTAAGGATCAGCCTTCACAGTGTATGAGGATGATGATAATTCGTGCAGCGGTGTTAAAAAAAACTATTTTATAAAGAAATGTTCTCTTTGCTATGGACAGGTATTTCTCAGTTCAAACGTGATATTTAATGACAGTGTTTTTTTTCTTCAGGGACTACTTTCTAATGTGTTAAACCGTGTCCTGCCGACGTGGTTTGCAGATTTAATTGGAGTCAACCCGCCAGAAACTGCAAGGGGTCAAAATTTTCCGGTAAGCCTTCTTATTTGTTTTTGTTGTTGTTTCTACTGAATATAAAACACCTTCTTTTATTTCAAATAACTTTTTATGGGAGATTTTTGTTTCATTAATAAAAACAACATTTTCAATTTTTGAGTCAAAATGAACAAAAAACAATATTTTGAATTTTTGAGTCAAAATGAACAATACCACATTTATTCTCGGGCCATGCTACTTGAAATATCCCCCAATTGATAATTTTATTTCATATACTAGCAAGATCTGTGTCCATGCGTTTCCCGGAGAAAATATAAAATATTGATTAAAATATTTAGAAAAAAGTATTATAGTATCAATTCTGAAAATAAAATCTGAAAAAACCCATTTCGCTGTAAGTGATTCAAATAGGATTTAAACATGCTTTTTTATATGAAGATAAAATAATTGTTATAAAAATAATTGTGTAAACAAGTAAATGAAAGCGATTTACCTAGGCTCCATACCATCAGTATTCTATAATAACTATTTTTAACAAGTATTCTTTTCTTATAGAAATCGCCCCAGACAAGCCACGAAGCCACTTGATGTAAGGAGCAAAGAAGAAAGAAATATGATTATCGCATAGACGGGAGATACCTATTGGCCTCAGTCTTGAAAAGACTAAGCCAATAGGTAGGAGGAAAACGGTAAGCAGGAAGAGAGTTCCACAAACCTGCAGTTCTTGGAAAGAAGCTACTGGAATAGGAAGTTGTATTACAATGAGGTATCAAAACAGCGAATTGATGGAGACTACTAGACCAACAAGTCAAACGAGCTGGAACAAAAGAAGCGGGGAACAGATCACATAACTCTGAAGAACACATGCCATAATAGTATTTATAGAAAAGACTAGCAACATCACGACTGTGAAAGAAGAGGAAAGTGTAGGGACAATCAAATTGCAGATACGTTTCTGCACCTTATCAAGAACCCTCCAATGCGACAGAGATTCACCAGCCCAAATATGACAACAGTACATGGGCTGATAGTAGATTTGTAAAGACAGAGAATAGGCTCAGATGTGAGAAAGTGTTTGAAGCAATAGAGAAAACCGACTTTACGAGAAGCACAAAAAGCAATAGATCTAATGTATGAACTCGAAGATAGATTTGATGATAGATTAAGACCAAGAGGTTTCAGAGTCGATTTCTCCTCAAGAGCAGAGCCATTTATGAGAATCGCAGGAAGAAAAGGGTCACGCCTACAGTTAAATGACACGGGCCTTTTAACAGTATTAAACGTAACAAGCCATTTCAATCCACAACTGAACCCCGGTCAACTTCTAGATCAGCTGCATATTTCGACTGATCCGAGGGAGATAGGGCGAGAAGAAACACCAGAACAGAGAGTGGTATCGTGAGCATAGATGTTAATTTTCTGAACATTATTCTCTGGAAGATCATTTATATAGAGAAGAAACCATGTTTGGCCTAGAATAGAGCCCTGACTAACAGCAGCACTGATAGGAAAAGAGAATGAAGATAACCCGTCTAAAGTCATTTCCCAAGCTTCATTCAGAAAGAAAAGACCTAATAATGTCAAGAACCTCACCACTGAAGTTTTTGTAGGAGACCAGAATGCCACACCCTGTCGAACGCTTTCAAAATGTCAAGCGCAATGGCTCTACTCTCTCCTGAATTATCGATAAACTGACAGATCCGCTCAGTTACAACAGTTAAAAGATCAGCAGTTGAACGA
>OY744524.1:121993215-122040715 GCA_963556195.1 Sepiola atlantica | reverse complement strand
AACTAAGTATGGCAGACTAACGAAAATCTTATTTCAAAATTAAGCATGTCAAAGCTAAGCGTGACAGCCGAACGAAAATGCTTATAAAACTAAGTATGGCAGACTAACGAAAATCTGATTTCAAAATTAAGCATGTCAAAGCTAAGCGTGACAGCCGAACGAAAATGCTTATAAAACTAAGTATGGCAGACTAACGAAAATCTGATTTCAAAATTAAGCATGTCAAAGCTAAGCGTGACAGCCGAACGAAAATGCTTATAAAACTAAGTATGGCAGACTAACGAAAATCTTATTTCAAAATTAAGCATGTCAAAGCTAAGCGTGACAGCCGAACGAAAATGCTTATAAAACTAAGTATGGCAGACTAACGAAAATCTTATTTCAAAATTAAGCATGTCAAAGCTAAGCGTGACAGCCGAACGAAAATGCTTATAAAACTAAGTATGGCAGACTAACGAAAATCTGATTTCAAAATTAAGCATGTCAAAGCTAAGCGTGACAGCCGAACGAAAATGCTTATAAAACTAAGTATGGCAGACTAACGAAAATCTTATTTCAAAATTAAGCATGTCAAAGCTAAGCGTGACAGCCGAACGAAAATCCTTATAAAACTAAGTATGGCAGACTAACGAAAATCTTATTTCAAAATTAAGCATGTCAAAGCTAAGCGTGACAGCCGAACGAAAATGCTTATAAAACTAAGTATGGCAGACTAACGAAAATCTTATTTCAAAATTAAGCATGTCAAAGCTAAGCGTGACAGCCGAACGAAAATGCTTATAAAACTAAGTATGGCAGACTAACGAAAATTTTATTTCAAAATTAAGCATGTCAAAGCTAAGCGTGACAGCCGAACGAAAATGCTTATAAAACTAAGTATGGCAGACTAACGAAAATCTTATTTCAAAATTAAGCATGTCAAAGCTAAGCGTGACAGCCGAACGAAAATGCTTATAAAACTAAGTATGGCAGACTAACGAAAATCTTATTTCAAAATTAAGCATGTCAAAGCTAAGCGTGACAGCCGAACGAAAATGCTTATAAAACTAAGTATGGCAGACTAACGAAAATCTTATTTCAAAATTAAGCATGTCAAAGCTAAGCGTGACAGCCGAACGAAAATGCTTATAAAACTAAGTATGGCAGACTAACGAAAATCTTATTTCAAAATTAAGCATGTCAAAGCTAAGCGTGACAACCGAACGAAAATGCTTATAAAACTAAGTATGGCAGACTAACGAAAATCTTATTTCAAAATTAAGCATGTCAAAGCTAAGCGTGACAGCCGAACGAAAATGCTTATAAAACTAAGTATGGCAGACTAACGAAAATCTTATTTCAAAATTAAGCATGTCAAAGCTAAGCGTGACAGCCGAACGAAAATGCTTATAAAACTAAGTATGGCAGACTAACGAAAATCTTATTTCAAAATTAAGCATGTCAAAGCTAAGCGTGACAGCCGAACGAAAATGCTTATAAAACTAAGTATGGCAGACTAACGAAAATCTGATTTCAAAATTAAGCATGTCAAAGCTAAGCGTGACAGCCGAACGAAAATGCTTATAAAACTAAGTATGGCAGACTAACAAAAATCTTATTTCAAAATTAAGCATGTCAAAGCTAAGCGTGACAGCCGAACGAAAATGCTTATAAAACTAAGTATGGCAGACTAACGAAAATCTTATTTCAAAATTAAGCATGTCAAAGCTAAGCGTGACAGCCGAACGAAAATGCTTATAAAACTAAGTATGGCAGACTAACGAAAATCTTATTTCAAAATTAAGCATGTCAAAGCTAAGCGTGACAGCCGAACGAAAATGCTTATAAAACTAAGTATGGCAGACTAACGAAAATCTGATTTCAAAATTAAGCATGTCAAAGCTAAGCGTGACAGCCGAACGAAAATGCTTATAAAACTAAGTATGGCAGACTAACGAAAATCTGATTTCAAAATTAAGCATGTCAAAGCTAAGCGTGACAGCCGAACGAAAATGCTTATAAAACTAAGTATGGCAGACTAACGAAAATCTTATTTCAAAATTAAGCATGTCAAAGCTAAGCGTGACAGCCGAACGAAAATGCTTATAAAACTAAGTATGGCAGACTAACGAAAATCTTATTTCAAAATTAAGCATGTCAAAGCTAAGCGTGACAGCCGAACGAAAATGCTTATAAAACTAAGTATGGCAGACTAACGAAAATCTGATTTCAAAATTAAGCATGTCAAAGCTAAGCGTGACAGCCGAACGAAAATGCTTATAAAACTAAGTATGGCAGACTAACGAAAATCTTATTTCAAAATTAAGCATGTCAAAGCTAAGCGTGACAGCCGAACGAAAATCCTTATAAAACTAAGTATGGCAGACTAACGAAAATCTTATTTCAAAATTAAGCATGTCAAAGCTAAGCGTGACAGCCGAACGAAAATGCTTATAAAACTAAGTATGGCAGACTAACGAAAATCTTATTTCAAAATTAAGCATGTCAAAGCTAAGCGTGACAGCCGAACGAAAATGCTTATAAAACTAAGTATGGCAGACTAACGAAAATTTTATTTCAAAATTAAGCATGTCAAAGCTAAGCGTGACAGCCGAACGAAAATGCTTATAAAACTAAGTATGGCAGACTAACGAAAATCTTATTTCAAAATTAAGCATGTCAAAGCTAAGCGTGACAGCCGAACGAAAATGCTTATAAAACTAAGTATGGCAGACTAACGAAAATCTTATTTCAAAATTAAGCATGTCAAAGCTAAGCGTGACAGCCGAACGAAAATGCTTATAAAACTAAGTATGGCAGACTAACGAAAATCTTATTTCAAAATTAAGCATGTCAAAGCTAAGCGTGACAGCCGAACGAAAATGCTTATAAAACTAAGTATGGCAGACTAACGAAAATCTGATTTCAAAATTAAGCATGTCAAAGCTAAGCGTGACAGCCGAACGAAAATGCTTATAAAACTAAGTATGGCAGACTAACGAAAATCTTATTTCAAAATTAAGCATGTCAAAGCTAAGCGTGACAGCCGAACGAAAATGCTTATAAAACTAAGTATGGCAGACTAACAAAAATCTTATTTCAAAATTAAGCATGTCAAAGCTAAGCGTGACAGCCGAACGAAAATGCTTATAAAACTAAGTATGGCAGACTAACGAAAATCTTATTTCAAAATTAAGCATGTCAAAGCTAAGCGTGACAGCCGAACGAAAATGCTTATAAAACTAAGTATGGCAGACTAACGAAAATCTTATTTCAAAATTAAGCATGTCAAAGCTAAGCGTGACAGCCGAACGAAAATGCTTATAAAACTAAGTATGGCAGACTAACGAAAATCTTATTTCAAAATTAAGCATGTCAAAGCTAAGCGTGACAGCCGAACGAAAATGCTTATAAAACTAAGTATGGCAGACTAACGAAAATCTTATTTCAAAATTAAGCATGTCAAAGCTAAGCGTGACAGCCGAACGAAAATGCTTATAAAACTAAGTATGGCAGACTAACGAAAATCTTATTTCAAAATTAAGCATGTCAAAGCTAAGCGTGACAGCCGAACGAAAATGCTTATAAAACTAAGTATGGCAGACTAACGAAAATCTTATTTCAAAATTAAGCATGTCAAAGCTAAGCGTGACAGCCGAACGAAAATCCTTATAAAACTAAGTATGGCAGACTAACGAAAATCTGATTTCAAAATTAAGCATGTCAAAGCTAAGCGTGACAGCCGAACGAAAATGCTTATAAAACTAAGTATAGCAGACTAACGAAAATCTGATTTCAAAATTAAGCATGTCAAAGCTAAGCGTGACAGCCGAACGAAAATCCTTATAAAACTAAGTATGGCAGACTAACGAAAATCTTATTTCAAAATTAAGCATGTCAAAGCTAAGCGTGACAGCCGAACGAAAATGCTTATAAAACTAAGTATGGCAGACTAACGAAAATCTTATTTCAAAATTAAGCATGTCAAAGCTAAGCGTGACAGCCGAACGAAAATGCTTATAAAACTAAGTATGGCAGACTAACGAAAATCTTATTTCAAAATTAAGCATGTCAAAGCTAAGCGTGACAACCGAACGAAAATGCTTATAAAACTAAGTATGGCAGACTAACGAAAATCTTATTTCAAAATTAAGCATGTCAAAGCTAAGCGTGACAGCCGAACGAAAATGCTTATAAAACTAAGTATGGCAGACTAACGAAAATCTCATTTCAAAATTAAGCATGTCAAAGCTAAGCGTGACAGCCGAACGAAAATCCTTATAAAACTAAGTATGGCAGACTAACGAAAATCTTATTTCAAAATTAAGCATGTCAAAGCTAAGCGTGACAGCCGAACGAAAATGCTTATAAAACTAAGTATGGCAGACTAACGAAAATCTTATTTCAAAATTAAGCATGTCAAAGCTAAGCGTGACAGCCGAACGAAAATGCTTATAAAACATAGTATGGCAGACTAACGAAAATCTTATTTCAAAATTAAGCATGTCAAAGCTAAGCGTGACAGCCGAACGAAAATGCTTATAAAACTAAGTATGGCAGACTAACGAAAATCTTATTTCAAAATTAAGCATGTCAAAGCTAAGCGTGACAGCCGAACGAAAATGCTTATAAAACTAAGTATGGCAGACTAACGAAAATCTTATTTCAAAATTAAGCATGTCAAAGCTAAGCGTGACAGCCGAACGAAAATGCTTATAAAACTAAGTATGGCAGACTAACGAAAATCTTATTTCAAAATTAAGCATGTCAAAGCTAAGCGTGACAGCCGAACGAAAATGCTTATAAAACTAAGTATGGCAGACTAACGAAAATCTTATTTCAAAATTAAGCATATCAGAGCAAAGGAAATGCTGTTTCAAAAGACCCCTTTATATAGATTCGTCTTTTAAATCATGCGCATTTGGCGATAACATTTTAAAACTTGATTGTGACCGACATACAGACAATACCTCTCATTGAGATACAAGGACGCATCTGAAAGGTCAAGAAGTCAACAAGTTTAATAAAAAGAAAAAATATAATTATTTTTATGCGTGTCAATGAATCATGAAGATTTAATATCAAAAGTTTAGGAAAACAAAATATATTGTCAACCGAATTTTGAACGGTCAAAAGCTGACATCAAGGGTTGTCATGGGAGAGGTGGGAATTTGTCAATTAAAATCTAAATTTTTTCGGCTCAGAGATTGTCGATGGGAGTGCTATACTGACGTCATCGGGGTTAGCGGGACACGTGGTCAGACTGGTTTGGGCAACTTAATCGGTTAACTTAGTCATTAAGTCAACGCTGTGTGGTTAGCTCAAGTACCACTCAAAGGTAACACGGTAAAGGTAGCCCAGGTGCTTTGTTAAAAATATATGTTGCAATCTTCTCCACTTTATGTACCTCCATTGCCATTGTTTCGACGCGTCGACACCGTAAATAAAATAAAATAAAATAAAATTCTTTAAGTGTTTAGAGATGGCGTCGAGTTTATATATATATATATATATATATATATATATATATATATATATATATATATATATATATATATATATATATAAACATAAACTCGACGCTATCTTTAAAAAATAAAAGAAGTTTATTACATTAAACCCCGAAACAGTAACGGCCAAATATACAATACTCATAAATATTGGCTGACGGGATTTATATAGACATTTTTTTTATTATTATTTATTCACTTATTTTTTATATCTCTTAGAATTTTCTCCGGTTTAAATCTCAACTGTTACTTTTCACCCTCCCTTTTTTTAAAACCTTATTACACCTTCCTTGCACTAAATTTAAACAAAACTACATAACACTCTAAGCAAATAACTCGTCCAAACGAGATTGAGACGTGTCCGCAAAGTTCATTTACATTCCAAAAGCCAAGATTTTATTATAAACATTTTCAAACATTTTCAAACAATCTTTAGTGCAATTATTTTTGGAAATCGTTTTTCTCAAAGTAAACCAACCTACATTACTATGTCAATATTGGAACTGCCCTTCCTGAGCTCTTAAAAAAGTACAGAAAGTTATCAATTTGAAAAATTATACACTGAAAAATTATACACTGTAGCGTGACATGAAAGGTAAACGTTCAAAAATCAACCGTGAACTCACATTTGACCTTCGGCATTGCTCCACCATTTGTGAGAATCCGCCATATTGAAACTTCAATTCAGAGTCAACACTAATTCGCATAATTATTATTTTAGTCTTATTCCTCCGTATTAGCTATGTGATAATAATGTTTATCTATAAAATACTTAAATTAACTCGAACATAATTCTCATTACATAATTTACATAATTAATATTGTGGGTATCTGTTTACTTCATTTGAATACGAAACTAAGTGCGGTGCTAATACAAATATGCATCCCATTTTTCATTATTGCTTAATATTTAAATTGGTTAAAATATCATAATAGTTCTTATTTAAAATAAAATACATTTTCTAACCTTTAGGTAGCAAAAACTTTTCTCCCTAACAATTCTGTACTGTCACTCCACTCATCGACACCGGGAACTAATAAACACAGTTTAATTTTCACAAAAGACTCCGTTCTTATTTATTATTTGCCTGGTATTAATTTACTACATAATATAAAGCAATACGCAAAGACTTAATGACCGCTCCCGTTTACTCCGATGATTTTCCGCGAATATCAGATTACGTAATTTCTATTTCTACCTATGACTTCTATATTTATATTCATTCCGGAATTAATTTGATGGTAGCTCGGGATTATCATAATCCATGGTTTAGCCTTCTCATCGACGAAGGCAATTCTGAGATGAAACATTATCTCGATGCCCAAGGTTTTCAATGCTTCCACATGCACACATTTGTTTGTGACAGACTGGGTGATAGGCAGGATGATGTTAGTGTTACTCACGAACGTTTAAAAATTTCCGCGATCGACGCTGTTACGGATGAGAGAACATCCGTAAAAGCGATTTTGAGGGCTGAAAAATCTGTTGCAAAGCGGACCATTATTTGTATTTCCTCCGCTCACACATGGTGCATCCATTAACATACCGGTGATTTTTCGGATTGCATCGATACATTCTTTTTCGCATTGTTGTGGATCCGCATAATATCCAAAGTTATTCATTCAATCCTCCATCCAGTCCTTCTGTCCACAGAACAACCGATACAGTATCTTTTGAGCAAAGTCCAATGAACCCAATTTGAAGTGAAGAACAGAGAAACAATGCAAGTCTGCCTTGTTAATACGCTTCCAACGAGCAATTCCAATTCCAATACATACATTTATACTTTTATACTTAATACATTTAAACTTTTATACTTTTTACTTTAATACTTTTATATACACCTTGTCAGTTAATACTTTTAACTTTATGTATTGTCTATATTTGATAAACCAATTGATTCTTGAATTTTGTCATTTTTACAAGAAGCGACTTGCTGATATGTTTCAAATGAGCCATCAAGCAGTGTCAGAAAATCAATTCATGTCTAAATTAAGTCCAAAACGGTATATTTGGTCCAAAATGCCCTAATATGGTAGTTTGGGCCCAGACGCATACAAAATTGAATTCTTTTAAATGTTTCTTCATCTATCACCAAGAGTATTCCATTCCGCTTCTAACGAGTCATCAACCACTTCCAGACGATCATTTTAAACCAAAATATGCCACAAACAGTGATTTTTCCCCAATATGCCCAAATATAACGAGCCCTCAGCCACTATCAGGCGATCATTTTCAGTCGAGATATTGAATTTATTCCCATATTTGGCATTCTGGGCGCAATGCTGGCCGGCCCCCAGTTTTTAGGAGACCCCCCCCCCACTTTTATAACTGTCCCGCCGGCCCTGATTACAGTTACTTCATGGACCTAACCGATAATTGCCTCTAGTGACTCTAGATAGAATCGAAGGAAACTTTTAATGTTGACTTAAGATTCCGTGAAAAAATAAACCTTATTGAAACTTATTTGAAGTTCTCTTTACATATCGATTTCTATAACACACAAAAAACATTGACTATGTGTGCGTGTATGTGTAAAAAACATTATCACAGAACTGCTTTCCTGCAGACTACCACATAGTCATCTATTAATCCAATGTTAATAAATGCTTGTTAAACACCGTATTCATAAGTAATTCAGTATTGTTTATTCCATTCATCATTTTCAATATTTTCATTATATTCTTCAGTATTCAACTGACAAAAAATAAATAAATATTACTTATTCTTAATTTTGATTCGAGCACTCTGCTGGGATTTCTCCCACGATCTAACAAAAGAAGTTATATATATATATATATATATATATATATATATATATATATATATATATATATATATATGAGTATATGAAAGGATAAAAATAATCCGACGGTATGAAATTAAAAATGGAAAAGCGGAAGACCTTTTCGCTCAACGTTTCGCCCAAATTTCACGTGGGCTTTGTCAACAGCGGACGAAGAATACAAAAAATCCTCGTCTTTTGTCATTTTTGTATTCTTCGTCCGCTCTTGACAAAGCTCACGTGAAATTTGGGCGAAACGTTGAGCGAAAAGGTCTTCCGCTTTTCCATTTTTAATTTCATATATATATATATATATATATATATATATATATATATATATATATATATATATATATATACAGGGTGGGCAAAAATAAGGGTCCTATTTTTAAAAATTCATAACTTTTTTATTTATTGATTTTTTTAATTTTTTTTTTTTAGAATAAGTAAAGGACCCCTTCCGAAGCAAGCATGAGCCGTATTAGCCCTAAGGAACGTACCCTCATTTAGAAAACAGTATTTTTGTTTAAAAAACTCAAAACAGTGTAAAAAACAATACATTAGTTTTTGTAAGTTTTAAGAAGTGTTTTTCGGCTAAAATTTGTTTTGTTTATTTCAAAAAATCTCGGAAGGGTCAGTCTACACACACATAAAGTTTGGTGAGTTTAACTTTTATTTTGTGGAAGTTATTCAAATTCAAGTTATTCAAATTTAAAGATAGGACCCTTATTTTGGCCCACCCTGTATATATATATATATATATATATATATATATATATATATATATATATATATATATATATATATATATATATGCTAAAAACGTATTAAATTGAAGAATATAGATTTTAATTTTTATTTCTTTGCACATTTTATTTTAAATTGTGTTAGCATAAAATTAAAAACTAAAATGACTTCGCTGTATCTCGGGAAACGTCATATGGGTACAACTTGTTTAAAATAAAACCAATTGTTTTCTCAAAAACGGCATTTTAATAATTTAAATGAGTCTTTTCTGTTTTACGCCTGTGGGAGCGCGGATCTTAGCGTGTTAAGATAATGTGTCTTAGAGAATATGCTAATATCAACGCTTACATTTAAATTGTGTAAATAAATGTTTAAAAGAGTAAAAAACAGATAAAACATGGAAAACATGTTTGAAAGTTGAATGAATGCTAAAGCATGCATAAGTTGAAGGAAGAATAAAACGTAGTTTAAAAGTAATACCAAATATTTATATATGTGCAAATCTTATATAGTAGAAAATGTTAGTTTGAAATGTTCGTTGGAAGTCAGTTCCGAGAATAGTACAATACCGTGTATGCGACCATGTTTGTATGTGTGTGTAGCCAGGGCTTTACGCGCTCCACTACTTTTGGAGCTGCTCCCGCTCCTGCTCCAGCACCCAAAATTGGAGCTGGCTCCTCTCACGCTCCCCATTTTCAAAAAGGAGACGCTCCTGCTCCAACTCCTATAAAAAAGAAGCGGCTCTTTTTTAGTGCTCCATAATGAAAATATACCTTCTTTCATAAACGTTCTATTCTGCCAATGAGTGGTCGAAGGATAGGGGTGGGCGTCAAAGGATCTCGTCAATATGGGTGGGATGTTACTTTAAGTGTAAGACTGTAAGAACATTTTTGACAAAATATCGCTAATATTTTGAGAGTTATAGGAGAACATGTCGGACGAAGTATAGAATTATACGTAAATTTTCGTTTCCTGAGGTATGAAATAGAAATAGAAGTATTTTAAAACAATTTTGATTTTCATTATATTAACAACCTATTTTTTCAGGAAAGGAAAATTTGACCCGATATTTTTCTATTTATTTTGGAAGGGAATTAAGATTTGTTTTAAGTACATAAAGTTTTACTTTTAAACATTATTAGTGATTTTTTTCTTTTTAAAGAAACTATTTCCCTCTGAGAGAAGAGACAGTCAGGGCAACATTAATCGTCGTGTGGTTGTTTAATATTTGTATTTTTTAAGAACGTTACTACATTGTATAATGTATATTATTATTTATCACAGAGAAACACGAAGTAATTTCAAACACATCGATTTATCCATTTTTTTCAATAGTACAATTTAGAGCGAAAAAACAATAAAGTTTATTTTTTAAAGATTGAATAAAATTTTTTTTTTCATAAGTTGGCCCAAAGATATCAATAAATTGTCAATAATCAATTCAGAGATCCATTTAATGTCTTAAAATGTCATACAAAATATCTGGCCTAGACCTTGGGAGTTGAAAAAATATCGGGTCAAATTTTCCTCCCCCGAAAAATTAACTGGAGCAAGTTTTCCTAGTTCGGGCAAAACATTTATTAAAATTAAAAGTTTGAATAAAAAAGGTGAAAATGTCTCTATTTTAAATCTCTAACAAAAACAAACTGTTTACAATTTTAATATTCGAAAATAGATTTTTTAAGATAAAGAAAGATATCTAATCTACTTTCGGTTCTAAAAAGACAACACATTAGTCAGAAAGTCTAATTATTTGCTTTTTTAAATTAAAATTTAAAACATTTTCTTTAAATTAATTAAGTTTTAACATCGGTTGAATTATAGAATAGAGACCGCTGTTTTCTTTCGCTCATTTCGCTTGGTATTCGCCCAAATTTTGGATAAAACTGATTGTTGGTCTTAATTATATTTTTAGTCCTGAAATAAAATTCTCATTTATTTTTTAAAGTGTTGAGAATCTAACTTTATTCCAGGTTTTAATCGCTGGCGGCCATGTTGGTTTTTATTGTTTTTTTTCCTTGGACTAAAGATATTTTTTCCTTGGACTAAAGATATTTTTTCCTTGAACTAAAGATATTTTTTCCTTGGACTAAAGATATTTTTTCTGCTTTAACATGTTATTACACACTAAAAAAACTTAGAATATTCTATTAACAAAAGTAAGTTTTAACGGGATTTAACGAATTTAAAAGCAAACATGAAAAGGTTAAAACATACTAGTCGTGAATTTAAGAATAACAAAATGTCGCTGAAAAGACGACAGGTAATAATGTGGAATAAAAGTTCAACTTGATATATGCTAAAAAATAAATTAGATTTTTTGTCGGGACAATATGTACCATTGTATCCCAAAAATCGATTTTATCGAACATTTGGGTGAATACCGAGCGAAATGGGCGAGAAAATCCAACGGACCCTATAGTATAACTGAACCTAAAATTCTTTATTTAAAAACACGAAATAAAAAAAAATCGGCTTATTTATTCAATCAGCAATACACATCCTTGTCATAAATACAAAAAAGTTCAAATCTGTAAGAAAATAACTTCAAAAACATCTATACACTCACTGGCGGCACTGTTGCCCAAATTGTCTCCTGCCTTAAGAAAACTGTCCCATCAATAATGTAACATGTCGATGTAAAAATGTTCTGTTTTCAAGCTTAACTCTCTTGTTCTTTCTCCCTCTCTCTCCCTTCTTATCTCTCCCTCTCTCTCTCTCATATACATTTACCAGATATATAATTAAAAGAAATAACTCAGAGTAAACTCTGAGACTTTCTTTTCTTTTCCTTTTTATTGCTGAATAAAGAACTAATGTTTAAACAAAAAAAATCAAATAATTTTGGAGCGAGGAGCGCGGAGCGATAAAACCACCGCTCTTTAGTCCCAAATGGAGTTGCTCCTACTCCTCTCCCGCTGAATATAAAATGAACCTTCCCCTCCAGCAAAAAGGAGCGTGCTTCTGGAGCGCGCTCCTTTTTGGAGGGCTCCGTAAAGCCCTGTGTGTAGCCATGTGTGAAGCTTGGCGTTAGTATGTCGAAGTGTGTGAATGTGCGTGTCTCCTTTTGTTCATGGTTGTATGAATGTGTGTGCGTGCAGTGAGTTAAGTCGTTTAGGCATTCGTATGTGTGTGTGTCTTTGTCAGCAGTGTGTGGTTGTATGCGTTGAAAAATGATAGGAGTGTAAGCCTTTGTGTATGTGTGTGTGTGTTTAGTAGTCAGCCGACGCGCGGGTACCCGAACTTGTATTCTCTGTTAAATGTCCGAAAGGCGGAAAGGCAAAGAGAAGAGAAAAGAGGCAACTTTTGTTGCGCGGTTTGCTTTTATATGTTTTGACCAGTGGTGTGCCCGACGTAGTCGGAAGCACCCCACGTGATCAACATTGTTTGCTTGTTGGTGCCTTTTTGTTAGACTGTCTCTGGGAGCTGGTTTTTATGGCCTCAGTTTGAGCTTTTATTGTTAAAGTGGATTTTGTATTGCTTTCTGTTTTTCTGTTTATGCCGATGATAAAACATTAGGATGTCAATCCCATATGCGTCTGTTTCTTAACAATTCTCTCAGAATAAGAATCGATTTAATCCAACATTTAGTTGAAATGGGTGAGATATTAAAAGGCCTCTATAGTACAATTGAACCCGAAATATATCATACATAAAAAGGCTATTAAAGCAATTTCAAGTCTTCTTTACGAAAGTTATTTGTGGGTGGGTGTTCGCACCCGCGCACGCGTGGGTGTGTTTGCATTCGTATGTGTGTATGTGTGTGTCTGTGTGTGTGTGTGTGTTTTGTACATTTTTTGGCTGATAAGATTTTGCTAAAATACTTATTCGAAATTTTATTACTTTTAATTTATTTTCTTTCACATCAACTTTGCGTATCATTTTAATCTATGCAATAAAAAGACCGTTAATATATATATATATATATATATATATATTAGTGTTTCATGTATCCACATAACATTTTATAAGAAGATATAATTTTTTTATGTATCAATTTTAAGTATTTACTTCAACAGTGCTCGATACGTAAGTAGAGCTAGGTAGTCGATATATATATATATATATATATATATATATATATATATATATATATATATATATATATGTACACATTGGTTTTTATTATAGAGCGGAGGATATAATCTTCTTACTAACGTATTTTTGTTACTTAATAGTTTGAATTGTTGGTTTTAAATTCGTATATGTAAATTTAATATTGTTTCGGTACTGTGTAGGGAACCTTGATGATTTATTCACATTTTCGCTTTTATGAATGTCAGTATGGCTCGATATCCGACAGAAGATGGTTGTGTTTATGTTGAAGAGGTTACTGATTTTGTTGCAAAGGTGAATAATTAATGGATTGTTAGCATTTTTTTAAAATTTTCAGTGCATCGAGTGGAGATCGTTGGTCTGTACAGACAATGACTTTATTTGGACTTCTGCTTTTGATTATGTATTATGCCGAATTAACGGCAATTACTTCAGTGTAAATCGATGCACTTCATGTGTATTCCTTGCTGCTACAGCTGACAGCATTTCACACTCGGGGCAGATTGTTTGCTTACGTATATTTTTTACTCAAATAACTAATATGATGGATGAAAGACAACTTCTTATCAAAAAAATACCCCAAAATGCATATTGATTTGATATCTGTATTTCGTTCGATTTCAGAAATGCATATTGATTTGATATCTGTATTTCGTTCGATTTCAGAAATGCATACACCTCGTCTTCGTTTGGGATAATTGTAAAAATGTATTCAGTTCATTTGTTGATTTTACTTAAATACAGTTCCAATATGCGCTGTTTGTTGTGCATATGTTTTCATCTACATACTATATTCCAGATTTTAGGTGTTTCCAATGTTATTTCTTTTGATATTGAAAAGGGTAATTAACAAACTATTTTCCTGAGGCACTACTTTTTTTTCTAGCTCTATTAAGTCGGAGAGTATAGTTCACAGACGTATTTAAACATTCAGATTTAAATTGGAGTTACTGAATATTTTTCATAATTTCCTACTTTCATGCTTTTTATGCTTTTTATGCGTTTTCCATATGAAATACAATATTGCAATCGAGTGTCCTTTTTTAATGAACGTCTCTCTTATGAAGATTTCCAGTCTGATACAAACGGACGGTTATGCTTCTTGATTGTAATTTTAATATCGATTTGTTCGACTCCAGTTACCTCGTCAATGTTCTATTTATCACCGTTTTAAACCTGTAGAAATTCTACCATTACAAGCAAGAGAATTATTGCTGACGAATTTTTTTTTCTCACTGGCTTCAAAACTTTCCAAAATCATTTAATTTTGAAAATCAGATTTTTTTTTAGTTTGGGAAGTTTTTAATAACTTATAATCGTTTACCTTTCATTAACTCTCCTAAAAACTTGCCCAGTCTATTCATACAACATTCGCAATGACAATAATAAATACATATATTATCAATGTCCTATTCCAGTCCTGCTTTTTTTCTATTTTTTAATGGAAAATAATAACTACTTTTGTCGTATTTCAGCTTAATTCCTTACATCGCATTTTTCAGTGAAAAAAAAAAGACATACCCCCCTCTCAAAGATACATTTTTGAATCATCATATGCTAACACAGATCCCGGCATAAAAAATAGAGTTTCTAAAGTTAATGGAATCACTAGAAAATGCACCCCTGAGTAAATTGTCATCCTTTCGCATCGTAAGGGGAATAAGTATTAGGTCAGACCAAATCTCAACAAAAACGCAACAGAATCAGCATAAGAAGGAATGGTGAGACTATATTGATTAAATCAAATTCGTACGTAATCCCGAAAGAAATAACAATTGTTTTTACAATTGAAAAGATTGAACGTTACAATCGGCTCACTTGATCTGCTTCAAATACCAGAAATTTGGGCATCACGATGCAATATACAGAGTGCAACAAGTGTGGGGAAAGTGTGGAGAAATAAATCCACCCCATACTGAAGATTAATTCTCTAAAAAAGAACAGATTTACAAATTGCCATGCGAACCATTTTGCGATCATTTGATCAGACTAAACACCTTTCATAAGAGATGCTTTGATTGAAACACCAGATTGCAATTTTATTTGATGCAAATAAAAGTGTATGATATCGCATGGAAGTAGGAAATTGTGATAGATGAAGGGAAGAAGAAAGCGAAAATAATTGTAGCGTCATAAACGTGATCGCAATCATATGCCAATATAGCTGAAAAGACAAATTAGGCCAACCAAACTGAATCAAAACAAGAAACAAATCTATTCTTATTGAAGAAACTGTTACAATAGCGAATGGCAAACTTTCCCAGGACATCCGGGAAACACCTGTTATGAAGCTCAAAAAGAAAGCAAAAAACATCTGAAATCGATAAAGAAAAAACAAACAAAAAACAAATAACCCAAATACTCTTACTGAAACTATTCCACAAAATAACAAAATTATATAGATCCTAATACGTCCTTTTATTTAACTCCTGGCGCGGGTGGAGTTTTTACAAGATGAGGTGCACTTTGGCTTATAAAAGTGTCCGGGCAACCCCGTCGGCATTCCCAGGTATAGGCGCCTCAGGCGATTAGCAATTAACTGATCCGGTAAACGGTAGAGGGTAGATCTCCTATGACTGAACAGAACCACACCTAAGCCCGACAGAAGCAAGGCCACTATTGGATTGATTGTCGAAGACGTATTCTGAACTGGTATGAACAACACTTACTCAAGCGGTGCCAGCTAAGTAGAAGATGCTAATGCGTCCACCGAGACCAATGGAGGATACACCTCAAGCAAAAACAGCAAAAGTAACGTTCCTAAATGAGCAGCCGCATTCAATAACGAATAATTCAACTATTTTGAATGGCTGAAAAAAAAATGGACGTCGACGATAAATCAACCCACATTACGAAGTAAAAATAAAACTAAACACAAGAAATATTCCTTAAAGAAAACAATGCCACACACTTAATAGATAACACGACGAATATTGACAGAAAATCAATAGAAACATCGATAATTGGTCAATAACACAATTCTATAAAGCCAGATGTCTCTCAGACAAACATACAGACAATTGTTGTTTCAGCATTATTGCATGAAACAAAAATCATTTCTCCATTTATATACGGCCAAATTACAATATCATCGAATACGAATCGACCATTTAATAGCACAACTGCCCATGTAATACGATAGGATGTTCTTCGATCCATGGATGCAACAAACATCGCTGGTCGCTGTTTTGTCTGGAGTTATGTTCTGTTGACACGTAGCAAATTGCTCTGTGGATATTTCGTCTCTCGGTTTCGTTTTCTTCTTTTCTCCTGGTAGTTGTAATAATGAGAAAAATTTAAAAACAAAAATAAGTCATTATTTTCTTCTGGGGTTTAGTTTAATTTACCCGGCTATTAGAACAATGTACATCTCGATGGGGCAGTAATTTCCCGCCCCACCTCTGTGGGGTTGGTGGACCTAAAACAAAATAGGCGACTGATTACTTTGATGTCGTACACCCTAAAGAAAACAGACTTTATTCTTCTTCTCTGCTACGTACTTACTCTCGTGACGTAATCATTCTGTCAACTTCTAATGGAATTTTCCGCTACGCAAACCTGATGCTTATTCTAGCCCCATATGGAAAACTACCGTTCTTAACATTATTTTTGCCATTTATTTTATTGAGAGATTTTAACTCTTGGCAATTGTTTGCATGTTTTGAAGTCAAGTACTCACTCCGATCCTCTTCATTTAGTGCAACGGTAGAAGGTTCCTTCGGGAAGGTTCTCTTATGGAGGTGCAACCTCCAAGAGTCAAGTATGATTGTGCAACAAATGTCAAAAGTTAAAATAGTAATTTTGACATTTGTTGCTTCAAAGACAATACATAATGAAACGCGACGTTAGAAGGATACACAACCACGACGACGGAACCTTCACGAAGGAACCTCTCCCATTGCACTAATTGGTGATGATTACAACAAGAACGGATATTCTTTAGATGCGTCCATTTAATTAACGCGTTTAGTGATGATAAATGCTTGTAAAACTTAAGAGTACCGGAGAAATTGACGGACAGAATCTCCTATAAATAAATGTGGACGCATTTATTTCAAAATTGCTATGATAAAAGGAGTAAAATGAATTAATCATGGCAAACTGACGAAAATGCTATTTAAAACGTCAGCGTGACAGACCAACGGAATTGTTAATATTTACACGTGACAGACCAGCTGAGACCGAGACTATCAAAGCGTTTGACTGTATCTAATAATGTTATTTAAAACTTAAACGTTATAGCCCAAAAAGCGGAAACAATCTGTTATAAAGATGTTTTAAATTATTCGGTCCTACCTATGTAACACTACACCAACGGCAAGTCGTCGAACCTATCCGTAGAGTGAATAGATCTGATCAGCTACCTTAGGTTAATGTGCGTGTAACCTTCAGATACGACGGCATTGGGTATTCACCGTAATCTTATGGTAATCTTATGGTTCGTTGTGTACCTTGTGAATAATTGTGTTAACGGTTGTCTCCCTTTCTTAGGTGTAGACTCTTATTCGGGCTGTACCGGAAGCAGAAGGTCAATGAGATGACAAACACTGTTCATAACTTAACACGTTTATTAGAGTATTGATTTACTCCTCTCCAGGAGTTAGGCACAAGGCCAGTTTTATCTTACTCCCACAAGTAAGATGTGACCCAAGGTCGGGTCGGGAAAGTGGCGTTTGAAAAGCCAGCGCCCGAGAGGTGAGCACTCTGGCCATTAAAAATTGCCTGGGCAGCCCCGTCGGCATTTCACGCCTCAGGCAGTAAGCAATAAACTTACTCCTCCCCAAAGAGGGGAGGCAAAGCCTGGAAGGGTGGACCTCCTAGAACTGCACAGGACCGACCCATAGACCGGCGTAAATCAAGCCCCGAAGGCCAAGACAATACCAGTCTATTGGGTGCAGTATCCATCGGAACAGATACTACACTTTGATCTGTGAGGTTTTGATAAAAGTTCTCTATATAATCGAATGGTGAGTCGAGATAGTCCTTAATTAATAATAGTTTAGAAAATGCTAGAAACTTATAAAAACAAACGTCTCTCTCTGTCTCTGTCTCTCTGTCTCTGTCTATATGTCTGTCTGTCTGTCTGTCTGTCTGTCTGTCTCTCTCTCTCTCTCTCTCTCTCTCTCTCTCTCTCTATTTATCTATCTATCTATCTACCGACCTATGTATCTATCGACCTATCTATCTATTGACTAGATTGGCCGTTGTGTCTAGTTGTGAACAAGACGTTTAGGATTATTCTAAGTTACAAATTATTTTATCAGCAGCAGCCGAGTGATCGCGTCGTGAGAAACACATTGACTCAAAGTTAACTTATAATTGTAAGTACATTCTGTCTTAGCAACTAGGGTTGCGTTATCTAGGACACAATCTTTACCAACATGTTAAGTTCGGAACGTAAGAGACGGAGGTGGGAAGTAATAAAATCTACATTTTGTGAATTCCTCTTTAATCGTAATATAATCTCGCTGTTTAATTTTAGATTTAAATTCTTTGTTAATTTGGTTGCAACTTTCATCTTTTTTAAACTCTATTTTCACTATTTTTTAAATTATGCAATTAAACGTCGATTCGGGACAGTTTCCCTGCTACATCTGGTCTTCGGTCTTGCGATCAAAATGTAGGATATGTCCACAGTCAGAGAAAAAGAACTCTAGAGTGCCCTATTTTGGGGAGCTGGATATCTCCCATCACATTAAACTGACCTAGTGTCACACATGTAACGAGATTACCCCAGTGTAATCGGAAAAAGCAGCATAGTGTCTAGGAATGATACCTTAGATGCTAAAGAGATGGAGGCGAGGAGTGCAAGTAGACGCCGCGTTTGGAATACGCCTGTGATTATTTTGATAATTGCAAGGTTGAAACTATAATATAAATTTAAACATTGTATTGTTTTTATTTTGAAGTATGCCGATTGAGCAATAGATTAAAAACAATTGCAGAGGATATCGAAACATACCAGAGAAGTCTTGACGATCGAAGTGATTGGACCTGCCACCCCTTTCTCCCTCAACAGGGGGTTGGAGGTTGACTATAATAATTAAGCGGAATGTCCAAAAAGAAATGACGACATTCTACTTGCAATAAATTGTAAACTATTTAAAAATCTTTTCTTGTTTTTGATTTCTTCATTTTTCGATTTGATGACCAGTAAAAGAAAGTGGGACAACGGTACAGCACCCAGCTCTCATGGGGAGGCAATACATCATTATAGCAAATTGCTAGCCATATTTGAGAAAGCCCATGTATGTTACATAATAATCATTCATTGACGTCAGAGCTGCAAACATCTGTTTTGTTGTTTGCAAATCACAAGTAAATGACGTATGAAAAGCGGAACGAGTCGACATTATTTGATTACCGACATGCTTAATGTCCGACTTAATGGGAGCGTCCATTTTATGTAAAATGAGTCATAAACTAACTTGCCCGGTTATAATTGACTAGAGGAAACTGTCAGTGTTTCAGAACTCAATAAACACAACCTTTTACCAGACCAATTATAGTGTTATATTAGGACGGCCGTTTTTTTAATGGAAAAGCTTTGGTGACACCTTAAGGGTCAGAGGTGACTCCAGACGGAAGTCAACGAAACCACGTGACTTCCAAGCGGAAATTTTCGTGTTCTGACGTGTTCTGTGACTGTTTTCTTCTTTTTAAATAAACTATTATTAAAAACTAAACATCGACGTCCGAGTGATTGTATCAATAGACAAGCAAGAACCTGGGTTCCCGACGGGTGTGTATACACGTGCCGATAAGTGAAAATATAACAATAGTAAATAGCCACACGATAATGGGGATATTTTTTGTTGAGTGATATCTTGCATACGACTTACAACATATCATCTGGACATGTGTATTATTATATTACTAGCTGAGATATCCGCTCGAGAATGTCTTCATAATACTAAGATATCCCTAGAACCTTTCAAAAAAATAAAAAAGGCTAGACTCTAAAATACTTCAAATAGATAAAAAGATGATGGCATGCTGAAAACTTGGTAAAATAGAGCTTACACTACTGAACTTATGGGCTTAGAGAAGTGTTAAGTTTTGTAGAGTTAACTCCCCTTAAAATGTCATGGTAGAAATTTTAGCATATGAGAATTTGTATAATTTATTTTCATTTTGCTATGGTTTAGATCTCATTAAAATGGTAGTAAAATGTCCACTGGGGGGAACTATATCCGATTTCAGAGAGGTTTTAATCAGAAAAAGAAACATTGGCCACTTAAGAAATCTACTCCCCTTTTTTGGATCATCCGTACAACATTTCACGTTTCTCGATCTTATAACCTAGAAGTTTACAAATTGACGAAAATGGCAGTTTAGACTTACGTGTAGCAGAGCAATAATAATGATATTTGAAACTTAAACATGACAAATTGAGAAAAACTCTCTTTAAAACGTAAGCGTGACAGACCAACGAAAATGCTATCTAATACTTACGCGTGACAGACCAACAAAAATGCTATCTAATACTTACGCGTGACAGACCAACGAAAATGCTATCTAATACTTACGCGTGACAGACCAACGAAAATGCTATCTAATACTTACGCGTGACAGACCAACGAAAATGCTATCTAATACTTACGCGTGACAGACCAACGAAAATGCTATCTAATACTTACGCGTGACAGACCAACGAAAATGCTATCTAATACCTACGCGTGACAGACCAACGAAAATGCTATCTAATACTTACGCGTGACAGACCAACGAAAATGCTATCTAATACTTACGCGTGACAGACTAACTAAAATGCTATCTAATACTTACGCGTGACAGACCAACGAAAATGCTATCTAATACTTACGCGTGACAGACCAACGAAAATGCTATCTAATACTTATGCGTGAAGGACCAACGAAAATGCTATTTAATACTTACGCGTGACAGACCAACGAAAATGCTATCTAATACTTATGCGTGACAGACCAACGAAAATGCTATCTAATACTTACGCGTGACAGACCAACAAAAATGCTATCTAATACTTACGCGTGACAGACCAACGAAAATGATATCTAATACTTACGCATGACAGACCAACGAAAATGCTATCTAATACTTACGCGTGACAGACCAACCGAGATCGAGACCGACAAGCCCTTTGGATGCATCTAATAATGCTATTTAAAATGAGCCGTACGGCCCGAAGGACGGGGATAGCCTCTTGTAGAAATGTTTATCATTTCCGGTACTACCTTTTGTTTTATCATAAACCCACAGCGTGTACGTTGTCCAATCTAGAGTGAATAGATCTGGCGACTAGTGTTGGGATGATTAATCGGAATCGGAAAAATCGGAATTTTGGGGGGTATTGGAATCGGAATCGGAAAAATCGGAATTTTGGGGGGTATTGGAATTGAAATCGGAAAAATCGGAATTTTTGGGGGTATTAGAATCGTCCCATCACTACTGGCCACACTGGGATACGAGTGTGTAAGGTTAGGTGGAAGTTTCTGTCGCAAAGGTCACAAACATGTGTGGTTTCAGGACTGTTGGTATTGGTGCTTCCCTTTCTGCATGCACCCTTTTCTGCAGCTACGTTCATCAGATCCTCGTAGGTTTGTTGGTTGAGTGTTGTTGGATGTTATCCTGGGCGGTGTGATATGGAGCGCAGACTGTTGTCCACGTAGCACGCCCCTCCTCTCCACAGCGTTGATGGATCCAAAGACCGTTACTATTTGGCACCAACACCATCGCAGGAGCTAGTTAAACAGTTGTAGGAAACGCCGAACTGCGTTATGGACTCCACTCCGGATTTTTCCTTGAGATTTTCTCCTGAAGCCTTTCCCAATAGGTATGTATTCCACAATGCAGCGGGGGTTTAAAATTAGGGGTTTACCTTCCTTTAGGTGGGACCGCCTTCCAAGGCTGACGAGCTCTACCTACCCGAATTTACAAAATAATAGTTTACTAAATATTTTTCATTTCACTAACTCAAAATATTTCTTATCACGGTCAACAAGTGATGTGTTAGCGTTGCCATAACAATTGTAATGATCAAAATAAAGTTAGTGGTTTTTCGTCTTCCCCGTGATTAGCATCATTGAAAACAATTGTTAAAACAACAATCCGAATAAAACAAACATTGTTGCTTCTGAAAGACATTTTCCATCTGGATATGTCATCGGTAGAAGCGTACAACAACAAAATATATCCCGTCAGTATTTGATTATTTGCTATCAAGTTTAATATCATATCTTCAACCAAAAGCAAGAACAACAAATAAAATGTAAATGTCTGCTTCTGTGCGAAGTGTACAAAATGATGATTTAACACAATTTCTAGCAAAAGAAAGAATTACCAGTTTTGAAATTTGCTTACCCAACATTAAACAACAAGAATTTGTTTAATATTGTTTGGATTATTCGGACTACTTACTTATTTGGAACAAACCATTATGCTGATAATGTTCTTATCGGGGAATTTGAATATGTTGGAAAATCTCGGTAATTATATAATTTCGAGATGATTTTAAGTTTCTCAGTGTGAGAACATTATCAGCTTGACATGAAAAGATTCAAAAGTAGATAACTAATTTTCTGAGTGATATATTTTAAAAAGTTTCTGAAAGTCAAAAAAGTGTATTTTTAGTTGATGAAGTGTATGTGAAAACTTCTCTAGCGTATCATAGGGGAATTTATTCGGTTTTGATGAAAATTCTGAAGAACTTCTTCTTTCGTGTGAATCAGATGATTCTGGTGTTGGCATTAGTTTCTCCGATGTTTTTCTAGTTAGAAATCTTTCTGTGAAGACATCTGGTACTTACGGAAAGGACCACAAGAAGGTTGCCAACATCCCTATGTTAAAGTGGTACTGTGGAATCGACTGGATTCGAACTTGGAACACACAGGTCTTCAATTAGTGCCGATATCCACTTAACCACCATCACCTCCCAACTTAAAACGATTCCAGTGGGCAAGTTCGAGTCCATTTTCATATTTAAAGTTTCATATATTGTTAGTTAAGAAAATACATGGTCAAGTAATTACAATTCTATGTGACATCAGGATCAATCAATCCTTTCAAAAAGTGGTTCGTATTACTATCAGTTGGCAAATTGGCATATCAGAGGGAGATAACTTATGTCAAAATACGTATCAATTATTGTTAACCACTTTTTATTACAACTAAGCCTTAATCCGAGTGACAAAGTCATAAAACCACAAGATTTTTAGGCGATTACGTGTGGTTTTACGACCTTACCACTCGGACTTAGCCTTAGTTGTAAAATAGAAGAATGGCCATTACAAGAAGGTAATATCGTATAAAAAATACGTATCAATTAATACGTTTTTTTCATACAATATTACCTTCTTGTAATGACCATTCTTCTTGTTCAGATGTTTTGGTAATTTTTTTTTTTTACATACAAAATTGAGTGTTTTTAATTTTTTATTGTAAAAATTATTGGTTAATAATGAATGAAATAAGTTGAGGTAAGTTATCACTTTTGATATGAAAATTTGTCAACCTAAAGTAAAAAAGTCCCCAAAATTAACACTGTCTATAATAAGGCTTGATTAAGTAAAAATGGATTGTACTTACCTTTTTACTATGCCCATCTTTTTAGAAATATTCGGAATAATGAAATTATTAAAGCTACTTTCGAATTAATATTTAATTTTGATGGCAAAATAGGAAGTAGTAAAAGGTATTTCAAACTTGAAAAAACTCAATTTGTCACACTTAATTTGTTAAACTCAATTTGTCACACTTAATTTGTTAAACTCAATTTGTCACACTTAATTTGTTAAACTCAATTTGTCACACTTAATTTGTTAAACTCAATTTGTCACACTTAATTTGTTAAACTCAATTTGTCACACTTAATTTGTTAAACTCAATTTGTCACACTTAATTTGTTAAACTCAATTTGTCACACTTAATTTGTTAAACTCAATTTGTCACACTTAATTTGTTAAACTCAATTTGTCACACTTAATTTGTTAAACTCAATTTGTCACACTTAATTTGTTAAACTCAATTTGTCACACTTAATTTGTTAAACTCAATTTGTCACACTTAATTTGTTAAACTCAATTTGTCACACTTAATTTGTTAAACTCAATTTGTCACACTTAATTTGTTAAACTCAATTTGTCACACTTAATTTGTTAAACTCAATTTGTCACACTTAATTTGTTAAACTCAATTTGTCACACTTAATTTATTAAACTCAATTTGTCACACTTAATTTGTTAAACTCAATTTGTCACACTTAATTTGTTAAACTCAATTTGTCACACTTAATTTGTTAAACTCAAGTGTTTAAACTTAAACTGTTTTACATAGAAAATGTGTCCACTAAAATATATTACATCATTTGAGAAATGCATTTGTTTGATATATTTTTTTGTTTGGACAATTCATTTTCATTGAACAAAAATATTATGAACAAACTGTTTCATAATTAGTCATATGAGTCAGTGTTGTTATTTCATCTCTTGTAGGTTGGTAGGTTCGACTAACCCCTTACTCATCTGTTGTTTGGTGTAACAATTTTGTCCTTGTCAGATTAAAGAATACGATATTGACTTTTATATCTGTACATTAAGTTCTCAAAGTAAACATGGACGCGTATTAAGGTGATTGGTCAAACGTAGACCATTTTAAGATATTCATAATAATTTAAGTATCAGTTTACCCAAATCTTTTTGAACGACAAAAAGTCTCGCATTGTTTAAAAGTATTTTGTCTGGCCAAACTAGTAGGGATGGTTAAATCACATCCATTATTACATGGATGTTACTTTAAGAAGAGTTGATAAAGTTTTAAAGTATTGTAAAATTCTTAGTGTCAAAGAAATTTATGGTAGCATTAAGGAAAATGATTCACTGAAAAAAAAAGTCATAACAAATTCTAATTCTGGAAAGATTACACGAAATTTGAGGAAACGACGCAAAAGAATGATATAGTTAACAAACGATATTAGTTCAGTCATTGAAAATATTTGCATTTAATTGACGTTTATACATATTTACTAAGCAGTAGGATTGATTTTGTTATTATTGTTGCATATTTTATAACAGTTCAAAATGTTCTTAACATTTAATATTAATATTTAAAAGAATAACTTCTTACATTAGATGTTGATGCCAAAGAATACAACTTTGATAAAGGTTATAATTGCTCGAAATGTTTTTTGCATGAAATAGAATGCCAAAAATTTGGTAATTTTCCAAACCTTAAAACTAAGATTTCTTTTATATAGCTGGTTATGCTACAAGAAAAGATTGTCCAAAGGAAGAGGAAATATTTAATAACACAATTTTTATTTCAGGAATGTGGACATTTTTAAAAGTAATAGATCGTTGTAATTTAAAACTTCAACGAGACAGGGCAGTTCAGTTGGGGTGAGTTCCGTTTTATAATGTTGGGTGTTGGTAAATTGAAGACTTGCGGAAATTCTTTACCAAAACTCTTTATGCCAATTTTTGATATGCATTATTTCAATACGAAAAAAAGCATGACATTATATTTTCAAATATGTTTTGGAATAAGTATTTTTGTCTAATTTATCTAAGAACCACCATTAAAAGTTTGAAAATTAAGTAAAGAATGTATTTCCCCAAATATTATTTTAATATGTTCATAAACTATATTAAAAGGCATATTTATTAATTAAGAGACTATTTAAAAGTTATTTCCATCAGTTTTACATATAATTGATTGTGTGGTTTGGTTAATGTAATGGATGTTAATTTTTTAAACTATGTGTAGTATGTACTAATTGTATCCTGATGAGTCGTAGAGATAATGAAAAACACACACATACAAACACACATATATATATATATATATATATATATATATAAAGCTGGAGTTAAAATAGTCATGCACAGATTCGAAACATCGCCCACAGAGACTGCAGTGGGGCGCTTTACCACTAAGCTACGAAAGTCCTGTCTGAAATACGTGATGTGTTTATCGCTTATGAATATTTTTCAATTAGCATTTCTTATTGTTAGAAATATTTGTTGTGTTACAATGGTAATTGGACTTCCTAAGAGCTTGAGAGAGTTAACTTCCTTATATACATTATTTCGCCCCCTATTTTAGGAACGTATATATATATATATATATATATATATATATATATATATATATATATATATATATATATATATATATATATATATATATATTCATTTATAGATAAAATAGTAATCCACGGACATCGTTACTTCGGCTCATCTGCGCAGATGACAATGGCAGGATTCGAAACCTTGGCCATGTTTTTTCTAGCGATAGAAACAGAGCTGTTTTTCTTCGTATTTTTCAACTTTCTAAGCTGTAGAAAATATTGCATTCGGTCGCCCTTTTTAATACACGGCGTGTCATTATTTTTCTTTCATATATATATTTATTAATTAATTTTTGCGTACATTAAAAGAATTCATGGACACGTGTTTCTGGCTTTCAGCCGTCATCAACAGAGCTAACCGGGGCAAGAATCCACCTTCCAATATTACTGTCGGTAGTCTGGCGTTAGACTAATAGACCACAAAACCCTTCCGTAATATGTATGATTTTTTATCGCCATAATGTTTGTTACGTAGTTTTTTAAATTGTTTTTACTGTCGATAGAAACAAAGCTGGTTTCCTTAGTATTTTCCACTTCCTAAGTGCTAAAAAAAATTTCATTCGGTCGCCGTGTCATTATTTTTTTAATGTTTATATATATTTATTAATTAATTTTTGCGTACATAAAAGGATCAATGTACGCGTGTGTCTGGATATCAGCTGTCATCAGCATGGCTGATCTGGGCAAGGATCGAACATCCGATATTACCATTAGACCACAAACACCTTGCCAAAGTGTATATATATATATATATATATATATATATATATATATATATATATATATATATATATATATATGCCATTGGTATAGCACTCTAGTGAAGAAAATAATGGTAAAAAACAACACACTTCTGTAAAAAATGAGTACTTTCAACTATCATTATTGTAAGAAAGTAAAAAAGTAAATAAATAAATAGTTTAATTATTTAATTACGATATAATTTGTTCACTTTCCAGTAGCAGTTTCGTTTGCTTAGTCGGTAGAGAATCAGATGATGTTTTGAATCTCACTATGTCTAGCCACACGACGAAACTCGTGTTTGTAGATAACTATATATATATATATATATATATATCACTTAATTAATCTATATATATTTATATATCAATTAATACATATATATATATATATATATATATATATATATATATATATATATATATATATTTGTAAGGTACAACACATAAACTTTAATAATATTGGCGAAGTAGCCATACTTACTGAGAAAAATACCAAAATAAAAAACAAAGAAACACAAGTAAAAATAATCTGTTGTTTTTTCTTTTTTTTTACTTTAAATTTTTGTCTTTCGGTCGACAAGGGGTAAACAAATATATGTAAGGTAGGTATTTCAACGTACACCCATAACTTCTAAATTGTGGGTGTACTCCTTCTGTTTGCACAGGGACGATTGACGCAAATTAATGGCAACCAATTCGAGAATCTTGAGATGATTTCTTAGAAGGGGCCCCGTGCAAAACAGAAAACGCCTCATCGGAATACCCTCTAGTGCACAATTGGCACTCCAATAAATGGTCTCTAACTGCCGACTAATACGCTTGTAAACGATCGGATGTCGGCCATTGTCTCTGCCCCCATATTATACTGGGGATGTGTTGAGAAATCTGACCTCTAATCGCTGAATGGTACGCCCCACGTATATATATATATATATATATATATATATATATATATATTAAAAATAACCGACAACTCTTGTCTGGATATTTTTTTATTGATCCCTTCAATTTTCCGGATTAAAGTCTTAATCTCGGATGAGAATTGGCTGATGAAATTGCCGTAATTTACATTTTGGTCCAGAGTACTTTCTGACCCATCTGGGTCCATCTTCAGTGGAATAATGTCAATCAGGTAAAGACCTGGAGTGAGATTTATAATTAATTATGTCGGGAAAATTTAAATATGAAACTATATTTATTGGGTATTATAAGCATTTAAGTATATTAGTACTAGTGTTAAAATTAATCTTGTTAATAGTCGGGTTTTTTTATTTTAATGTGTAGAGCTTCTAGTATGTGGAGTTTACGAGTTTAAATGTCCATTGGGAGACTGTGTCTCCGACAACCAAGGAAAAAACGTATATATTGGCTCGACCACCACGACTTTGTCCAGGAGGTTGACCATGCATCTATCCGATAACAGTGCTATAGCCAGACACCTAATTAATGAACATTCCTGTCCCCGCTCGCAAACTCGAAAACTTATCGTAGACAATACTAAAATACTAGTATACTAATACAAAAAAAACTCCACATACTAGAAGCTCTACACATTAAAATAAAAAAAAAACGACTCTCGCGTCCGTTCTTATCTCCCCTCCCCCTTCAGCTGAAGGTAATAAAGTAAGTAAAGAATGAAAAGATGGGAATAGTCCATTATAAACACAACTGAATATCACCACTAGAAGTAATACTAGTTAAACGTAGTTAGAGATGAATAGATGGACAAGGGAGAGAAATGTGGGTGTCTAACTCTACCTTCGATTATATTACATCTGTTCACAGAGTCTGTGAAAAGATGTAATATCATCGAAAATCTGATTATTTGGCGTAGACTGTAATTATGTTTATTTAATTTTATAAATGATTTACTTGATATTGAACACTCTGTAAAATATTAGTTTTATATTAATTTTATTAATATATTTGAACTTGATTAATATATATATATATATATATATATATATTTATTTATTCTGGTACAGAAAAATTAGTACAACATTCGTACCGTCGGTTTCAAGCACGGAAGGTCTTACCCATCCGGCTCTCTTAAGACCTTCCGTGCTTGAAACCGACGGTACAAATGTTGTACTAATTTTTCTGTACCAGAATAAATAAATATTATGCTCTTAATTTTTAACTTTGATTCTTAATTAATCGAGCACTCTGCTGGGATTTTTCCTACCATTCTACAAAGAATTTATATATATATATATATATATATATATAATGACATATATATACATATATATATATATATATATATATATATATATATATATATATATATATATATATATGGCATAATTTATGTTAGTTGAAATCAATATAATTTGAACATTGTTCCATGAATTCAAAACCAACTACCATTCGGCGTACGATCGTTTCCAAGACTTTTTGGAAATGGCATAATTTATAATGCTATATATCTCCAATCACTGCTACTAGCGGCGTTCGTGTCTCAGTGGTAGAACACCGGACGACACAAACTGAACTTCCGGTTTCGAATTTCCCTATGTCTAGCCACACTGACGAGTCCTAGAGACGACGAAACAAGTGCTTATTGATTACTATAGTATATATATATATATATAAATTATTATAAAAATATTTTACATACGTACGACGTCGTTTCGAGCTTATGGCTCTCATCAGCGCAGGGAAATAACAATCTCAGACGGCTATACGGCAAGAACCCAATTCATATTTACATCTTGAATCTGTAGGCGTTCACCTAGTCCCATTTGGCCACGCGGGAGAAATTAAGTGATGTTTACACTGAAAGCGGCGAGTGGCAACCCCTAAACATTCGATAGCGCTCAACGACAGGATCAGGGCATTGCACTGACATTTTTAGGTGAATGTTTATTTTTAATCTTTCCGGCAGTCAGTGCTCAACTTTCAATTTTACTTGGAAGGGGCTTATATATATATATATATATATATATATATATATATAAACATTCAATGAATTAAAACATATGGCGTACGATCGTTTCCAAAACATTTTTGAAATACTTAATTTTATTTTATAAATTAATAAAGTTAATCTAAAACGTCACTTCATCAGTGCCTTTAGCAACACGTCTTACAGAAGGTCAGAGAAAAAATTAAAAAGCTGGTATATATATATATATATATTAAATATATATATATATTAAATATCTGTGTGCACGCAAACATTAATTTACACACACGCACACACACACACATTATATATATATATATATATATATATATATATATATATATATATATATATATAGCGAGAGAGACAGACAGACAGAAGTGGAGGGGAGAAAGAAGAGAAATTGCGCAATGTTAATTCGTGACACTTGTCCATCCATTCAGATACGAGGATCCATTGTACCTTACGGCATTCGTCTCATCCCAAGTGACACTCCTAGCATTATTCCACGCACGTTTTCCGTTATAATTTATTTTGCAATTATCCACACTTGCTAACAAAGAGATTACATTATTTATAGGTTAATTCATGGGGGGAGGAATTCAGTTAACGGACAGTTATGCCAAAAGAGAGATGAGGGGTAGGTCGATTAACGAAGCAAATGTGATCTTGTAAAAAGTACCTGGGACCTCTAAAGGAGAGGAGTGTCATTTCTAAAATGACGTAAACAAGAAAGCACCCAGTAGTATTTTTTATAATGTAATTCTTGTCGTTCTTACTTTTAGACAAAAATTGTAATAATATATAATTATTGTAAATAGCAATTCATTATTATTTTGAACTCCATTACACCTATTGGCATATCGCAGTTAAATAGGTGGGTCGTCTGTCGTTATTACATTCTTAAATGACTTGATTGGTTCAACGTTAATAGAAAAAAAAAGATGACATGATGATGGAAATTAGGGAAATTCAAAAATGTTGACAAAATTGTCGATTAAAATCAGGTTTAGATATGTATGCGAGGTCTATTTTTAAATAACTAAAATATTGGGGTTCAAATAAAACCCTATTACATCAATACCGGGGGCGGGGGAGGATAAACCTCTTCCAATATTTATAAATAAATGCTTTTAAAAATAAGTATTGCTAGTATTTTCAAGTAAATAAAATCAATTTATTTATCTAAGTTATGTTCTTGCATTTTTAAACTCATTTTAATAAAATAAATATATGTTCAATTATTTAAAAAATAGTATAGCTCCCAAACCCTAACCCTCTAGAATGCTCTAGAATTACTTTTTAGCCTACTTTTATTTCATAGTCATCAACTATAACGATGATGACATACATTTATGAAGTTGAAAATATAAAATATATAAAGTATAGTTTGTTTTCCACTAACATTATTGCTTGATAACTTTCGTAACAAAAACTACATACAGAGGTTTGTTTTCTTAGTGACATTAGATAATATTGGTTCATGTTGTTAGAAAAAACAACAATTTTCTTTCCTTTTTTTATTATTATGTTTTTACTTTTTTTACTCCAAACAAGGCACATTGCCACTGAGCGGTAAGGGGCTACTGTGAATTATTGGCTATATCTATAGTGGCATCTTTAATGGGGAGTTGTGTAACGAGATATTTATTCACATTACATTTAAATTTCTGCACGTCGGTAGAGTTAGGGAAACAGGGAACGGGGGGATTCCAAATGGTATCAGTTCGAGAAAAGAAGCTAATGGAGGACCAAAACCTTCTGGCATCCGGAAACGTCTACAGTGAAGGGGTTGATGTTGCTTATTGTCAGGTACTTCGGGGGTGTTTACGTCGGAGCACATTCCATTAAAATACTTGTAAAACAAGCACAGTGGTTGCAACATTGCTGCGATTGAATAGAAGCTGTTGCTTGGTAGAT
This sequence comes from Sepiola atlantica, assembly GCA_963556195.1. Lineage (NCBI taxonomy): Eukaryota > Metazoa > Mollusca > Cephalopoda > Sepiida > Sepiolidae > Sepiola > Sepiola atlantica. The sequence continues at coordinate 122,008,961 of OY744524.1, read as the reverse complement.
AGTATGGGACATATTTGGTTAAGGGTTCTTTTTTGTCTAAGAGGGTGAGGCTAGTAGTTGGTGCCCCAGTTCAGATGTGATAACAATACGCAATGCCTGGGCGAATGGTGGCTTTGTAGAGATATAGTGAAAAGTTTTCTAGCACGGTATAGGGAGCCCACCTTCATTGCAGCAGCCTTAACAATGCCTTATATGTATTTGTTCCAATTTAATGTTACTTGTTAACGGTAGGTTGAGGAGTTTTAATGATAGACTCTCAGGTAGGGTGCTATTAGCCATAACAATCGGTGATTGAAAATGTTTTTTTTTATATAATTGTTAAAGGGAAAGAGCTTTTCCTTAGTAGTATTAAACGTTACCATCCATTTATGTTCCCATTCCACTACAGACTGTAGGTCATTCTCTAAAGATTCCGCCATTGCACTGCATATATGTGTGTGTTCGTTTTGCCCACATATCGAGAATAGAGTATAGTGTCATCAGCAAATATACCCATCTCATACATTATTGCACCAGGGAGGTCGTTTATGAAAATAAGTAACGATAATGGTCAAAAGATCGACCCATTGTGGACCCCTACTATTAATGTCATATTGTTTAGATATATGGTCATCGAGGACAACCTGGATCTTTCTTTTGACTAAGAAAGATCTGATTATATTAAATATTTATCCAGTAATAATCGTACAAATTAAGTTTCATGAATAGTGTAGGTGAATCTCACTTAGTGCTAAGATATTCGGAGAGTTTACTAGGAGAAACGATTCTACATCATCGAGGGTAGTTCTACGCCCTCGGATATTTGTGAACGCAAGCCCCAATGGAGGAGGCCAATTGGTTGTGTTCAGGTGGGCGTCTGGTTTGAACTTATTTTTTGTTTGAAATGTAATTTTTTAATGTTTTGTATGGAGTGGGTAAAACGAAGTTGGTGCTTGTTTCATGCGAGTGAGCTCACACAAGTAGACTATAAGCCGAGTCTTCATCTATGAGGTTGTGGCCTCGGGAAAGTCTACCGGAGATAAGTGCAGGGCTTCTTTCTATGCGCGACATGACGTGACAGTTATCCCGATATTATGCAACTGATGATAGAGCAGCTGCTCTTAGCGCTGCCTAAGAGTTAGGACTCCTGCACTACCAGTTGGAAACAGCAGCCACACAAACTGCCAAACTTGTACGCTCAACCTGTCAGAACAAGATCGGCCCAGACACGTCATGTGAAATTGAGTGACAAGATATTGTACCAAAGTTGCCCAGATAGAAAAATAGTGTACATTTTCCGAGTCCGGAAACAAAGCCAGACACTTGGTGTCTTTGATGTCTGTATGAACCGCTGCTCCTCGCTAATAGAGAAAGAAAGAGTGCAAAGGCCATACGATAGGCAGATCTTATCTACTCCTTAAGCAATTGTAGGTTTGAAAACCGAATATGTTGTTCGAGTCTCCAGCTCTAGAAAGGATGTCGACCAGCACTGAGAAATCCCCCAGTGGTTCGGTATCAAGACGTCTGGAGTCAGTACACAGGTTTTGCATCAGAGTTTTCCTTCTACTAAATGGATGAACTACGGGTCCATCTCATAGGGAGGGGTAATCCCGCGCCTTGGTACTATGTGAGGTATTTCTACGCCCCGCATGGGTAGAACTTTTTTTTTTTTACTATCTACTGAAATAAATAATGTTTTTATTTATGAATTACTCAGTTAATTGCAGAATTTGTCAATTTCTCCACTCGTTCGGCATGTGTACCTTAACAGAATTAGACAACTAAATGGTAGCAGATTTGGGAATTTTGGCTGGTGCAGAAGAGTAATTTCAAGCGGAAATGGACGATACAAAGCACGAAAAGGAATAAAGTAAAAAGATATATTACTGATACCAACTCAAAATTAAAAATAATAATTAAAATCTTAAGAGAGACCAGCTCATATTTCTAGCCATAAATTTCGAGCTGTTTTATTTTTGGATAACATTTTTGGCCTACTTCGAAATGCATCTAAACTAATGGCAGGAGTTAGCCATGTGCCTTGACAGAATTAGTCATGTGAATGGTAGTAGGTTTCGTGATTTTCGAACTATTTGTTAGATATTTATATTTAGTCCTGATCAATATTGTATATTTTGATTATATTTAAAGTTAGAAAGAGAATTCTCTCTCTAACTCACATGTACTCTTACTGCAACCCGGATTCTCGTGTTCTAACATTTAGTAAAACATTTTTTTCATTGCGCCGTATGGCTTACAGTAACGTAACAATTTAAAAATAATACTAACAAATAATACTATAACAAATATAATATTTTAAAATTAATACGCAATTCTTTATTTCACCCGGACTTATCGAAATGACCGCTACTTTTACGAAACAGTTCGCATTCTTTATCTATCATTTTCAATTTATGGTCGAAAGAAACTGCTGAGTGGAGATTTTTTCCAATCAAGAGTTTATACGTAAATACGATATTTACTGCGCTGCTACTTCCAAACAAGGATTTTCGGTTGCATTTTTTTTTTACGTTAAACGACTAATACACAAGTTTTAAAACAGTTTCTTTCCATTCATGAGCAATTTAAGATGTTCTTCTATAGAATACTTACCTGCATCACTGAAACAATGCTGACGGTAATTTGATAGTTTTGATAGCGTTTATAGTATTAACAAAGAATGTGCTGACTTATAATATTCCACGACAGTGAAAAACGTTGAGAAACGAGCAGCAATTGCGCTGTTCATTAAAATGGAGTTAGGGTTAGGGTATGAGTTTAGGGTTAGGTCAGGGTAATGGTTAGGGTAATGGTTAGGGTTTAGGGTTAGGGTAAGGGTAAGGGTTAGAGTTAGGGTTAGGGTTTAGAGTTAGGTTTAAGTTTAGGTTTAGTGTTAGTGTTAGGGTTAGAGTTTAGGGTTAGTGTTAGGGTTAAGTTTAGGATATATTTTTTTACTAAATATTAGAATACGAAGATCTGGGTTGCAGTAAGAGTACATGTGAGTTAGAGAGTGAATTCTCTCTCTTCCTTTAAATATAATCAAAATATACAAATATTGATCAGGACTAAATATAGATATCGAACAAATAGTTCCAAAGTTCGGGTTAGGGTTAGGGTTAGGGTTAGGGTTTAGGGTTAGGGTTAGGGTTAGGGTTAGGTTTAGGGTTAAGGTTTAGGGTTAGGTTTAAGTTTAGGGTTAGGGTTAAGGGTTAGGGTTTAGGGTTAGGATTAAAGTTAGGGTTAGGGTTTAGAGGTAAGGTTAGGGTTTAGGGTTAGGTTAGGGTAAGGGTAAGGGTTAGGGTTAGGGTTTATGGTTAGGGTTTACGGTTAGGGTATGCGTTTATGGTTGAGGGTTAGGGCTTGGGTTTAGGTGATCTGAGTTCAAGTAATTGAAATGTCAACACGATCTTTGTACACATATCCTCTGTTCGGACATTTTTTCGGAATCGTAAAATTTTAAATGTTAACAACGGATTCTATTTAAGTTTATCGATTTACAATAACGTTCCACAGCAACGTGAACATAAATATAATCGGTTCAAAGTTTTAATCTAAACATTTGGTGCTTCATCAATAGAAATCTGATTCGATTCAATAACAAACCTTTTAGCATTGGATCGCAACAACCTTAACTCATCATTTAGTGCAAAATAATCGATATAGTCATCCAAATATTATTTAACTTTTAACAAGCAAGTGTATATGGTGACTTTATTAACAAAAACACATGAAAGGGGTCGCAACATCCTACTTACTAAATTAGAACCTAATCTATAGCAATCCAAAAGTTATTTTAAAAAAACAAGAATAGCAATAAGAAATAGGTGATACAACATCCAACTTGCACATTGTGGCTGTAAATATAGCAGTTACGATCGGTACATAGTCACCGTATACATAACACTTGCCATATTTTAACGCACTTTCCCTAAGTTTACTCTTTCCTGGTTAGAATAAAAGTTACGCTCAACTTCTAATTTGAAGAAATGCACACTTTATAGATTTAACCGAATTCTGTCTTTGACAGAAAGTTCTGTTCAGACCTGAAGAAAAACGGATATTGTCTGCACGTCAACTAATAAGCCTGAACTACTTGCCCAGCGTTTAGCTTTAAACTCCACTCTGGACTCGGCAAACAACCCCCTCCCTAAATTCCCATTGCAGACTGAAGCCACACTTGAGAACTTGGTCATCACCCCGTCTCAAGTGAGAGACATCATAAAAAACCTTGACACCTCCAAAGCCTGTGGGCCTGATCTTATACCAGTAATAGTAATAAAGAAATGATCTGCTGAGCTGGCCCCTGTCCTCTCAAAACCATACAACAAATGCCTTACTGAACCTTGTTTCCCTGATAGTTGGAAAATTACCTCTGTGGTACCAGTCTTCAAGAATTCTGGTCGCAGCTGAATGCAGAAAGTTTAATCGGGATGATGGCTAACGAAGAAAAGGGAACAACAACCGTATATTACTTGAATAATTTTACTTCTGCAAGTAAAAAAATTATATAAATCAATATCAATAAACATTGGGTGAAAATAGTAAAAGTTAAATGTACAGAAAATGCGTTTGCGAAGTCGTGCTTTTGATGGCTTATAGTACGTGTTGGGGTGTTCTTTTAACGTGTGCCTCGCGACAGCTGTCTCGGGCTTGGTATCATGAGACAATCAACTGTTATCGGATGTTGACCGTTGTAGTGGAAACGAAAACAAGGAGGGAGAGCCGAAAATACGCTTGTGCACGTGACCCCTAGACGAGCAGTGATTTGGTTTACCTTTTGTCAAATTCACGCATCTGTTAAAGGGAACCATTTGCACGACAATATTGACCAATCTACGCGTGGCCTATAAATGTCAGTAATGTGAACAACTACCGTTGTAACCGACTTGAGTGTTAATAAGATGATTACCTTTAATCTCCGAATGAAAGTTTAATTCTCGCACGTGAAAATGTAGGAAGATTCCTGAAGCGCTGAAACAGAAATGTGGCGACAGATCTTGTGAGAACGAACTGCAACAATTGTACATAATTTTAGAGTCATTTTATTTGTCGCGTAATAAAGGTACATATACAACAGAAAAATGGTGATTGTACAGAAAGAGGCGAGGTTATGTTTGCGAATAGTTGCTTGGCGAGAACTTATCTGGTTTCAGATGTTCGAGTAACTGCCTGCACGTTGGAATCCTTCAATTCTGTTTCGTTTTCTGCGCGAACCGTCTTCGTGGGATTCTGTTGCAATGCAGTCAGGCCGATAACAACGAAGGTTGGGAATCAGGGAAATAGTAATGGCTAAATCTGAACTGTCGTCTGAGAGCTTTGTCGAGATGTGGTAAATCCTGGTCCATGATGGTGGGTAACGGGGAAGGTGAAAAAGGAGTGTGTTGGCTCTCAGCAACTGCAGTCAAGAGCGTCTGTCACTGAGGGGTCAACTATTGTCATGCTGGGGTTAAAAGGAGAAAAGAGAAAAAAAGGCCAGAAGTGTGGAAGGGTTTTTATAGGCTGGCTCATGTGACTCCTAAAAGAGCAGAGATTAGGTTACCTGTTGGACAATCCATAGGGTCCTAAAGAGACATGGGAGACAACCAATCAACAAGTGTGACATAAATAAATTTAATTATTATAAACAACACGTTTTTTTTTAATCTTTTAAGTGAATCATTTTCAATTACTAATCGGACGTTGTCAATTTCATTTCTGTTTCATTGTTTCTCTTTTCCTCACAAACTCACATTTCTTGCTCAGGCAATCACATAATACACACACATCCAATCTACTAGATAACATTTACACCTGACACCCAAGTAACTCACTTTAACAAATCTCTTTTCTTAAGCCGAAGAGCTCATGGCCTGGTGTTTACATCTAGATTTATAGCATTAACCGGAACACATGGTCTGAATCACACTTGTGACAGGACGTTAGTCTGTCGCTGGTTAGACTCTCAGCAAGGCTGCTATCTGTGTATACACCTGGATCGAACGTTTGCCTACAACACCTCAAATTCCCAATGAGTCACCCAGCGCAACGTCGTTTAATTTCCGTGATCAAATGAGCACCGGCGTGTCAACGTGATTCAGCCGCAAACAAGTGACTCATATAACTCACGTGGTTAACACATACAAGTGTGCATATCAACAAATATGCCTCCATTTTAGATCTACCATGGAAGAATTGGTCGACTAATATTTTTTCCGGTAGTGGGGGGGGGGGGAACAAATTCTTATTGAAGGACAAATTTTTACATTCCAAGACAGTTTGTTAATCGGTCAGGTAAGAATTACGTAATAGTTTTATGAAAACAAATCTTTGAGTTTGTAAGAATGATTAAATTTGTTTTGATTTTGCTTTGATATGATTTATTCCCCCGCTATTCAGTTACAAGCATGTGATTCCTCGGACATTACTCTAAAGAATTTCTCTGGAATAGCCAATCCCTTAAAGACTTTCTCTGGAATAGCCAATCCCTAAAATAATTTTTCTGGAATAGCCAATCCCTATCTCTCCTGTAATTCATATTAACATATATGAAATTAACTAACGCTGGAGACTGACTGTCTCATTGAGAGCACTCTCCTCCTCCACCGTAAATGTTTATTATAAACATATTATTGCTTTTCATACATATATTATCCATTATTATACAAGTGGTGTTCCCTTGAATCTGAGAGACAAAAAGTCTTCCCAGATTTCCAGTACTCTCTGCTTTTTGTATCATTTTGCAAATCACTTTGCGTTATCGCAACAGCCGTTCATCATTGAGTTCTCCTTGATATGTGGCGTTGGTCTTTTCTGGAATTGGAGCGACAATAAGCCTGCTCGGGATTGCAGTACACTTCGCGCACATTCAGTGGGAGTTTGGATAATGATTTACATCCTTGCCTTCCCTTCTCCTAGACCCTTCATGAGCATTTTATGTGGTAGCGACAGATATTGATATCATCGCACTTGGGGTCAGATTATGGAATTTTTCTACATACCCACCTTGAATTTGTGTAATATTCTTCCTATATTTATAGTTAAGTTTATACTATGTAATTTAATTTCAACTTATCTGTGGTAAATCGGTATCACTTAGTTATGTGGTTTGTCTTCCGCGTTCGAGGATTTTTCTTAATATTTAAGCTGCTTTCGTCAATGCCGTGCTTTGTATGGTCTCAATTTTCTTTTTTATTCAAATTTCCACATATTCTTTTTTCCGTGGTTTACGGAAGTGTTTCTAGAGCTCGAACAATTATTTAGATATTCGTCCAGAAATACCATATAAATTAATTTTCATGAGAAAAACTTCATGCCAGACCTTGACAAAGGCTTTAGATATATCAAGCGCTACTGCCCTAACTTCAGCTACCTTGTCCAGTGTACGGTATATGAGTTCAGAGATTACGTTAGGATATCCACAGTAGAACGGGTTTCCTAAATTAATACTGATGGTCAGAAAGAAGTTTAGCATTAACGAGGTGGAGGACTTGATTAAAGATTTAAAGATTTCAGCGAAAAGCTGGGGTAGACGGATGGGACGGCGAAATCTACTATTTGTAAGATTCTTTTTGTTTTTGTTGATTCTTATCACGTTTCTTGATGGGTTCGTCCGTTTTTCATTTCTACACCTCAGAGGATTTTATCCTTTCATTTTCCAATAATGGCTACGGTTTGTGTATGTATCATTTACCTGTATGTTAATGCACAATTCGAAATGGAATAACTTCCGACCCAGTTATCGCAACAGTCGGTTAACATTAATTTCTCGCTGGCAACGACCATTAGTCTTCTCTGGGGTTTGGGTGGCACTAAGCCCACCGAAGGACCCAGTAGTTTTCGTACCCTTCCAGTGGGGGGTTGGTTAGTGCTTGCCCTCCCCAATCTTCTTCTTCATCATTTTCTTCTTCTTCTTCTTTTATTATTATTTTTTTTTTTAAATTATTATTATTATTATTTATTTTTTTATTATTATTTTTTTTTATTATTATTATTATTATTATTATTATTATTATTATTATTATTATTTACTCACTAGGAGTTATCACACTGGTCATCGTCAGTGATCGCCCACTGCCAACAACCTGTGGTATTCCCTGGAGTCTGAGTGACAACAAGTCTCCTCAGACTTCCAGTATGCTCCACCTCTTTTCGTTCATCATCGCTGATGACCTTGCGGTATCGCAACAGCCACCTACCACCGATTTTCCGCTGATAAGGGCCATTGGTCCCCTTTGGGGCCCGAGTACCAACAAGCCTTCCCAAGGTCCCAGAGCTATCCGCGCTCTTCCAGTGGAGGTCTTGTTTGCGCTTTCCCTCCTCGACCCTCTGTCCATAATTTTCGTGGTGTCAGCCTATGTTTGCGCCTCTATTGTGCGGTTGTATTTTCCCCGGTTCTGTTGTCTTATGCTTCCATGTGTTTGTTCTCCATGAGTTGCTTATGTGGGTTGGTTTCCGCATTCGAGGACATTTCTCAGGATTGTAGCTGTTTTGATCATTACTGTCCTTTGTATGGTCTCAGTTATCCCTTTGATGATGATTATTATTATTATTATTATTATTATTATTATTATTATTATTATTATTATTATTATTATTATTATTATTATTATTATTATTATTGTTGTTATTATTATTATTATTATTATTATTATTATTATTATTATTATTATTATTATTATATAGTTAGGAGTAAAGAGTCGTATTCTCTTGTAATTTATCTACGGATTTGTATTGTGTACAGACAAAGGTATGCAAATGGAATGTCAATGCTGATGATAAGAGAGGACTCTTTCTCTAAGAAATATTAAAGAAGTTGAATCAACGTAGAGTGTGGGGGTCAAAAGAGACAGACGTGGATAGCTATCGTTCTATTAATTATAAATTACGGCTACTTAGAACAATTTTAAAAAATATATATTTTTAAACATAACCCAATCCTAGAACTAAAATATTTTGTGTTATTAAAATATATATTAAAAAAGCTTTAGGGAAACAAACGTTGATTAACTCACATTTAGTATAATAATAGATTTCACATGGGTATTCTCGTCTAATAAAATATTGTATTTCCTCTGTGTATCTATTATATTATGGCCTGTTATGGCGTAAGAATTGGGTAGCTATTTGCTTCTGTTCGTCTGTCAGTGCGAGTTGTACGCGAGGTAAGGAAGTTTGTACGTGAGTTTTGAGGTGTCATTTTCTTTTCGCATCATCGGCCAAAGGCCCGCGGGGGGGGGGGGATAAGCATACGTTTGTGTGAGTCCTTTCGAAACGCACCGGGTTTGATCTCTGGAGTTCTCTGATTGTGTTCATAAGGTTACTGCTTTTATAGACTTTGTTAATTTGACATAGGGTTGCTAGATTTTGGGTTAAAACGATATTCATTGGTTGAAAACTATTGAGTTATCACGTTCCAGTGAAAGCTCACTTGCTTTTGGAAGTGAAGAGGAAAGCGTATCGAAACAACCCGGAGAAATGGGAGGCTGGATATTCAAGCCATTCGCTTTTTGGTGTTTGCTCGAATCGCATCTCGATCCACCACAATATAAAGGCCATCTTTATGTCACGATAGACACTGTATACTACCTCTCGGGCGCTGGCTTTTCAACCCCCACTTTCCGACCCGCCCTTGGGTCACATCTTACTTGTGGGAGTAGGATAAAACTGGCCTTGTGCCTAACTCCTGGAGAGGAGTAAATAATACTGTATATTCACTTGGCCTTTTGGCTAAGATCAAAGTGTAGTATCTGTTCCGATGGATACTGCACCCCATACTGGTGTTGTCTTGGCCTTCGGGGCTTGATTTACGCCGGTCTATGGGTCCGTCCTATGCAGCTCTAGGAGGTCCACCCTTCCAGGCTTCGCCTTCCCTCTTTGGGGAGGAGTAAGTTCATTGCTTACTGCCTGAGGCGCCCGTACCGGGGAATGCCGACGGGGCTGCCCAGGCAATTTTTAATGACCAGAGTGCTCACCTCTCGGGCGCTGGCTTTTCAAACCCCACTTTCCCGACCCGAACTTGAGTCACATCTTACTTGTGGGAGTAAGATAAAACTGGCCTTGTGCCTAACTCCTGGAGAGGAGTAAATAAATACTCACCAGGTTCTTGCGCGGGAGTTTATAATGAACAAAGAATTGCGGAATAACTAACCGCACCTCTCATGAACAGATATTGTTTGAGTACAGTGGCAAGGAGAAGTGAAAGGTAACTGAAAACAATACCGAAATAAACAGAGAAGGACTGGTGCCATTTCGAAGTTTTTTCTGCTCCTAGACTAATGGAACAACCAAGTCTTGAGAGTTTAGGTATCGCAGATCAGAAATCGATGAGACGAGCGGACATTAAAGGAAAGTGCTAGCTCGTATTAGTTGCCCCTTTTCTTTCTAGGTTCGTTCGGATTATTCTTTGCCTCTTCTTTTCTCTTATTTCCTTTTCATTTCTTTCTACTTGAAGAGGGAATCACCTTGCGGTCATTTGCTAATAAAATAAGTACATACAGACGTTGATGAAGAGTGCGAACTCAGTGAAAAGGGTTCACACGTGGTTTTAATCTGAAGCTAACAAGTAGGTTATAAAAACAGCGAAGTGGTCAACAGAATCAGAAGACGCGCCTCGACTCTCATCAACAACTACTGCTCGTCCAAGAAACATCGACTTGAGGTGGCAAGCCAAAAATAATCCACTTTTAAGCACGGCTGCTGTCTCCTCTAATAACAGATTAACGTTAGTATGTAAACACACACACACACAACTACACACACACAGATAAAAACACACACAGACACACACACAGATAAAAACACACACAGACACACACACACAGATAAAAACACACACGCGCACGCGCGTACGCTCACGCACAACGAACTTGAAAACAAACTGAACGCTAGTGTTCTTTTTCCTATTTGCGAACTTTTCAACCAAATTTGGTCTGTTATATTTTATATATTTGTAGAATTTTTGTTATATACATTTTTATTCTTTTAACTTACCTTTTTTCTTTTTCTTTTATTAACACAATTATATTGTTTAAATTTAGCACTCGCTAAATGCGTATATGTTTTTATAGATCCGGTCCATTCACCAATTTGGCTACACATATACTAATTGTTAGTGTGGTGCATGGCAATCTCTAGAGACGCGACCGTCGTCTAAAATACCCGACCCAAAGCCGGGAACTAAGACACCCATAGGTCTACCCAACTATTTAATTCATTGCTGGAGGGAGGATATCAAAATTTGAGGGGTGGGGGGGAGCGATAAAGCAAATAGCAATTCAGACAAGCATCTCAGACTTAACCCCACCGCCTGCAATGAATTCGAAATAAATCCTTCACTCTATAATAAAAAGTTAACGGTGGGTGTTTTTTTATTTGGGTCATCAGAAATGATAATAATAATTTACATATATAAGAAATTCAATTAATGACGTAATTGTATTATTTTGTATTAATATTTTAGTATTATCTAGATAAATAGCGAGTGCGAACACTGATGGAGTATATGTTTTCCTTCATTTATGACGGAGGATGTATACTAGTTTTAAAATATAAGCGACTATTTACACAGTGGTAAAAATAAATATAGTAACGGTATTCACCTTGAGGGAATTCTATATAAAAAAAGACGTCTGTGATGATAGAACCTTAAGTTTTAATATACGCATTTATATTGAGATTGAGATCTTTCATAAAAAGAAACCATATGACCCCGACGTGATTTGAACACGCAACCTTCTGATCTGGAGTCAGACGCGCTACCGTTGCGCCACAGGGCCAAGTGCTTCTGCTACTAAAACCAATTGTTTTATAATCTTTTCTAGTCAAGCCTGATAAACATTTATTCATATGAATCAGTATCTTATGATTGTTTTATTAGCTTCATCTGGCATTAGTTTCTTTGGTTCTTTCTTTTTTTTAGAACCAGGTACTTATGTGACTGTTTCTAACATGCCTAGCGAAAATAGTACCACCAGAACTCGGAGATGGCGCACTGAACCCGTTGTTCGCGCCAGTATCATGTGCATTACAGCAAACCTCAAGAGTTTGTTTTTTGGTGCTTTTACAGTTTAACGGATACTTTAAATAAAACAAACTGAGGAATATCTGTTTGATGTACGTACCTGTCACGGGTTGAATAAATCCTATACCAAAAAGCATGTAAATTAATCAAGTAGTTTTTTTTTTTAATAAAAGAAAATTAAATTTTAGCCATGTACGAAAAGGACAGCCATTTTGAAAGTTTCCAAAGGGGGATTAAAAGTTTTAAACTTCAAAAATGGCTCAATTTGATCACGTGACGTCGAGAGATACATTTAACTTTCCCATTTTTAAAAATGAAAAACACAATTTTAAAAAAAAACACAATTTCTGAAAGATAACATAGACGTAATATGTAAAACAAAATGAGATACATTTACCTTTTCCGGATCAAGAGAACAATAGGGACCCCAGATCATTAACACAAGACGCGGGACATATTTTGAAATCACCGGTTGACCTCGCAATACACGTGGTCTCTATTTACAAAACACTTGTAAATAGATCTTTTATTTATGTTAATAAATGCAGTATATTTCGGAATTTTTTTTTTCTTTTAACATGTTAATATTTATTTTAAGGCAGAGAGTTCATAAATAAAACAAATAAATATTAACATGTTTTCTTTTAAAACATGTTTTTGTGTCACTATTTACAAAACAACTCGGGTTTTTTTTCTTTTAACATGTATACGCTTTTTTAAAAATCGGCTGACTTGTAATCTGTCGTTTTGCAATAAACAAAACAATTTATCATTTTTTTTTTTACTTTTATTTACTAAATAAAAAACAAATTTTAAACGCAATTCTATATTTCGTGTTGTGTATTTTAAGAAAAAGTGGATACTTTTTTTTCTTTTCGTAGGGAGGCGAGTAACTAGCGAAGTTTTATTTATTTGTTTATAATTGTTGCTTACAGAAAAAAAAGGAAAAAACTTCACGAGGGCAGAAATGGGGGGGGGTATGAAATATTTATCACCGTACTTAAGTAATCTTTCGTTTTGTAGGGAAAAATCAAGCTTCCCAAAAAGGGGCACTCTGGATCTTACCTCAGTTTAGAAGGATTTTTCCATACTACACATTGCTCCTAGCCTGAGGAGGCAAAACGGATGATTACGCAAGTTATTTTAATAAATAAACGAAATATATACGCTTTTTAAAAAATCGGCTGACTTGTAATCTTTCGTTTTGCCTCCCCACGAGGGCGGAGTTAGACTTCAAAAATCAGTTTCTAAACGGAAGCAATTTAAAATTTATGAAGTTTTTTCCTTTTTTTTCTGTAAGCAACAATTATAAAGCGTTATTTTAGAAATTATTTCCTGGAATTTTGATCCTTTGAACATTCTTCACGACCGTAACTATATCTTCTTTTAGAGTGAATGATGAACATGGTTTTAATCCTGTTGTTTTTCTTATTTCCTCAATACGTTGAACCTCACGATTTTGTTCATGGTGTTGAGATCGTCGCGGGTCGCGTTCCCGACTATAAGCGAGTTCATAAAATCAAGCAATTGTTGCATGTAAAAAAAACAGAGTAATAATTAACAAACAAAAGGAGGTAGTTCAAACAAGGTTTATTGAACGTGTGTGTACGTGGAATGATGACGTGTGTGGAGTATGTATGTGTGTCGATAGAAAAACAGTTCTTGAAAAGTGTATGTGAAGAAATGAGTCCGGCGTGGGAAAAGTCCTTGAAAACCGTATACACAGAAAGTGGGTTGAGACTTCTTACCGTTGTTGAACAGGTGTTGACGGAGCACTAGAATCTTAGGGTCGTTCAGCGATGCCAGTTGAATAGAGAAGAGAGTGAGACGGAGCGTTGGTGTCAGCGTCGTTCTGCGGTGCCAATTGAATAGAGAAGAGCGTGATTTTCCGTTTACACCGGTTTTTATAATCAGAAGGGCAGATAACTCTGGTGCCGCTTTTCAACGCCACCTGTCGGTGAAAAAGCGACACCTAACAGCCAACCGGTGCAGTTATGTTTTGAAAGGAGGAGGTAACTGCTACAATAGATTGAACTAAGGATTCTGAGGAGAAGATTTTTTTTTGATATTCTTTTACTGTGAAGATTTTTTGAAACGATTATAAATCCGTTGAGTTGTTTGTAGTATAAATAATTATAAGATGATATGATAATACAAACTAGATGGACCGTGTAAATTACACGAAATGATGTTTTCAATACTAATTATCTTGTTCCTAACCTATACATTATTTTGTAAATGCTTTAGATTAAATTAAATTTGGCGCCAATTCATGAGTAGCATACAAAGATTCGGAAGGTCGTTGCTTTTGATGTAAGCGCGACACACGCTATCGTATTAATATGTGTCTTCCCGGTCGTTCCCTCCCTACCTCCCTCCCCTTTTTGATGTAGAAAAAATTCTTAGAAGTTGATTGGGATCGAACTGTAAACCAGTCGGGCCGACCTCAAAAACTGACGTCTAAATCCAACGTGGCTAACCGTTACGCCAAGGGGAAATACTTGAAAATTACAAAAATTAGGTGACTTGAATGCTTTTCCAAATCTAGGTGCGGCACGCATGTGCAGAGCTTTTGATGTAAGCGTGACGCACGAACACACGCTATCGTATTAATATATAAATGATAATACAAATCTTGAAATAAATACACGCACACACACATACTTTTTTTCTTATATATTTAACAATGAATAAAGTCATATCTCTGAGACTTTCGCTGTTAAAACACCCTTTACGAAGAGAACTTTATTTTCTTCAGTTTGTTAGTTTTACTTGCACGAGGTTGTTTCCTCGTGGATATAAGCAAAATGTCGTCCGATCTTGTTGACGCTTTTTGGGAAGTGGAGACCGATGCGATACGCGTGGTGGGCGCTAATTTAAATATAAGGGGAAGCACATCTTTTAACAATGAAGAAAAGGGAGTTTAACATCGAAAATCTCAGAGATACATATTTAAAAAGAACGATCTCATTCATTGAGAAAAAATAACATTTTGTGGTTTCTTAATTTTTCAAATAACGATAAAAATGTTTTCTAATGTTTATTATTGTCTTGTGTGATTACACTTTTAAAATTTTAATCTATATATTAATACGATAGCGTGTGTGTTCGTGTGTCACGCTTCCGGCAAAAGCTCTGCGCATGCGTGCCGCACCTAGATTAAAAAAAAACAGTCAACTCGCTTTATTTTCAAACCATTTTGAAGTATTTCCTTTTGGCGTAACGGTTAGCGACGTAGTATTTTTGACTTCGGCCCGACTGGTTTATAGTTCGATCCCAACCAACCTCTAAGATTTTTTTTCTACATTTTAAGGGGAAGGGGAAGAGAGGTAGGGAGGGGACGACCGGGAAGACACATATTAATACAATAGCGTGTGTGATTTTGTGTGTCATGCTTACATCGAAAGCAACGACCTTCCGAATCTTTGTATGCTACTCACCTGGTTAAAAAGTACTTTTTTGTGTTGCTTTAAACTTAAAACTATTTTTTGTTTTTATTTTGGCCTTTTTGAAGGGCATTGTCTATTTAATTACGTATTCTTGTTGTAGAGAGGGCCAGAATTTGTTTTTTTTTTTTTTTTGAACGGATGGCATATCAACCTTTTTTAGTAGATATGCGCAGTGTCCATCGTACACGAGTTACCATTTAAAAAAATTATTTCACTCTTATCTAGAAGGGGGGGGGGGCTCATAATAAAGGAAGTGTAACTAACAAATAGAGGGTGCTTTGTTACATTAGGACCCACGCTAACTTTGACCCCGTCGTTAG
>OY744524.1:121985715-121990715 GCA_963556195.1 Sepiola atlantica | reverse complement strand
TTGCTTACTATTATTTCGATTGTCTCACTTTCCTAAGTGATTAAGGCGCAGAAAATTGCATTATTAGTCGCCCTTAACTTCATAGGACGTATTTTTCGTTAATATATATTTTTAGTTATTTTATACGTACATAAAAGTAATCTATGGACACGTGTTTCTGGCCCACATCCGTCATCAGCATGGCTAACTTAACTGATGACGACTGTAAGCCAGAAACACGTGTCCATGGATTACTTTTATGTACGTATAAAATAAATTAAAAAATATATATATATATTTATATATATATATTTTTTTATTCGTAAATTCCGAAACCATACAAAACGGTTGTTTTTTTTAAATTTGTTTTATATAAAATTATTTTCTCTTTTTTTTTTTCTTTTTCTATTTCATCTTATATAAAGTTTTCCCCATATTATTCATTATTCATTTTGTAGTGTGGCACCATTTTGTCTCTTCATATATATATATATATATATACGTTATGAGGTTTAAAAAGACTAAATATACATTCGGATTGTACACATTATAAGTTATTTCGACCTTAACTAGGTCTCCTCGGATGTGTTTCCAATCACGATTTAAACCCAAATGGAAGAATTTTAACACCTTTATATATTTTAAAAGAAAGTAAAAATAAAGAATAAAATAAAAAATAAAAAGTAGAAAAATAAAAAGAATTTCAACGATATTCTATTTATTGATTGGTCTCTATAATATAGAAGGGATGGGAAGGGGTGATTATGTTAATTAATAAATTAGGGTGGTGGCATTAACGGAGTATAAAAATATGTAAAATCAAAGTGCAAAAAAAATTTAGGTTTCCTATTTTTTCAAGAAGTCAATCCTCGATGTAAAAGGTGAATATAACTGATCATGATTAAAACCTAATTGCGTTCGTTTAAAGGAATAAGAATTTTTTTTAATTATGTAACAATGCGAAAGTTTTGATTAAATTTCAGATTGCGAATGTTATACGTTTAAAAATTAAAATATGGAAATTACGATTAAAATAGGTACTGCAACTGCACACGATTAAAAAATGTTATATTATATGACGATGAATTAAAAGTATGGTGAAGTTAATATAGGTTTTATTTACAAAATAAATAAATAAAAGTAAATTTAAAAATAAATAAATAAATAAAAAAAATAAATAAATAAATAATTTACAGGTTAGTTATTTTAAATTTGTGACGGTGTCTACATTTTGTCAATAATTCGTCCCTTTTATTTAAGATATTGTTGTCTTCATATTTTAGGATTCTAATTTTTTCGTCCAGACATAGATTGCATCTATGTCTGAAACCCCTAGGAGTGCTTGACTTACATAATATAGCCCAATCAATTATTGGTTTTAATCCCCTATTTTTTAAAAACCACACATGCTTTGCTAATTCAGTTTTATTAGTGATATTTGGATTAGAGAACGAATGTGTGTGTGTGTAAAAGCGTTGCTTCCATTTGCCAGCCGATATTCCTATATATATTTTTTTATCATTTGTGTTCTCTTGTGGGTAAATTGTGGCTTTGTATACTACATTATCTACATTGCAGTTTCCTTTCAGCGGGCAGTTGCTTTCAATACGACAATTGCATTTTTTCTCCTTGACCTTACTCTTGTTAGTGATTGTTTCCAAAATTTTTTTATTGTGAGAAGTGATTATGGTGTCCATGTTTTTTGTACATGAGTAACTAATTTTTACTGTTTTACGGTTGAATATTTTATATAAGGGGTTACTCTTGGTGAAATGCTTGTCCAATAAATCAATTTAGTCCACAATGGAGTAAATTGGATTAAAAAAAACGGTAATGAATGTGACGTTCCGATGGGGTCATTTGACTCTGCACAAATTGCAGACATAGTGGGAATTTTTATTATATATACAATTAGCAGAATAGTAGACCCTAATTTGATAGGCCTGTATAGGGATGATGGACTAATTATAGTTCCTAAAAGCAATGGCCCCATAGTATCAAGTATACAAAAAAAGTTGTGTAGAGCATTTAAATATCTAGGTTTAAAGATCGATATTACATCAAATTGTAAGAAAGTAAACTTCCTTGATATTACATTAAATTTAAAAGAAGAAACTTTCAAACCATATACCAAGGACAATCAAACACCCATATACATAAACGTAAAATCCAATTACCCGAAATGCATTATAAAACATATTCCAAAAACAATAAACACTAGAATTAACAAACTATCATCCAAGGAGCGGTATGTGTAGGTCCTCAAAACCTTCAAGAGTGAGCTCCAGACCCTCTACCCGTCGCTCATGAGCAAGTTCTGGTTCCAGCAAGACGGAGCAAGTTCTCACAACTCAAACCTGTCCCAAGATTGGCTGAAAGAGAACTTCGGAGGCTGAGTGATCAGTCTCAAGACTAATTTTGAGTAGCCACCCCATAGCCCGGACCTAAGCCCCTCAGATTTTTTCCTTTGGGGCTATCTTAAGGACAGAATGTACGCAGGGAAACCAAAAACCATCACTGAACTCAAGGAAGCCATCAGGGAGGAGATGAGAGCCATTCCCAATTCAGCCTGTAAGAACGTCATGGACAACTTCGTTCTGCGCCTCAAGAAATGCACGGAGCTAAAAGGAGTCCATCTAGAACACATGCTGTAGAACGGAGAAAAAAGGCCAAAGACCCTAGTGTTTTGATATGATGTTGTGAATATAATAAACTAGTTATGCCCCAAAATTCATTTCATTCGGACGAAACACTAAGAAACAGAGCCTAATTAGATTTGGGGCCCGTTTTTTGGGGGGTCACCCTGTATACCGTTAAAATACATTCTAAAATTAGAAGAAAATAGGATTTATCTTACTTATATTTTAACTCAGCGAGATCCAAGATTTCCAAAACAGTTTACACGTTTTCTAGTGTATATATTTTTCTGTGTTTGCAATTAATAGAGATTTCCGATCTTTTATTAAGTAACTTTCTCCTATCACTATATCAAATGATTCTTAATATTTCCTTCAAAATTGAAAATCCCAAATACGTCCTTTTGTTCGCTGTATCTTCTCACCCTTTATTTTCTCTCTCACATTATCTTTATTTTTCTCGCCAGCTATAGGTTAACAGAAGTAATCTGTTATGATATCTCCTATTGTGTATAATGAACTATTCAAATCTTCTGTTTTATAGTCAGTTTTATTACTTTGGTTATCAATAAATAAAGACAGACAGTGCCACCAGCGTGAGTAATAGACACTGTATAAAATAAGAATATGGAGAATAATAATTAAAACGGTATATATATATATTTATATATATACATATATATTTATATATAAAAAAGGAAAACCAAAAAATGGATGTTTTTTATGTGTGCATCAACGTTTCGTCTTTATTTATAAGACTTCATCAGGATAATAAAATAGAGAAAAAATGTCATGCAAGTACAGATACATGTAGGGTAGACATATTGGGAGGAAAAATAAAATGAAATAATGGCCCCTACTGGGTGGATTTCTATTTCTCCAACAAGTACGGACGTCCACCCAGTAGGGGCCATTATTTCATTTTATTTTTCCTCCCAATATGTCTACCCTACATGTATCTGTACTTGCATGACATTTTTTCTCTATTTTATCATCCTGATGAAGTCTTATAAATAAAGACGAAACGTTGATGTACACATAAAAAACATCCATTTTTTGGTTTTCCTTTTTAATTTTCCCATCACGTCGGATTACCTTCATCCTTCTCTTCCCATTTATATATAAATATATTTATACACATATATACGTATATATATAATATATATATATAGATAGATATATATATATAGAGAGAATATATATATATATATATATATATATATATAGAGAGAGAGAGAGAGAGAGAGAGGGGGGGAGAGAGAGAGAGAGAGAGAGAGAGAGAGAGAGAATAAGAATAGCGAAGAATAATAATTAAAGCGGTATTCTTAAACTTAACTCAATCTCAAAATCAAATAATATTATAGTATGTAATTCAAAACAGTAACTATAGGACATACCCAAGGTAAACAACACTTGCTACCTAAGTTTTTAGTGTTATATATATATACATATATATATGTGTGTGTGTGTGTGTGTGTGTGTGTGTGTATGTGTGTGTGTGTGTGTGTGTGCAGCAAGTCATTATTTTCCTTTCCCTCTTCCTGTGCCAAAACTTCGAGAATATTAGAAAATATTACAAAGGAAATCGACTACAACAAGTCTCTTAAAAACCAAAAACAAAAATCCCTATTTCCGATGACGATCACAACGATCGACAGCGCTAAAGATGGCCGAAATAAGAACCTTCGGACCCATATGCTACCAACTACAACCGGAGACCTGAACGCTTGCCCGCCACATCGAAAAGAATTACTAAGAAAATAATAAAACGCGAAAATTCCGTGGTATTCAACAAAACTTATATATATATATATATATATATATATATATATATATAATTCATGGAGGCAAGAAAAATTGTAAGACTCTAAATCCCCATTGCGGACCGAAACCACACTTGAAAACCTGGTCATCACCCCATCAGGTCAGTGATATCATCACAAATATTGACACTTCCAAAGCGTGGGGGCCTGATCTTATACCAGTAATAGTAATAAAGAAATGCTCTACTAAACTGACCCCTGTCCTCTCGAAATGCTACAACAAATGCCTTGCAGAATCTTGCTTCCCTGATAGCTGGAAAATTGCCTCTATGGTAGCTGTATTAAAGAATTCTGGAGAGAAGAACTGATCCTCAGAACGATGGCCCCATCAATCTACTCTCGATCTTTGCTAAAATCTTTTAATCCTTAATCAATCTAGCGATAGTCAATTTTCAGTATTTACTTCAACAGTGCTCAGTACGTAAGTAGAGCTAGGTAGTGAGCTATGAAAATATATTTATGGCAGTTTTAGCCTGAAGATTCCCCCCGGGGATGAAACGCGAGAGCTTCTGTGTAGCTTAATTGCCATAAATATATTTTCATAGCTTACTCTCTCTCTCTC
>OY744524.1:121958215-121983215 GCA_963556195.1 Sepiola atlantica | reverse complement strand
CTCTTCTTTTACCCTGTTCTTTCCAGCCAATTTCTTCTGACCTTCTCTTCCCATAACTGTATATGGTCCTAGGCCATCCAGCAATTGTACAGTGGCCCATCAGTTTATCATGGACGAAGGGCAGCTCAAATCTGCTCATTTTCTCATGCGCTTGAAGGGTTTCATTTTATCTTGTGAACATTTGTCGAGCCGAATTGGCGATGGGAGGATCCCAAAAGATATTCTATACAGCTCGCTCGCAACCAGCTCCAGAGCAGCAGGAAGACCTGTTCTACGCTAGAAGGGTGTCTGCAAGCAAGACATGGGGGCAGGTGACAACGATCTAGTAGGGTGGGTGTACGACTGAAGACCGCAACCGCCAGAGACGTGCTGTGAAGGCATGCTCTAAAAGGAGTGAGGGGAGGAGAGTCAAGCAATGAAGGGAGAGGAGAGAACACAGACAGTAGAAGGCTGCAACAGACCTTTAAGAACCAGACACAACCTACATCTGTGAAAACTGCAACAGAGCTCGTCGCTCCAGGATAGGCTTGCACAGTTACAGCAGACGCTGCAATTCGGCTACAGACTAATCTGAGGCGCAGAAATCCATGGTCTCCTGAGACAGACGGATGCCAACAACTAATTTTGTTATTGTTATCATGAGTTAGCAAACACGGCCGTAATGCTGTCAGCACGCATGAGCTAAACAAACAGGAAGTAATTAATGCTAACCTGATACAGCATCATTAATACAGCTTTCTTTTTATATTCAAACAACAAGAAGCCGACAACTGATTTGTTCCAAGTCAATTTAATCACAAATATTTTAGCCATAAAAGTTATTAAACAAAAATGTGTAGATAAAAATTTATAAACCTAAAACTTAAAGGAATAGTTTACTTGTACTTCTAACATATAAGTTCTCTTGTCGCATTTTTAAAGTCGGGCCCAAATAGCATTTAAGCTGGCAAATCAAACTTGACTTCTGACTAGCTAATTTCCATTTGTTATTGCTGTAAAATGTTTCTAGCAGTAGAATAACATACTTAGCTACATTTATTTTTTAAATGACTTAATCTCTGCAGACGACTGCGCAAATTAAACATGTGTAAATAATCACCTAAAAATAATGAAAATCAGCATGTGGAATAACTCATTTTAAATTGAAGCATAGAATAGCAGTTGTCTACCTTAAGTTTAAACATTTACATACAAATAAAAATTAAATACTAAAATGACTTCATTGCATCCCGGACAACACCGGATAGGTACAGTTGGTTTACCATAAAATGAAACTATCATCTAAAATATTTACATTTCATAGAATTTGAACTTTAAAAATAATTAATTTCCATGGAAAAATCAACGTGGAATTTCCAACTTGTTTGTCCATAATATTTTACGTCCTTATCGATGGTTTTCAGTTGCGTGTTTGATTATCTCAAACTCAATTATCTTCATAATCGCGGCCATTTTGTTTGTACAGCGGCTTGTAAAGAAACCTGATTCGTGCCTTTGCCGTAATTGACACCGTATTTGCCGACGTTATGCCAACAGAAATGGCAGTTAATTGTTTGAATGCACGAAACTCACAAATGTTTGCTGCACGTATACAATTCATTTGCATAATTTGTAGAACATTTTATTTCATTTTAATTCTTGTTTTTGGTAAAAAAAAATCAGAGAATCAGTTTTGAATACGTTTTATTGGCTGCTAATTTGTATCTTTGTAAATGTTACATACTTATCTGGTATAGACATTCGGGTTGAAATAAGTATTGTTTTGATCAGCCTCAGGGGCCATGCTCCCAAGTATTACCTTCTCCTTATGGGGAGCGGGTTGGTTATCGCCGTTCGTCTGAGGCGCCCCGATTGGGATATGTTGACGGTTCTGATCTAGGCTGTATTTAATAATCATTCAGTTTCCACTTGAAGGAGCTGGATTCACCACTATAAATTGATGACCCGTTTTGGCATTATGGTTAGAGTGTTTGCTAATGGACTGGACGACCGGGGTTCTATCCTCAGTTAAGTCGTACTAAAGACTAGAAAATGGTATTTTATACTTTCTTGCTAAATACTCAGCATTATAAGGTGAGCAGCAAAGGTGGCCCTCCTTCCGTATATTTTGGCGTTGTAGCTAATGAAAAGAGAGCCTTCTGGTCGCGTTTGACTGTGGTTGATCCATTTATTTATTTTTTTAACGTCTACTTTTATTTCAGTGGAAAGCAGATAAATATATTTAACTGCTTTGGCTTTCGGGCTAGAATTTATCCTTTGACCTACATCAGAGTAGGATGGTTTCTGTTTAATGCCATCCTCCCAAGCCTTTTGAGAGAGGAGTATTCCATCACTATGGATTAAAGCTATGTCTATCGTTGCTGTAGTGAAACTTAGGTAGATATACTTACTCTCATTGGGCTTCGGGCTAAAAAATCAAACTGGTTCGATCCAGACTATTTTCATAACAATCCAGAGGGGGGGGGGTTGAAATACTTCACGGTAAAAAAACTATCTGGCAAACAAGGGTATTGATAATGTAGCTGCCACCTTCCGTATAAAACGATTGAAGGGTGCAGCTAACACAGATATTGAGTAATTCGAACGGAATTAAACAGACATTTTCTTTTTTCTTCTTTTTACTCATCTCGTCACTTCTAGATGCTACAAATCTAAATTTTGTTTTTTAGATCAAATATAGATGTTTTCAGAGATAACTGTGAACATTTGATTCGATGTTAATTTCTGCTTTTGTAAATATTATATACTTGGCTTTCTATTAACCTTTATATTAATAAAAAATACGAGACTACTTTTCTTGTATCTGTATGTGTTTCTCACCTCTGCCACCTCTCAGGAAGAGACCAGATTACGGCTGTGGACAAGACGGCTAGAGAATCCCCCTTTCTACTGACATTAGAATCTTCCTCTCTGAGGCCCTCCCTCCAGGTTCAGAGGTACCCTGGCTCCAGTGGAAAACACTTAACCGTCTGAGAACGGGAATGAGGCGATCAAAAGTTGCTACCAGTAGATGGGGCTAAAAAACTAACCCACCAATCTGTTAATGTGGAGAGGAGGGCCATACGATGCAACACTGCCTTGTCTGCCCCCCTACTGCCCAACCGGTGCAGCTTGAAAGATCTTGCAGAGTACAACAATAATGCAAAGGACTGCGTAAAAAAGTGTGAAACTGTCATATGACATGCAAAGAAGAAGACCTCTACATAACTAATAAATTTAATCGATTACTTATTCGAATAAAAAATGCAATAAGATAAGATAAAACGAATTTATAACTTAATTACAATATTATATCCACCATATTTTATTTCCGTTTTTTTTCGTAAACAAGTCAGCCATTTTAATCTTTTGTTAAAAGTTGAAATAAGAAGAATGTATTATTTCGTGACCTTTCGAAATTGGAAAGGGATTTTAATAGAAAGTCTGCTTCAAAATGATTAGCAAACGTGTAAAACGATGAAACTTTCTAAAACTTTCAATCTTTTTATACGTGTTAATCAGCTAATAATTTTAAAGCAGACTTTCTATTTACATCCAATGATTTTATAAATAAAGATTAAAACAATATTACATTAACAAATATTATTAATTGTTTTATAGAAATTGTGGTCAATTTATAATTTAACGCCCAAACGGTACAGTAATAATTACATTTAACTTTAAAAATCCTATTTCAAAAAATAATTCGTTAAAGAAACGGTATAGTTAACAGAAGCGAAACAAAAATGAAAGTAAAATTTCTCATGTGAAACGTCGTGTAGGTACACCAAGCATATAGTACTATTGAAAGGTGTGGTAAACACAGATAACACAGGGTAATTTGAACTGAATTAAACATTATAAAGTGGATTCCTTTCTCTTTCTCATCCCGTTTTTTTTTGTAGTTGTTAAAAACGAAAAGTTTGCTTTCTTTTTAGATTTCTAAAGATTGTTTCTGATATAACTGTGAACTTTTAAAAGCAAGAGGCGTATATGTAATTGGCTTTTGATGGCAAGAGGCGTATATGTAATTGGCTTTTGATGGAAAGAATCGTATATGTAATTGGCTTTTGATGGAAAGAATCGTATATGTAATTGGCTTTTGATGACAAGAGGCGTATATGTAATTGGCTTTTGATGGCAAGAGGCGTATATGTAATTGGCTTTTGATGGCAAGAGGCGTATATGTAATTGGCTTTTGATGGCAAGAGGCGTATATGTAATTGGCTTTTGATGACAAGAGGCGTATATGTAATTGGCTTTTGATGACAAGAGGCGTATATGTAATTGGCTTTTGATGGCAACAGGCGTATATGTAATTGGCTTTTGATGACAAGAGGCGTATATGTAATTGGCTTTTAATGACAAGAAGCGTATATGTAATTGGCTTTTGATGACAAGAAGCGTATGTGTAATTGGCTTTTGATGGCAAGAGGCGTATATGTAATTGGCTTTTGATGGGGAGAATCGTATATGTAATTGGCTTTTGATGACAAAAGGCGTATATGTAATTGGCTTTTGATGACAAAAGGCATATATGTAATTGGCTTTTGATGACAAGAGGCGTATATGTAATTGGCTTTTGATGACAAGTATCGTATATATAATTGGCTTTTGATGGCAAGAGGCGTATATGTAATTGGCTTTTGATGAAAAGAGGCGTATATGTAATTGGCTTTTGATGGCAAGAGGCGTATATGTAATTGGCTTTTGATGGCAAGAATCGTATATATAATTGGCTTTTCATGACAAGAGGCGTATATGTAATTGGCTTTTGATGGCCAGAGGGGTATATGTAAATTGCTTTTTATGGCAATAATCGTATTTGTAATTGGCTTTTGATGACAAGAGGCGTATATGTAATTGGCTTTTAATGACAAGAAGCGTATATGTAATTGGCTTTTGATGACAAGAAGCGTATATGTAATTGGCTTTTGATGGGGAGAATCGTATATGTAATTGGGTTTTTATGACAAAAGGCGTATATGTAATTGGCTTTTGATGACAAAAGGCGTATATGTAATTGGCTTTTGATGACAAGAGGCGTATATATAATTGGCTTTTGATGACAAGAATCGTATATATAATTGGCTTTTGATGGCAAGAGGCGTATATGTAATTGGCTTTTGATGAAAAGAGGCGTATATGTAATTGGCTTTTGATGGCAAGAGGCGTATATGTAATTGGTTTTTGATGGCAAGAATCGTATATATAATTAGCTGTTCAGGACGAGAGGCGTATATGTAATTGGCTTTTGATGGCAAGAGGGGTATATGTAAATTGCTTTTTATGGTAATAATCGTATTTGTAATTGGCTTTTGATGACAAGAGGCGTATATGTAATTGGCTTTTAATGACAAGAAGCGTATATGTAATGTGCCTTTGATGACAAGAAGCGTATATGTAATTGGCTTTTGATCGCAAGAATCGTATATGTAATTGGCTTTTGATGACAAAAGGCGTATATGTAATTGGCTTTTGATGACAAAAGGGGTATATGTAATTCGCTTTTGATGACAAGAGGCGTATATATAATTGGCTTTTGATGACAAGAATCGTATATATAATTGGCTATTGATGGCAAGAGGCGTATATGTAATTGGCTTTTGATGAAAAG
This sequence comes from Sepiola atlantica, assembly GCA_963556195.1. Classification (NCBI taxonomy): domain Eukaryota; kingdom Metazoa; phylum Mollusca; class Cephalopoda; order Sepiida; family Sepiolidae; genus Sepiola; species Sepiola atlantica. The sequence goes on along the minus strand of OY744524.1, from coordinate 121,977,619 downwards.
AGGCGTATATGTAATTGGCTTTTGATGGCAAGAATCGTATATATAATTGGCTTTTCATGACTAGAGGCGTATATGTAATTGGCTTTTGATGGCCAGAGGGGTATATGTAAATTGCTTTTTATGGCAATAATCGTATATGTAATTGGCTTTTGATGACAAGAGGCGTACATGTAATTGGCTTTTGATGGCAAGAGGCGTACATGTAATGTGCTTTTGATGGCAAGAGGCGTATATGTAATTGGCTTTTGATCGCAAGAAGCGTATATGTAATTGGCTTTTGATGGAAATAATCGTATATGTAATTTGCTTACCTTAAGTGTTCATGAGTGAAAACTACTTCATTTAATTTGATGACTCGATTTCGAGAACCGGTGTATTAAAGTACGTCTCAATGTGTATTAAAGTACTCTGAAGGTAATTTTATACAAATATCCCAAGCATCAAACTGTTTCTACGCATAATGCCAAATACGATCTATCATAACTTAATTGTCTCCAGGACCTCCTGTCTCTTGTTACTTTGTTGCACTGACTGGTTGATCTGGACGTTCAGTAAGATTCGGAATCACGCTATATTCTCAGCAATTTACCTTTTTTCTGCACCCTTCCACCAGTCCTTATAGACATACTATGCTCAATTCAATATAAGAGAGACAACGTTAATTAGAGACAGAATGTTTAAGCGGCATTTAGATCTAAAAAATCTAGATGTTTTTTTCCTATCAGATCAAATAACACAGACACACATTCTTGTCCTGGAATCCAGTAAAACCAAGAAACCACAAAAATGTATGCTATAAAATATTTTACTGGCCGATTGGAGAGAAGAAAATCAATATTCTTCACTTCTTTATTGACTCAACTTTTGAGAAATAAAGGAGAACTATAACAGAACACTCGGATATCTATGTGTCTCATATAGAGATCAAGTGTTAGCCCCAAGAAGCGGCCTCTAGATTTCTCAGAACTTCAACTGAAGTAAAATGAAACCAAAGAAATATATATATATATATATATATATATATAGTAATCTACAAAAAGATTGTTTCGCTGTATCACAGCTCTTCATTGAGGCTAGACTAGCACGAGTCTCAGGCCGGGAACGAACCTACGACCATCTAGTAGATAGTCGACGACTCTAACAAGTTGGTCACGGGGCGGCCGCAGTGTGTGTGTATACAAGGATACCTGCCATCTCGAGAGTGTCTCTCGTATGTCAACTCTAATACATACTCTAAGGTATTTCTTTTATCCATTGGACACCAACGTAAGATAACTGAATACATCACGAAAGATTATAAAAATAAGTTTCGTTCTGGCCTTCGCACCATTTGTACTAACACACACATTTAATTTCTATTAAGATATGTTTTTGATAATGTTTCTTGCAAGCGATAGAATCTCTCCACCTTTTGATTGATACCGATTTGACCTATTAACTACCTTTTTCAGTATAAATCCTTATATATTTGCATCATTCCACTTAGGGAGAGAATTTTCCTTCCAAGTGTATAAAAAAATTTCTTGTTCTATTGAAGTGTGTTTTCCATATCTGTACTCTGATAGACGTTCTATTGTGTCCCTTTTGTATTTAATTTAATTTTTACACTGTCAGAAATGGTTTGCATTTTCAAACCCCCTACTCTCCCTATTTAATTTACTGTATAACTTGGAGAGAACTATTCTCTGGTCTTGATGCGAAATGCTGGATTTAAAGTTGGTGTATATCCTCTGTGATGATGAAGACACTCGATATCAATAAACCCCATATCGTCTCAGAAACGATCGTACACAAACGTTTTGGTCATGTTGAATTCTTGGAAGGTAAGTAAATGATTATGTCGTAATTAAGTTTACCTAAGATCTATATCATTAATATATATATATATACATATATACATATACATATATATACATACATACACACATATACATATATATATATACATACACACACACACACACACATATATATATATATATATATATATATATATATATATATATGTATATATTTACGTTAAAAATGTTTGATATTTCAAATGTAAAGTTTTAATAACATAAAGTAATTTAATAGCTCAATAATGCGAGGCTAGAGCTATGTTATAAAATATTTTTATTTAGTTTTAAATCACAACGAAATGTAAAAAAGGGCAAATCTACATTTTTTTCAGAAAATTGTTTTTATTATTTTCGGCATACAATTGTTTCGGCTGATACCAGGAATTATAAAATGTTTATGAAATACTCTTAAAAATGGAGTGGACCTATTCCCAGCTATGGACCATTGTCAGAGACGTATACAAAATAAAGAAAAGTCAATGAAAAACCATGACAGGTAAAGCCTTAATTTCAAACCGTACTTAATTATCATCATCATCATTATTTTATTTAAGTAGTTACTATAACAACACACACACACAATATATATATATATATATATATATATATATATATATAAAGATAGAAAATAAAGATATCTCGTATATTGAGCTCAACCTTTTCACTATAGGTCCTATTTACTAAAAGTTTACTTTTGGTTTATATTTAATCATATATATATATATATATATATATATATATATATATATATATATATATATATATATATATAGTAAGCAATGAAAATATATTTGGCAATCAAGCTACACAGAGACTCCCGTGTTTCATCCCCGGGGGAATTGTCAGGCTAAATGCATTTAGCCTGACGATTCCCCCCGGGATGAAACACGGGAGCCTCTGTGTAGCTTGATTGCCAGATATATTTTCATTGCTTACTACCTAGCTCTACTTACATATCGAGCACTGTTGAAGTAAATACTGAAAATTGATACATAAAAAATTATATCTCCTTATAATATTTTATGTGGATACATGAAGTACTAATATATATATATATATATATGTATATATATATATATATATATATATATATATATATATATATATATATATATATATATATATATATATGTATATATATATACAGGGTGTTTCAAAAGTCTTGGGAACATAACGATTTTTAATAACTCAAAAACTATTAGGAGTTGAAAAATGAAATTGGTACCGTTGGAAAGGTTAAAGTTTCAAGTTTTGTGGGGAATCTTCAAAGTTGCTCAATATGAGCACCATTCGTCACACGGTAGACATCTAGTCGATAGTCCATTTCCTGCCAAACGCATTCCAGCATCTTGACGTCAATGGTTCCCACAACTGCCGTTACTCGAGCCTTTAGTTCGTCAATATCTCTTGGAAGGGGCGGCACATAGACTTGTTGCTTGACAAAGCCCCAAAGGAAAAAGTCACACGGGGTAAGATCTGGAGACCTAGGAGGCCAGGGCATGAGAACGTCATCACCTCGCCCAGATCTCCCAATCCATCTACCAGGCAGCCTTGTGTTAAGAAACTGCCTTACTCTAAGACTCCAGTGTGGTGGTGCACCATCTTGTTGAAAAATGAAGTCATCAGATTCTGCTTGTTCCAACTGAGCCATTAACCAGTCTTCCAGCATGTTGAGATAGGATTCACCAGTGATAGTTGCCTCTTCAAAGAAGAACGGTCCATAGACACCTTTCTTGGAAATTGCACAAAACACGTTCACTTTTGGTGAATCTCGCTCGTGCTCAAGAAGTTCATGAGAATTCTCAGTACCCCATATGCGAGTGTTATGCTTGTTAACTTTGCCATTCAGATGGAAGGTCGCCTCATCGCTAAAAACAAGCCGGTCATCAAAGCCGTTATCTTCCAACTTCTCTTGCATTGCAATGCAAAAGTCACGGCGAAGTGGCTTATCAGTGTCCTTCAACTTTTGGACCAACTTGAGCTTGTAAGGTACCATTTGCAGTCGTTTCCTTAAGACACGCCAGACAGTTGCTGGAGCAAGCTGAAGTTCTCTGCTGGCTCTTCTCACTGATTTACGGGGGCTCCGCTGAAAGGCTGTCCGAACTTGCTCAACTGCATCTTCTGAAGTTGAAGGGCGACCTGTTCGCTTACTTGGGCACAAACACCCATCTTTCACAAATTTAGCATGCCATCTGACAATGGATTTCCTTTCAGGGGCTTCTTTTTTAAATTTCCTGCGAAATGCACGCTGAACACATGTCCACGATTCAGTCTTTGCAAATTGGAGGACGCAAAATGCCTTGTCTTGTTTAGAGAACGCCATTACTGCACCTGGAAAGATAACACGAAAATCATTAGTATGACCAAAAACTTGATTAAGCAAGCTTTAAAATGGCACCAGTTTCATTTTTCTACCTGGAATAGTTCATGAGATATACGCATTTGTAATGTTCCCAAGACTTTTGAAACACCCTGTATATATATATATATATATATATATATATATATATATATATATATATATATATATATATATATATATATAGTGTGTAATTTAGTTTTATAGAAAAAATAAACAGAGTGCTCGATTACTTTTGCACGATCATATTTTTTATTTCGATTGACACTATACATTAGTTTGATCTTTCATCGATACCTTCGGTTTCACAGAAACACTGAAGTTACTGAATGTAAACCGATTTCTCAGACGATGTTTTGATAGTGAAACCTCTGGATAGTGTAATCGGTTACATTCGGTATATTTAGCTCTACGGGCTGTGTTACCAGTATTTCCGTAAAACCAAATGCATCGATGGAAGATCAAACTAATGTATAGTGTCAATTGAAATTATAAATATATATATATATATATATAGGGTGGGCCAAAATAAGGGTCCTATCTTTAAATTTGAATAACTTGAATTTGAATAACTTCCACAAAATAAAAGTTAAACTCACCAAACTTTATGTGTGTGTAGACTGACCCTTCCGAGATTTTTTGAAATAAACAAAACAAATTTTAGCCAAAAAACACTTCTTAAAACTTACAAAAACTAAAGTATTGTTTTTTACACTGTTTTGAGTTTTTTAAGCAAAAATAATGTTTTCTAAATGAGGGTACGTTCCTTAGGGCTTATACGGCTCATACTTGCTTCGGAAGGGGTCCTTTACTTATTCTAAAAAAAAAAAAAAAAAAAATCAATAAATAAAAAAGTTATGAATTTTTAAACATAGGACCCTTATTTTTGCCCACCCTATATATATATATATATATATATATATATATATATATATATCTAAAAAGTCAGATGACTAGAGATTTTTTAGCGTGAGAACGGAAGTAAAGACAGGCAGATACGAAGTGACGTGATATAGAGGAAGAAGAGATTTGTGTTAATCTAAGGCAGATCCACTGAAGAAGCGATACAAGCACGATGTATGAAAACGATGCGTTTATATATAGAAAGCGTTAACAATTACGTTGCTCTTATTTATTTTTACTTTTGTTCACCCCCCCCCCCCCCCCCAAAAGCATATTGTCGCTCGACCGTAAGGGGATACTGTGATAGGGACCATATTTATATGGGGCAAACTAGGTGGGTCGGTGGTATTTTCGTTGAGGTTACAAGCGCATTAAGTTTACTGGAGTACAATCGTTAGAAGTACTTGTACAAGTACAGGGATAAAATATTGCTACGAAACGACAGTGGATGGAGCCTGACCGAGAGTGTCAGATATATTACGTTAGAAATTCATTCTTACACTCTGAGGGAGAGGCATGTAGTTGGTGCTCTCTCTCTCTCTCTCTATCTCTCTATCTCTCTCTCTCTCTCTCTCTCTCTCTCTATATATATATATATATATATATATATATATATATATATATATATATATATATATATATATATATATATCCTGAGAGACAAATGTAAATAGTGCGTCAATAAACAAATATATTGGTATTATTTGGTTTATTCGACTACTTTCCTTATTTTGGATGTTATTCTCACAACGTTTTGGCTAATGTAACCTCCGCGCTTCTTCAGATGCATCTTGTCGAACTCGGGAATCTGTACAGAATTCTGAACCCATTATTTAATCCACAGGAGTAGCTTGTTCTCGTCCTGTCAGCCATGATCGAGTAAAAGTCTTAAGTAATTCGTAATTGTATTCTTAGTATCGCCCGTACTGAGGATTGAACCTTAAACCCCCAGAAGACTGGCATTTAGAACTGATTATAACTTAGTATTTAGATCCGTTACTCCACAGTAGTCCGAATAAAAGAAATAATACTGATTATCAATCCTCATCTAAAAAATTCCGAAACAAACCAATATATATTCAATACAAACCAATATATATACAATACAAAGTAATATATATTCAATACAAACAAATATATATTCAATACAAACCAGTATATATTCAATACAAACCAATATATTTCCAATACAAACTAATATATATTCAATACAAACCAATATATATTCAATTCAAACCAATATATATTCAATACAAACCAATATATTTCCAATACAAACTAATATATATTCAATACAAACTAATATATATTCAATTCAAACCAATATATATTCAATACAAACCAATATATTTCCAATACAAACTAATATATATTCAATACAAACCAATATATATCCAATACAAACCAATATATATATATTAAATATAAACTAATATATATCAAAACAAACAAAAATAAAATCAATACAACCAAAATATTTCCAATACAAACTAAATATATTCAATAAAAACTATATATATTCAATACAAACTAATATATATTCAATACAAACCAATATATATACAATACTACTAATATATATTCAAAACAAACTAATATATACAATACAAACTAATATATATTCAAAACAAACAAATAAGTAATCAATACAAACTAATATATATTCAATACAAACCAATATATATCCAATACAAACCAATATATATATTCAATACAAACTAATATATATTCAATACAAACTAATATATATTCAATACAAACCAATATATATTCAATACAAACTAATATATATTCAATACAAACCAATATATATCCAATACAAACTAATATATATTCAAAACAAACTAATATATATACAATACAAACTAATATATATTCAATACAAACTAATATGTATTCAATACAAACCAATATATATTCAATACAAACTAATATATATTCAATACAAACCAATATACATCCAATACAAACTAATATATATTCAAAACAAACTAATATATATACAATACAAACTAATATATATTCAATACAAACTAATATGTATTCAATACAAACCAATATATATTCAATACAAACTAATATATATTCAATACAAACCAATATACATCCAATACAAACTAATATATATTCAAAACAAACTAATATATATACAATACAAACTAATATATATTCAATACAAACTAATATGTATTCAATACAAACCAATATATATTCAATACAAACCAATATATATTCAATACAAACTAATATATATTCAATACAAACCAATATATATTCAATACAAACTAATATATATTCAATACAAACCAATATATATTCAATACAAACCAATATATATTCAATACAAACTAAAATATATTCAATACAAACCAGTATATATTCAATACAAACCAATATATATTCAATACAAACCAATATATATTCAATACAAACTAATATATATTCAATACAAACTAATATATATACAATACAAACCAATATACATCCAATACAAACTAATATATATTCAAAACAAACTAATATATATACAATACAAACTAATATATATTCAATACAAACTAATATGTATTCAATACAAACAAATATATATTCAATACAAACCAATATATATTCAATACAAACTAATATATATTCAATACAAACCAATATATATTCAATACAAACTAATATATATTCAATACAAACCAATATATATTCAATACAAACCAATATATATTCAATACAAACTAAAATATATTCAATACAAACCAGTATATATTCAATACAAACCAATATATATTCAATACAAACCAATATATATTCAATACAAACTAATATATATTCAATACAAGCTAATATATATACAATACAAACCAATATATATTCAATACAAACTAATATATATTCAATACAAATTAATATATATTCAATACAAACTAATATATATTCAATACAAACCAATATATATTCAATACAAACTAATATATATTCAATACAAACCAATATATATTCAATACAAACTAATATATATTCAATACAAACTAATATATATACAATACAAACTAATGTATATTCAATACAAACCAATATATATATATTCAATACAAACTAATATATATTCAATACAAACTAATATATATTCAATACAAACCAATATATATTCAATACAAACCAATATATATTCAATTCAAACCAATATATATTCAATACAAACCAATATATATTCAATACAAACTAATATATATTCAATACAAACCAATATATATTCAATACAAACCAATATATATTCAATACAAACCAATATATATTCAAAACAAACTAATATATATTCAATACAAACTAATATATATTCAAAACAGACCCATATATATTAGATACAAACCAATATATATTCAATACAAACTAATATATATTCAATACAAACCAATATATATTCAATACAAACTAATATATATTCAATACAAATTAATATATATCTAAAACAAACTAATATATATTCAATACAAACCAATATATATTCAATACAAACTAATATATATTCAATACAAACTAATATATATTCAAAACAAACTAATATATATTCAATACACACCAATATATATTCAATACAAACTAATATATATTCAATACAAACTAATATATATTCAAAACAAACTAATATATATTCAAAACAAACTAATATATATTCAATACAAACTAATATATATTCAAAACAAACTAATATATATTCAAAACAAACTAATATATATTCAATACAAACCAATATATATTCAATACAAACTAATATATATTCAATACAAACTAATATATATTCAATACAAACCAATATATATTCAATACAAACTAATATATATTCAATACAAACTAATATATATTCAAAACAAACTAATATATATTCAAAACAAACTAACATATATTCAATACAAACTAATATATATTCAATACAAACTAATATATATTCAATACAAACTAATATATATTCGAAACAAACTAATATATATTCAATACAAACTAATATATATTCAATACAAACCAATATATATTCAATACAAACTAATATATATTCAATACAAACTAATATATATTCAATACAAACTAATATATATTCAATACAAACTAATATATATTCAATACAAACTAATATATATTCAATACAAACTAATATATATTCAATACAAACTAATATATATTCAATACAAACTAATATATATTCAATACAAACTAATATATATTCAATACAAACTAATATATATCCAATACAAACCAATATATATTCAATACAAACCAATATATATTCAATACAAACCAATATATTTCCAATACAAACTAATATATATTCAATAAAAACTAGTATATATTCAATACAAACTAATATATATTCAATACAAACCAATATATATTCAATACGAACTAATATATATTCAAAACAAACTAATATATATACAATACAAACTAATATATATTCAATACAAACTAATATGTATTCAATACAAACTAATATATATTCAATACAAACCAATATATATCCAATACAAACCAATATATATATTCAATACAAACTAATATATATTCAATACAAACTAATATATTCAATACAAACCAATATATATTCAATACAAACCAATATATATTCAATACAAACTAAAATATATTCAATACAAACCAGTATATATTCGATACAAACCAATATATCTTCAATACAAACCAATATATATTCAATACAAACTAATATATATTCAATACAAACTAATATATATACAATACAAACCAATATATATTCAATACAAACTAATATATATTCAATACAAATTAATATATATTCAATACAAACTAATATATATTCAATACAAACCAATATATATTCAATACAAACTAATATATATTCAATACAAACCAATATATATTCAATACAAACTAATATATATTCAATACAAACTAATATATATTCAATACAAACTAATATATATTCAATACAAACTAATATATATTCAATACAAACAAATATATATTCAATACAAACCAGTATATATTCAATACAAACCAATATATTTCCAATACAAACTAATATATATTCAATACAAACCAATATATATTCAATTCAAACCAATATATATTCAATACAAACCAATATATTTCCAATACAAACTAATATATATTCAATACAAACTAATATATATTCAATTCAAACCAATATATATTCAATACAAACCAATATATTTCCAATACAAACTAATATATATTCAATACAAACTAATATATATCCAATACAAACCAATATATATATATTAAATATAAACTAATATATATTCAAAACAAACTAATATATATTCAATACAAACCAATATATTTCCAATACAAACTAATATATATTCAATAAAAACTAGTATATATTCAATACAAACTAATATATATTCAATACAAACCAATATATATTCAATACGAACTAATATATATTCAAAACAAACTAATATATATACAATACAAACTAATATATATTCAATACAAACTAATATGTATTCAATACAAACTAATATATATTCAATACAAACCAATATATATCCAATACAAACCAATATATATATTCAATACAAACTAATATATATTCAATACAAACTAATATATATTCAATACAAACCAATATATATTCAATACAAACTAATATATATTCAATACAAACCAATATATATCCAATACAAACTAATATATATTCAAAACAAACTAATATATATACAATACAAACTAATATATATTCAATACAAACTAATATGTATTCAATACAAACCAATATATATTCAATACAAACTAATATATATTCAATACAAACCAATATACATCCAATACAAACTAATATATATTCAAAACAAACTAATATATATACAATACAAACTAATATATATTCAATACAAACTAATATGTATTCAATACAAACCAATATATATTCAATACAAACTAATATATATTCAATACAAACCAATATACATCCAATACAAACTAATATATATTCAAAACAAACTAATATATATACAATACAAACTAATATATATTCAATACAAACTAATATGTATTCAATACAAACCAATATATATTCAATACAAACCAATATATATTCAATACAAACTAATATATATTCAATACAAACCAATATATATTCAATACAAACTAATATATATTCAATACAAACCAATATATATTCAATACAAACCAATATATATTCAATACAAACTAAAATATATTCAATACAAACCAGTATATATTCAATACAAACCAATATATATTCAATACAAACCAATATATATTCAATACAAACTAATATATATTCAATACAAACTAATATATATACAATACAAACCAATATACATCCAATACAAACTAATATATATTCAAAACAAACTAATATATATACAATACAAACTAATATATATTCAATACAAACTAATATGTATTCAATACAAACAAATATATATTCAATACAAACCAATATATATTCAATACAAACTAATATATATTCAATACAAACCAATATATATTCAATACAAACTAATATATATTCAATACAAACCAATATATATTCAATACAAACCAATATATATTCAATACAAACTAAAATATATTCAATACAAACCAGTATATATTCAATACAAACCAATATATATTCAATACAAACCAATATATATTCAATACAAACTAATATATATTCAATACAAGCTAATATATATACAATACAAACCAATATATATTCAATACAAACTAATATATATTCAATACAAATTAATATATATTCAATACAAACTAATATATATTCAATACAAACCAATATATATTCAATACAAACTAATATATATTCAATACAAACCAATATATATTCAATACAAACTAATATATATTCAATACAAACTAATATATATACAATACAAACTAATGTATATTCAATACAAACCAATATATATATATTCAATACAAACTAATATATATTCAATACAAACTAATATATATTCAATACAAACCAATATATATTCAATACAAACCAATATATATTCAATTCAAACCAATATATATTCAATACAAACCAATATATATTCAATACAAACTAATATATATTCAATACAAACCAATATATATTCAATACAAACCAATATATATTCAATACAAACCAATATATATTCAAAACAAACTAATATATATTCAATACAAACTAATATATATTCAAAACAGACCCATATATATTAGATACAAACCAATATATATTCAATACAAACTAATATATATTCAATACAAACCAATATATATTCAATACAAACTAATATATATTCAATACAAATTAATATATATCTAAAACAAACTAATATATATTCAATACAAACCAATATATATTCAATACAAACTAATATATATTCAATACAAACTAATATATATTCAAAACAAACTAATATATATTCAATACACACCAATATATATTCAATACAAACTAATATATATTCAATACAAACTAATATATATTCAAAACAAACTAATATATATTCAAAACAAACTAATATATATTCAATACAAACTAATATATATTCAAAACAAACTAATATATATTCAATACAAACCAATATATATTCAATACAAACTAATATATATTCAATACAAACTAATATATATTCAATACAAACCAATATATATTCAATACAAACTAATATATATTCAATACAAACTAATATATATTCAAAACAAACTAATATATATTCAAAACAAACTAACATATATTCAATACAAACTAATATATATTCAATACAAACTAATATATATTCAATACAAACTAATATATATTCGAAACAAACTAATATATATTCAATACAAACTAATATATATTCAATACAAACCAATATATATTCAATACAAACTAATATATATTCAATACAAACTAATATATATTCAATACAAACTAATATATATTCAATACAAACTAATATATATTCAATACAAACTAATATATATTCAATACAAACTAATATATATTCAATACAAACTAATATATATTCAATACAAACTAATATATATTCAATACAAACTAATATATATCCAATACAAACCAATATATATTCAATACAAACCAATATATATTCAATACAAACCAATATATTTCCAATACAAACTAATATATATTCAATAAAAACTAGTATATATTCAATACAAACTAATATATATTCAATACAAACCAATATATATTCAATACGAACTAATATATATTCAAAACAAACTAATATATATACAATACAAACTAATATATATTCAATACAAACTAATATGTATTCAATACAAACTAATATATATTCAATACAAACCAATATATATCCAATACAAACCAATATATATATTCAATACAAACTAATATATATTCAATACAAACTAATATATTCAATACAAACCAATATATATTCAATACAAACCAATATATATTCAATACAAACTAAAATATATTCAATACAAACCAGTATATATTCGATACAAACCAATATATCTTCAATACAAACCAATATATATTCAATACAAACTAATATATATTCAATACAAACTAATATATATACAATACAAACCAATATATATTCAATACAAACTAATATATATTCAATACAAATTAATATATATTCAATACAAACTAATATATATTCAATACAAACCAATATATATTCAATACAAACTAATATATATTCAATACAAACCAATATATATTCAATACAAACTAATATATATTCAATACAAACTAATATATATTCAATACAAACTAATATATATTCAATACAAACTAATATATATTCAATACAAACTAATATATATTCAATACAAACTAATATATATTCAATACAAACCAATATATATTCAATACAAACCAATATATATTCAATACAAACTAATATATATTCAATACAAACTAATATATATTCAATACAAACTAATATATATTCAATACAAACTAATATATATTCAATACAAACTAATATATATTCAATACAAACTAATATATATTCAATACAAACTAATATATATTCAATACAAACTAATATATATTCAATGCAAAGAAAAGCGTTTCTATTGATTATTCTTTTCTGTTTCTGAAAAGAGAAAGTATCTCTCTCAATGAATCGCCATGAAGTGATAAGATAACCAGCGACCTACGGTATGACAGGCTCCAACAACTGGACGAGCTACTGTAACAAGATGGCCGCCAAGCAGAATAAGCAGACTATGAAGGCGACATATCACCGAAGTATGAAGAAATTCAAAAGAAGAAGCCGAATTAATAAATCAATGATTATATAACAAATGTATTAATAAGACAATTATTCGTTTTTCGCCTGTTCGTCAACACGTATATATATAAATAAACGAGCATAGTATGAACCCGTCTATGGACGTTAATTCTTTTAGTATACGTATAAACATGGGAATGTTCTTCTTCGCTTATCGATATGCGTGGGCAGACACCAAAGAAAGTATTGAGAATCAAATAGTTCCATTCATCACCACTCAATGCGCATTTTTTACATTGCGTCATTATTGCTTGGGTGTGGAGTTTGACACAGTTAAAACAACGGCATTTACTATTGTCAAGGGAGACAACTCCCAAGTCATAGTTACAAAGTTACAAATGTCTGACTCAATCGGTTTTCAAAATTAGATCTACAGAACTGAAACATGTCAGAGGAAGAACAACAAATACGTGGGGGACAATTGAGAGATTTCCCATCAGATTATTATCTTGGTTTTTATTTATTTTTTATTCATTTTCCTTTTATAACATAATATTGTTAATAACTAGTGTGGCCACCCTGTCTAAAATAACGGGACTTTTTCAATTAAAAGTGTTTAAATCAATGCGTTTTTTGCTAACATGCATATTGATATCATTAATATACATTAGTTAGAATATGCGATTATTCTTATGAGCGTTAATAGTCAAATAAATCGCTTATTCATATATATAATCGTTTGCACTTTGATACAAAATGTTTTTAACCTATATAAAATGCAAAGATTGTCTGTCTGTCCGCAAATTACATTGAGGTTATTTGACCTATGAATTTGAATTTTGCTGAGAATGATCTCCTACATATACAGATGGTCTTACGGGGGTCATATTTATATACTTTTTCTTTAAAGAGGTCTAAGAGATAGAATGAAACATTTGTTGACATCTGATTCTAATGTGGTTTAAACCATAGTTACATTACCGAAAAGAAAAACAGGTTCTTAAAATCCAAGATCATCTAATAGTAGTGTCGTAGAGTATGGCTAACACCCCCTTACAAGGGACTTCTGCTCTTATTTACTTGCCTCCTTCACGAGGACAAAGTTAGACATACGGTCAGTTTTTGAATGCGGGAAAATTCCAGCTCCCCAAAAGGGGACACTCTGGATTGGAACAAAAATTAAAACTGCCTCAGTTTAGAAGAACTTCTCCTTCACTGCCAAAGGACAGGATAGACTAAGTGTGGCATCAGAACAGAGATACTACACTTTGTTCCCAGCCAAAAGGCCAAGGTTGATGGAAGTCGCTCCAGAAAAGGTATAAAGCCACTTGATGTCAGGAGCTAAAAAGAATGAAAGATGATTAATGCAAAGGCAGGAGATCCTTATTGGCCTTAGTCTTGAAAAGATTAAGGATATAAATAGAGAGAAAACAGCCAGCAGGAAGAGAGTTCCTTGAGCTTGCAGTTATTGGAAATAATCTACTAGAATAGGAAGATGAATTACAACGAGATACCTGAACAGCGAATTGACCCTAACCCTAACCACTAGATCAACGAGTTAAACGAGCTGGAACAAAGGAAGCAATTCTGAAGAATGTATGCCACAATAATACTTATAGAAGATACTGAGACTAGCAATATCACGTATGTGAGAAAGAAAGAGGATTACATCATCATCTATTGTATTATTCGGCGTAGTTCGGTTTACTCGCTGATTGTTTTAATAACAACCGAGGACTGCCTCGCTGCTGAACAGACTCTATTTCTCAGAATGTTGTATGGTTTGGCTCAGTCCTAGGAGGTCCACCTCCCAGGCATTACCTCCTCATTCAGATGAGAGTTATTTTACTGCCAATCGCCTGAAAAGCTCCTACTTGGGAATGCCCACAGATCCGTTCTCGGCCAATGTACCTCCTCAGGGGAGCTGGTATTCGTCACTTTCCGGCCTTGTGCCACATTGCTGCGGTGAGAAGCAAAGTAATCCAACCAGGACTAGTTCGCTGACTATGTTCATACCAGCCGATCATAGCTCGATGGCATCATTCTGGCAGAGAGTGACATCCTCGCTTGTGTGCAGATCTTTCTTTTGTCGTAATAAGGTATGGTTCAGTTTAGTCCTCGGATTTGCACAACCAGAAATTACCCGTGAGAATCTGAGGGTTCAAATTGGTCTGGCACACTAAGCCTTTTCGTTCGACGTTCTCCTTTGAAAAAACATTTTTGTTCGTTTGAAACGATTAATTTTGAAATACAATTTTAGTTTGTCACGCCTTATTTTGAAATATTGTTCCCGTTGGTCTGTCACGCTTAACATTGAAATATACTTTTCGTTGGTCTGTCACGCTTGATTCTGAAATATAGTTCTCGTTGGTCTGTCACGCTTAACATTGAAATATACTTTTCGTTGGTCTGTCACGCTTGATTCTGAAATATAGTTCTCGTTGGTCTGTCACGCTTAACATTGAAATATACTTTTCGTTGGTCTGTCACGCTTAATTCTGAAATATAGTTCTCGTTGGTCTGTCACGCTTAAAATTGAAATATACTTTTCGTTGGGCTGTCACGCTTAATTTTTAAATATAGTTCTCGTTTGTCTGTCACATTTAAGTTTAAAGTATAGTTTTCGTTGGTCTGTCACGCTTATGTTTCAAGTATAGTATTCGCTGGTTTGTCACACTCAAGTTTGAAATATAGTTTCGTTTGTTTGTCACGCTTTAGTAAAAAAAAAACTTTTGTTCACAAGGGATATTTCCACCAAAGCAGATTTATAGAAAGGCAACATGACTGGGAAGTTGGGCAGCAAGATCATTTGTTTAAATTATATTTAAATTTCTGCATGTTGGCACTATCAGGGCAACAAGAAGCTATAGTCGGTTATTTGTCGGTCACGCTTAAGTTTGAAATACTTTTAGTTGGTCTGTCCCGCTTAAGTTTAAAAAAGGTCAATATGACAAAAACGCAATTAAAAACGCTAATTATTCCATAGGATCCATATTAAATGCGGCTCATACAAAAGCATTAGTATTCCAAATTTTCGTGAACTTTATACAGAACTGAAATATTTTTTACAAAAATCAACAAATTTGCGAGCAGAAAGGGCTAATTTCATGCCAAAAACATACGCATGTACAAAAACCATGATTTTTAGTGAATTTTGAGGCATCAACATCTATTCAAGGATTTTCGCTATTCGCGGGTGTGTCAGGAACGTAACCCCAACGAATAGGGTCTACTATATATATATATATATATATATATATTGATTTTAATAATAATGGCGAGGTAGCCATAATTACCAAGGACGGAGAGGCTTATAATACTAAAGCAAGAAATAAATGATTCCTTTAGTAAAGCGGTTAAAATATAAAAAAAATAGAATGATAAAAAAAAATGGTGGTGAAATCGAGACGTCTTTCGAGTCGACACATTTTCAAGATCTCACGTCGACTAGAATGTTTGAAAAGCGAATAAAATCATGGATTATCGAATGAGTGAAAAAAATAAATATTATGTACCCATCAGTTCCAAACTGTGGGTATATTCTTTCTGCTTGCACAGAGACAGTTTACGTAGGTTGATGGTGACCGCTTCGAGAATCTTCAGGTGATTCTTCGAGCGAGTCATGTGCAAGACAGTAAATGCCTCATCCGTACATCGCTCAGTGCATAATTGGCACTCCAATAAATGGTCGCCGATGGCCGACTCATGAGCTTGTAAACGCCCGGATGTTGGCCACACCTGGAGGATTTTTTTAATTTAATATACTTGTGCTGGTCAAAAAAATAGAACATATGTATAAAACTGTAAAAATCATTCCGTTTGAGATAATTTTCGGCTTTTAAATTGTGTAGGCGAAATATTCTATATGTAAATTACAATTACAACTATTTTTAATCATTTGTCATATTTGCATGTATCAGACTTGATTGTCACAGAGTAGTTTATTGTCACATTAGGAAATTCAACGTTTCAATTTAATAGAACATTATTCGTTGAGTAATCTCAAACTCAAAAAATTTATGTGTTTAAAAGGATTTTGCAAGTAATTTAATCATAATCTCTCATTCTTATTGAGGACAATCTTTGAGATGTAATTGGTGCTAAAATATTCCTATAATGCTAAACTAACTGAAATAGTTAGTTTACGATAGAAACTTTTTTTCATATCAATTGCAATGTCAGTTTTTCAATATTTCGCGTTTCAAAATAATAGAACAAGACAGCTAAGAAAACAAAATAGTTTTTTTTATTAACTTAAATACAGATAAAAATTAATCAATATTTAGTAGCAGCACCTTTTGCCTTGATAACAGCATCAATTCGCCGGGTATGGAATCAACAAGCTTCTCGCAAATCTGTTTAGACACCGAATCCCATGTGTTCTGTATTGCAATCTTCATGGCTGCAAAGGTAATAGGTTTTTCTTTGCGAAGCTTCCTCTTCATCTGATCCCACAAGGCTTCAATAACGTTAAAATCTGGCGAGTTCGCCGGCCATTCAAGAACAGGGATCGATTGTTCTCGGAGCCAGGAAGTTGTGGACTTGGCAGAGTGTGTCGGTGCCAAGTCATGTTGAAAAATGATGTATGTGGCGTCACTGTCAAACTGATCATCCAGCACTTACAGTAAATTAGCTTCCATGATATCTTGGTACACTGTTGCGTTTACATTTCCTTTGATGAAGCAGAAATTACCAACACCCTTAGCACTCATACAGCCCAAAACCATGCAAGACTGCGGGAACTTCACAGACTTCTTGACGCATTCTTGGTTATACCGTTCCGTGGATCTTCGCCAAACACGTGGCCCTTGGTCGCCGAAGGAAATACAAAATCGAGACTCATCTGAAAAGATCACACGCCGCCATTCGTCTGTAGTCCAGGTTTGATGAGGAATTGCCCATCGTAGCCTCTTCAACATCTGATTTTTGTTAAGGAGCGGTTTGGTGGCAGCTATACGATTTTGGTATCCCAGTTGCCGGAGCCTTCGGTAGGTAGTGCTTCGTGAAACGTCGGCATCAGAAGCCTGTTTCCACTTTTAGTAATGTGGCTTGTTGACTGGAATCGACTTTTCTTTGCCACCTTGTCCAG
>OY744524.1:121933215-121955715 GCA_963556195.1 Sepiola atlantica | reverse complement strand
CACATGATATTAATACTTATATTAATACTACTAATATGTATATGTTTATATATATATATATACATACATATATATATATATATATATATATATATATATATATATATATATATATATATATGTATATATATTATAGTTATCAACAGACAGCTGTTTAGTCATTTCACTACTTGTCAGTGTGGCTAGACATAGCGATCGACTCCACTCCGAGATTCAAAACCTGGGCGCCGAGCCACTACCAACTGTGACCAACTGGTGCTTGGTGTCTTGTCATGTAAGCAAACGAACTCGCTACTGCGAGTGACACAAATAATTTAGTTTAAATGAATGTATTTATTAGTTTACAAATTTGACGATACTGCTAACTGAGTGGACCTATTGTCATGGAGGAGTATAAAGACAAGTCAGTCGAATTATGAAGTTCAAACTTATGTATCTGATAAATAAATATTTGATTCTGACTAGCCCGTTGTACCTTTTTATCTTTACAGTATGTTCTTTACGGTAATTAAGGTAATTAGCTTAAATTTCTTACGGAAAATACTTATTCCGGCTTCAAAGTTTGTTAGATTTGGGACATTTTTCGTGTATGACCTAAACAACACAAGCTGCTTGTAAAATTGGGAAAGTGGAGTTTCTACATTTATTTACCTGTGTCCAACTTTACATGAACAATTATATTTTTTAAATAGATATTAATCTATTTATTTATCAATATTACTGCATATTAGAATACTAAGTAAAATATATATATATTTAATATTTCTTCGTTATATATATACACACACACACACACACATATATATATATATTTATTTACATATTTATATATATATATGCATATAAAATTATTTATAGCTTATAGACGCTAGCGTTTCAAGCTTATTGCTCGTATTAGTGCAGGAAAATAACAATTTCAGACGATCAGAAGGCGCAAACCCAGTCTACAAAGTCAGCCTAGGATCTGGCAGCAGTCACCCTATCTTCACGGCAGTATTAATAGCATGGTTTGATGATGGTGCTTTATATATTTGATTGAATACTTCCATGAATTAAAATTTGTTTTTATTGTTTGAAACTATTACTTATATGGATCCATGAATAACATAATCTTTATCTTTATCTTTATCTTTATATATATATATATATATATATATATATATATATATATATATATATATATATATATATATATATATCAGAAGGAAATTAGTGACCATGCACAATGCTATGCAACGGATGGCAATGTTGAAAACAACTGAAATCTTAATGAAAATTCTCGAATGCGGAAACCAACCAGCATATACTATGAGCGCTAACTACCAACATTGAAGGTGCAATCAAAATAAAACAAAAACATAGAAAGAACACAACCATATGAAAGCAAAAGAACTGAAAAAAAGACACACACACAATGTGATGGCGCCAGCCTCGACTCTTACCACACAAAATAGTTGTGAAGGGTCACGGAGGATGGAAAGAAAGAAGAGAGAGAAAAACTACTCACACCTCTACTCGAAGGGTGCGTACATACAGCATCAAGGCTTTAAAGTTCAAATGCACCAATTATACAGCAAGTTAGAAAAAAGAGGGGATTAGCTGTAGGAATACATCAAATCAGTACAGACCGGGTAAAAAACAATATTCGGGGATGTATAGTGGCACTCAATCAGCCTTAGAACAGAGGAGAATAAGCTTAATTTTAATTTATTTACTTAACCATAGCAGCCTAGACCCTATTTAAATCACCTTGTCAAACTGACACCTCTAAGCGTTATTGAAAATGAAAGTATATATCCAAGGGGCTGAATCATCCGCCTTGCAACATTATAAGGCGTCATGAAGCAATATCAATAATTACCTCCCCTAAGATATTCGTTGAAATTGAAAAAGGAATACCAAAAATATTATTTATGTATTCATCAAAGTTTCGTCTTTATTATAAGACTTCCTCAGGATGATTGTCTGAAGAAAAACAAACATCGAGTCTGAGATAGGTATATTTGCTGACGACACCATGCTCTACTCTCGTCATATGGGCAAAACGGACGCGTACATATCCGAGGAAATGGCTGAATCCTTAGAAAGTAACCTCCATGCTGTAGTGGATTGTGGGACAGAAATGGTTGGTAACTTTTAATGCCACTCGGACAAAGCTCTTTTCCTTCAATAACTACAAGAAACCTCTTCAACCACCGATTGCCATGGCAAATAACACCCTACTTGAGAGTTCAACATTCAAACTACTCGGCCTAACTTTCACATGAATTGGAACAAATACATTGAAGACATTGCCAATGCTGCAACAAAGAAGGTGGGCTCCCTCTACCGTGCTTGTAAACTCCTCACACCTGACATTATCCTATATCTCTACAAAGCCACCATCCGCCCATGTATGGAGTATTGTTGTAACATCTGGACTGGTACATCATCCACTAGTTTCTCCCTCTTAGACAAAATCCAAAAAAAGAGTCGCCAACTTGATAGGTCCCTCACTGTCAACCAAGCTCCAGCCCCTGTCCCGTCGCCGCAATCTTGCATCCTTGTGCCTGTTTTACAAATACTTACATGGATTGTGCTCCGATGAACTAGTTGCTCTAGTGCCCCCTCGACACAAATACACTAGAACAACCCGACAATCAGATAGGTCCCATCGATTCACTGTGGAGGTTCCCAGATTTCGGAGAGCCTTCTACTCCGGTAGCGTTTTTCCTCGTGCTGCCGGCCTCTGGAACTCCCTCCCTGCTTCCTGTTTCCCCAACTGTACCGACATGCAGAGGTTTAAAGCTAATGTAAACAGACATCTCGCTGCACAGTTCCCAAACTTAGCATGACACCTAAAAGCTACACCCTAATTCTCAGTAGCCCTTACGTCTACAGTGGCGGCCTGCCTTGTTCGGGGTGAAATATCTAAAAAAAAAAAAAAGAAAAAAAGAAAGCACAAGTACCAAATGTTTTAAACAAGAGGTGGTGGCGGGTGTCAGCTTAAAATTTTGTCCGTTTACGAAAAAAAATGTAAATTATGAGATACAAACAGATGGTGTCAGTAGGAAATTGAGTTGCCAGTCGAGAGTGTGGGGGAGTGGTGGCGGTTGGAGTTATGAGATCATTAGGTAGGGGAACAGACATTACAATAATTGTGGAAGGAGTGTGGGCGAACATTGGTAGCGGTTAGAATAAATTTTAACTATCAAGCGAGAGTTCTCGTCCTCTCTTCCTCCCTCACCCCCTCCCTCGACCCCTCCTTGCTTACACGACCCTGATTTTTAACCCTCTCGCTCTCTCATTCCCAGGCTAATTTTAGAAAGATTCAATGAACATGTCTCATGTCCTATCCGCCTGTATTTGCAAATATAATAATATATTTGATTTATTTGTAAACATTATAATATATTTGAATTATTTTTAAATATCATAATATATTTGAGTTATTTGTAAATATTAAAATATATATTTGATTAATTTGTAAAAATTATAATATATTTGATTTATTTATAAGTATTCAAATATATTTCGATCCATTTGTAAATATTATAATATATTTGATTCATTTGTAAAAATTATGATATATTTAATTATTTCGTAAATATTATAATATATTTGATTTGTTTTTAAATATTATAATATATTCAATTAATTTCTAAATATCATAATATATTTGATTCATTTGTAAATATTATGATATATTTCATTCATTTGTAAATATTATAATGTGTTTGATTTATTTGTAAATATTATGATGTGTTTGATTAATTTGTAAATATAATATATTTCCTTTATTTGTAAATATTATAATATATTTTACTTATTTGTAAATATTATAATATATTTTACTTATTTGTAAATATTATTATATATTGTATTTATTTGTAAATATTATAATGTGTTTGATTGATTTCTAAATATTATTATATATTGTATTTATTTGTAAATATTATAATGTGTTTGATTAATTTCTAAATATTATAATATATTTGATTTATTTGTAAATATAATATATTTGATTTATTTGTAAATATTATATTTTTAATTTATTTGTAAATATTATAATATGTTTGATTTATTTGTAAATATTATAATGTGTTTGATTGATTTGTAAATATAATATATTTGATTTATTTGTAAATATTATGATATATTTAATTTATTTGTAAATATTATAATATATGTGATTTATTTGTAAATATTATAATATATTTCATTTATTTGTAAATATTATGATATATTTTACTTATTTGTAAATATTCTGCTTTTTACCCCAGTTTACATTTTCCTCCATGTATTTATGTTAACCTTTTCTTAAATTACTATTTTCACAGCTTCATATGTCTATTGGATAAATATAAACATCTTTTACAGGCAGTTTGTCAGATCTCCCACGCAACTTTTGTTATATTAATCGTATGCAATGAATTATTTATAATACGTTAAAGTGTTGAACTCCAAAAGGGTTGATGTGCTGTTAAGCAGACAAACCACAGTGAATTTGCTTGTTTTTTCTGTTTAACGACACATCAACCCTTTTGTAGTTGTTTAATGCAACAATAAATTAACTTATTATCAACGATTAATTGCATAAGATTAATTGAACAAAAGTTGCTTTTTTTATCCCTAGCGGTAATCAGTTAGTAACTGAACACAACAGATCCGAAAGATTTGAATCGTCTTCATGATCGATGCAATGTCCATGACCGCATTCTCACCCGGTAAATTCCCCTACGAACAAACCACGATGATGTCGCCTTCACAGCAAGGGATAAGGCTCGCCTTAAACTCCACAATCCACTCACAGCCTAATTTCTCACCACGTACGGAAACCACACTAGAAGATCTGATCATTACCCCTTTCTCATGTCCAGGATATCATAAAAAAACCTTGACGCTTCCAAAGCATGTGGAACAGATCTTATCCCTGCTATATTAATACAGAAACTAGCGGGACCCATGTCAATTACACGAAATGATGTTCTGAACCTATACTTGTTTGAATAAAATATGATAAGATTTGACTTGTATATTTATTTTTAAAAAAATAAACAATACATGAAACAATTTACAAAACTTCTTTATATACGATATTTCTCGATTTGATCGATCGACTAATTCTGATTTCGACAACTAAACCATACTTTGTAAATGCTTTAGATTAAATTTGGCTCCAGTTCATGAGTATTGATTTACTCCTCTCCAGGAGTTAGGCACAAGGCCAGTTTTTATCTTACTCCCACAAGTAAGATGTGACCCAAGGTCGGGTCGGGAAAGTGGGGTTTAAAAATTGCCTGGGCAGCCCCGTCGGCATTCCCCGGTAGGGGCGCCTCAGGCAGTAAGCAATAAACTTACTCCTCCCCAAACAGGGGAGGCGAAGCCTGGGAGGGTGGACTTCCTAGAACTGCACAGGACAGACCCATAGACCGGCGTAAATCAAGCCCCGAAGGCCAAGACAATACCAGTCTATGGGGTGCAGTATCCATCGGAACAGATACTACACTTTGATCTTAGCCAAAAGGCCAAGCTCCAATTCATGAGTAGCATACAAAACGTGACACACAAAATAACACACACGTTATCGTATTAATATGTGTCTTCCCGATCGTCCCTTTCCTACCTACCTCCCCCCTTCGATGTAGAAAAAAATTACAGAGGTTGGTTGGGATCGAACTATAAACCAGTCGGGCCGACGTCAAAATCTTACGATGCTCACCGTTGCGCAAAAGGGAAATACTTTTAAATAAAATTAGGTGACTTGAACGCTTTTCAAAATCTAGGTTCGGCTAGCATGCGCAGAGCTTTTTATGTAAGCGTGATACACGAACACATACGCTATCGTATTAATATATAGAAGGTGATCTGCTGAGCTAGCCGCTGACCTCTCCAAACTCTACAACAAATGACTTTCCAAATCTTGCTTCCTTTATGGCTGGAAAGTTGCCTCTGTGTTGGGCAGATTCGTTCTACCGCGGATACTTTAACTGTGATGGACTCGTAGACCTTGCTAGGGCATCCATCTAAGAGAAGGAAAACTGATAAAACCTTGCTACCAACCATATGTCTTGGCAGCAAACTGTTGGGGAGGGAAGCTCCCTCAGTCTTGGTCGACAACCTTCCTAGAGCTGGACTCTCGAACAAAGTATCCGGTTTGCAAACCTATAATTGCTTAAGGAGTAGATAGGCCCTGCCTATCGCCCGGCCTTTGCACTCCTTCTGTGTCTATTAGCCAGGCGTAGATGTACAAGTACTAGGAATCTTCTGAGGAAGCCTGGTACTTGGCCTTGTTTCTTGACTAGGGCAAAGAACGCCGTCTCTCTTTCTCTCTGTCTGGGCAACTTGGGGAAAGTTTTTTGTGATTAAGTCTTACATGGCTAGTCTGGGTCGCTCTTGTATCGACAGATTGAGTGTACAGGTTAGACAGCTTGTCTGGTTGCTGTTTCCGACTGAAAGTAAGGAACCTAAACTCTTGGGTAGCGCCAAGAACGGCTGCTCTATCATCAGTTGCATAATACAAAATAAAACAAACAAACCTAAACCAGACACCCAGCAAAAAACATCTTCGCCTCTGCCCTTGAGGCTCGCATTCACAAATATCCGGGGACTTAGAACCAACATTAACGACGTGGAAACTTTTCTCTTGACAAACTCCCCGGATATCTTGAACCTTCAATCCTCAATTCCCTCTCATCACTTTGACATGACTGATTACCTTCCACTCTACCGTAAGGACTCTGACAAACATATGCATGGGCTAGGAGTTTATGTTCGGAACACCCTCCCCTTGACTAGAGAACATAGGTTAGAATCAGATGACCAAGCCTACATGTGCTTTAAATTGACCTTACATCACAGAGTTAGTTACTTATATTTCTTATATCGTTCTCCTTCGACCCAGGACTGTTCACTGCTTGACTCTGTCTCCGTAAGTATAGATAGAGCACTCTAACTTGACTCAAATGCCCAAATACATGTATTTGGGGATTTTAATGCACACCACCGTGACTGGTTGGAATTCTCCAACGTTACAGATGCAGCTGGGAACTCTACCTTTAATTTCTCCTCAGCTCACAACCTCTCACAGGCTGTCACTTTTCCAACCTGCCTTCCGGATCGCGCGGACCAGCAAGCCTCACTTCTCGACCTGTTTTTGACCTCGCTACCTGAGGCTTGTGTGTCGAATGCCCATATCCCGCTCGGAAACTCTGATCACGTTGTGGTAATGATACTTATCACCCTAAAAGCTCGTCCAAAAGCTGAAGAGCCGTTGCTTAAAACAACGAGAAACTATGAACAGGCTGATTTTGAATCCCTCCGGGATCACATCAGTGATGCTCCATAGGGTGTGACCTTCTCACTCCCTGCTGATCAGTGTGCAAATGAGCTTACAGAATAGGTCAAAGCAGGCATTGATGCTTATGTCCCTACAAGAAAATTGTCCTCAATGGTTCACAGCAAAATGTGCGGCTGCTATTACTGAGAGGCAGAAGGCATTCCGAAAATTCGGCCGCCATAAGTCAACTGCAAACAGACAAAGATTTGTAGAGGCAAGAAATGATTACAAAGTAGTGATAGATGAAGCAAAGAGGAGGTATACAGAGATAACCAAAAAAACGCATACAGTCACAGAAACTAGGTACTCGTGATTTCTGGAAAATTTATAATAGTGTGATGAACAATGGACAATCAACAATTCCCCCGCTATCTGATCACAACGATGTTGTATGCACGGCATCTGATAAGGCTGAACTACTTGCTCAACGTTTCGCATTAAACTCCACTCTTGACTCGGCAAACCACCCCCTCCCTAAATTCCCATTGCGGACTGAAGCCACACTTGAGAACCTGGTCATCACCCCGTCTCAAGTTAGAGGCATCATAAAAAAACCTTGACACCTCCAAATCCTGTGGGCCTGATCTTATACCAGTAATAGTAATAAAGAAATGCCTTGCTGAGCTGGCCCCTGTCCTCTCCAAACTATACAACAAATGCCTTACTGAATCTTGTTTTCCTGATAGTTGGAAAATTGCATCTGTGGTACCAGTCTTCAAGAATTCTGGAGATAGAACTGATCCTCTAAACTATCGCTAAATCAGTCTACTCCCGATCTTTGCTAAAATCTTTGAATCATTAATAAATCTAGCGATAGTGAGGTATCTTGTTAATGCTGGACTTCTTTCTGATCATCAATACGGATTCAGACAAGCACGATCTACTGCAGATATCCTAACGATCATCTCTGAACGCATATACCATTCACTGGACAAGGCAGGCGAAACTAGGGCGGTAGCTCTTGATATATCCAAGGCCTTTGACAAGCTCTGGCATGAAGGGCTTCTCATAAAACTGCACTCATATGGTATTGCTGGACAATTATTAAATATAATTAAATCCTTCCTAACAAAACGAAAAATCCAGGCTGTACTCGATGGCCGTTCTTCTAAACAATATGGCATAAATGCTGGTGTACCCCAGTGATCTATTCTTGGACCTCTACTATTCCTAATTTTCATAAATGACCTCCCTGATGCCATTGCGACTGAGATAGGAATATTTGCCGATGACACCACTCTCTACTCTCGTCATGTGGGCAAAACCGACATACACATATCTGAGGCAATGGCTAAATCCTTGGAAAACGACCTCCAGTCTGTAGTGGAATGGGGGAAAAATGGATGGTAACTTTTAATCCTGCAAAGACAACGCTACTTTTCTTCAATAACTACAAGAAACCTCTTCAACCATCGATTGTCATGGCAAATAAGACTTTACCTGAGAGTTCATCATTCAAACTCCTCGGCCTTACTTTCACAGATAGCATTAATTGTAATAAATACATCGAAAACATTGCCAGGGCTGCTGCAAAGAAGGTGGGCTCTCTATACCGTGCCAGTAAACTTCTCACACCTGACATTATCCTATATCTCTATAAAGCCACCATCAGCCCATGCATGGAGTATTGTTGCCACATCTGGGCTGGTGCATCATCTACTAGTCTCTCCCTTTTAGACAAGGTTAAAAAAAGAGTTGCTAATTTGATAGGTCCGTCACTATCCACCAAGCTCCAGCCTCTGTCCCATCGCCGCAGTGTTGTTTCCTTGTGCCTGTTCTACAAGTACTTCAATGGATTGTGCTCTGATGAGCTTGCTGCTCGTGTACCCCAACGACGTAAATTCACTAGACCAACCCGACAAGCTGCAAAATCCCATCCATACACTGTGGACGTCCCCAGATACCGTAGAGCTTTCTACTCCAAAAGCTTCTTCTGGACTCTGGAACTCTCTCCCTGCTCCCTGATTTCCTGACGCTACTGACATACAGACATTCAAAACTAACGTAAACAGACATCTCGCTGAGCAGCTCCTAATTTAGGTTGCCCCCCCTCTTTCTTTTTTCTCAGTAGCCCCTTACACCTACAGTGGCGGCCTGCCTTGTTTGGGGTGAACTATGATTAAAAAAAAAACTGGCATCTTTGGACGCATATAACATATAGTAGATAAGGCAGGTGAAACGATGGCGTAGCACTTGATATATCCAGTTCCGACATGATGAAAATTAATTCTTACTGTATTACTGGACGAATATTTTATATAACCAGATCCTTTCCTAGCTAAAAGAAAGATTTTTCTTGATGGCCGTACATCCAAAAAACATGACATAAATGCAGGTGTACCCTAGGGGTCAATACTTGGACTCTTATTATTCCTCATCTTTATAAACGCCATCCCTGATGCAATCGTATCTGAGAGGGGTGTATTTGCTGATAACAGAGCACGCTCTATTCTCGACATGTGAACAAATCGAACACGCAAATATCGACAATGCAATAGTTGAATCCTTAGAAAATGATATCCAGTCTGTCGTATTAATGAGTGATAGTCACATTCAATGCTACCAAGACAAAGCTGTTTTTTCCTTTAACAATTATAAGAAACCTTTCCAAACACCGATTACCATGGCTGATAGCATCCTTCCCGATAGTTGTGTGTTTAAACCTCTCGGCCTAACATTCACAGGTAACATGAATTGGAATAAATACATAGAAGATACTACCAAGTCTGCTGCAAAGAATGTAGGCTCCCTCTGCCGGGCTAGAAAACTTCTGACGCCTGTTAGTATCCTATATCTCTATAAAGTCACTATTCGCCCACGCATGGAGTATTGTTTATATATCTGGGCTGGTGCTCCAGCCACTTGTCACTCCTTCTTGGACAGTGCGTAAAAAAAAGAGTGTTTAACTTAAAAGTTTTCTCACTGTCTACCAAGCTCCAGCCCCTGTCCCATCACAGCAATGCAGCATCCGCGTGTTTGCTTTACAAGTACTTCCACGGAATGCGCTCCGATGAACTAACTGAACTTGTACCTTCTAGACGTAAATACACCAGACTAGTAGCAAATTTCCACCCCTCACTGGAGAGGTCCACAGATGCCGGAAAATTCTCCTACTCTAATAGGTTCTCTCCTTGGACCGCTTGCCTTTGGAAATCTCCCTCTACTCCCTGTCTTCCGTCTGTACTAACATGCAGAAATTTAAATGTAATGTGAACAAATATCTTGCTACACAACTCCTCATTTAGGATGCCCCTATAAATCTGGCCCTATAAATGTGGCCCCTATAAATCTGGCCCTAGTCACAGTAGCCACTTACGTTTCAGTCGTAATATTCCTTGTTGGTGGCAACCAAAGGTTTTAAAAAACTAGGTTGAAAACAAAGGAAGATGACTTTTTAAAATGGTAGGTCATTGTTTTGTTGTTTTATTTTTCATTTCAATAAAAAGGGTGAATTTTGTAAATAAAAATCAGCCAATAATTAGGCTTTCTCTTTGCTAATGAGTCATACATTATCAAAGCCAAAAGCCACTCGAGTAATACGGGTTAATGAGATAGATGGACTGTCGGTTGAATGATGAAAGCTATTGTGAGAGGCTTGAAATTAAAGTATGGAATGAATACAATTTAATTACTTATGAGGACGGTTTATGAAAAGTATTTGTTGAAATTAGATTTTAAGACGACCATGTATTAAGTAGGGGAGCAATCCCGTGGTAACGTGTTCTACTAATGATAAGTGCTTAGAAAAAAACTCTGATGCTAGGCCCACAGGAAGAAACGCAAGTTCTTTTGAATCGTGGTAGAAGACGAGTTCTTGTTGTGAATGTTTAAAAAAGAAACATGGATTAAAGCTCAGTGGAGCACCTTCTTTGAAAATAACGATAGAGAAAAAGTAGAAACATTTCTTCTTCTGTGAAAAAGAATCTGTAGAGAACAAGAGATGTCTCCCAGAATATTAGGAATCGTACTTTTTTCAGCTTTATGTAGGCCATTGTAAAGTTAAGCGGTGATATTGTACTGTTAGAAGCAGCAGCGGTGAGCGCTGTTTTTATGTATCGACTCAAAGGCTCAAATCAGCAGTTTCATTCAACCAATCACAGCACAAGAAATATTCACTCCCGAATACTCGCGTGTCATATAAAAACACAAACACAACCATTTTCTTCATCTTTCCTAATTTACTTTCAGAAACAACACACGTGCCTACGATACATACTGCCTAAGCTTTTTGAGGGCGAAGGCTCTCAACAGACGCAACGAGAAACACACACGAACTACTAAGCATAGCGACAGCATATACACACTGCTAAACGACCCCGTGCACACAGTTTATACATACCCTCCCCTACTGGCAAAACAGGCACGCTAATATACACGCACCCCTACAATGCCTATCTTATTTATACACATGCAAACTCACGCGACGCCAGCCGAGTCAAACATGACTACTGAATTTCTCTTTACAGACAAACGCCTATCTTCGAGTTTGACAAAAATAAACTCTCGATCGTTATGGCTGAAAGTTTTTACTAAATCCGTTTCATTTTTTATTTAAAATAAAACCGCAAGACAATATTTCAGTTAATTTCGATCTGACGGGCAGAGATTGCCTCGAATATGACGAAAAGGTGGCTCCACTGACGTGCCTATTTCTAGAAAAGCAGCTGCAGCCGCGAGTGGTCGTCCTTTGGTCGTGTTTTATTTAGTCGTACACAAATAGTAAAACCCGTCCTATGCTGAACGGTATCTCGTTTTGACTGTCAACATTTTCAGATTGATTTTGAATCGTCCTTAAAATATAAAAAAACACATTTGTCAAGTCGAACCACTACTGAACCGCCATGGAATGATGCATTTCTTTCCAAAATACGTCATATGGGTCAGTGTATATTGCGTGGGTTGCACCGTTGCAACAGATAAAGGAAAAACGATTATTTTAAGGACGATTCAAAATCAATCTGAAAATGTTGACAGCCAAAACAAGATACTGTTCAGCATTGCATGGGTTTACTATTTGTGAACGACTAAATAGACGAGGGGGCATAATTGAACGCCAGCCATTTGATAGCATCTGAATTCCATAGTCTGCGATGGTATCCATTAGATCAATTACACGCCCCTTACTATAAGATTAAGAAAGCAGCAACCCCGTAACACTGTCAACTACACGCATGAATTTCTCCTTCATTTTGAAAGTGACCAATCTCAGGGCATTACACACTTCATATATGATCCGAGAAAACCGTTCAAATATAAAGCTGAAAGTATGGTTCTTTTTTAACAATTTCTTCCTCGAAATTTCAGAGAAACATGATCTCTGCAGATGACGTGGCCATTTAGATAATTAAATCAGATTTTGCAATATATCCAACCGAATGAGACACGATCAGAGACGTCAAATGAGTGCTTTCAATTGAGATGGACGAATAGGATTGGCTCGCCTTGAAAACAATTCTAAAACTAAAAAAAAGGAAACTCTAAATAATAATGCCCAACATCTAGATAATAGGAATGGGAACTATATATATATATATATATATATATATATATATATATATATATATATATATATATATACAGAGAGATAAAGAGAGGGAGAGAGGGGTTGAGGGTTGAGGGAGAGGGGGGTTAATAAGAGGCGATTGCAATGCGGAGATGTATTTAATATAGGCGAGATTAAAGGGAGATAAGACGAATACAAAAGATAAATTTGTCTGTTTTTCCCTTTTTATTATTATTATTATTATTATTATTATTATTATTAGTATTAGTAGTAGTAGTAGTAGTAGTAGTAGTAGTATTTTTATTATTATAATTATTCTTATTTTTATTATTATTATTATTATTATTATTTGTACTCACTAGGAGTTTTCACACAGGTTATTATCAGTGAGTGCTCACCGACAACAACCGGTGGTATTCCATGGAGTCTGAGTGACAACAAGTCTCCTCAGATTTCCAGTATTCTCTACCTCTTTTCGATAGCCACCGCAAATAACTTTGCAGTATCGCAACAGCCGTTTACTGTTACATAGCCGTCCGATCGAAAAGGGCCGTGGCAGTTCTCTTAAACCACTTAAACAACTGGTTACGCTCCCAAAAACGTATTTGTTACATAGTTCTTGAAAAGGGGCGCGGCACCAAAAGGAGATTTGTTACATAACACTTGAAAATTAACGTCTCTTACACGCTTCTAATAATACGAAAGCAATACAAAATCAATGTAAAAGTCTCGAAGCGTTTTCAAACTTCTTTAACACTCACTTTTAAGGCACTTTTAAATACATTTCTTTAAGCCGTTTTTAATAGGCATGTTTAATAGGCACTTTTAAGCCTCTAAACTGTCAGTCCCATTAAACATCACTTTTTAAGCAGTTTACTTATTCTTTTTATACATTGTATTTTAAACTCTTTTCTCGTTAACCCATCTTTCCTTTCATATCAAATTAAGCATGGTGCACTTTTTCTTTTTGTTTTAGTTTTTTAGCTTAACAGATTAGGACCCCAAAAATGTGCAACACATAAAAGTTACCTTACATTTGTTCGTGGTCTAGTTGTGATCGCCGTTGGTGCCACCGATTTCCATTGCGTATCTGTGGCCGTGATCGATGCTGGTGATCTTTGATCTGTTGATAAAACTTTATAGACAGGCAGGAGACAACGCGGAGACAATTTTTCCTCGGAGAGAGATTCAAGTTATTTATTCTGGACTTCGTTGCGGAAGGGTTTTATCCATTCGTTCGCTCGATTCTCATTCATCCTTCTCGCTGTGGGATGCGACTATGCACGGGAATTTCTGCTGACCAGACCATACAACGAGCGACTACATCGTCGACTTGACGCTCTCACTTCCAAAGCCATTCTGTTTCAAAAACCTTAGTTTCTCACGAAGGAGGAGTGACGTCACAGATCTACACGTGTGACACTCATGCAAAAAGCACTTCCTTCACCCATGTTTTCTGACCTTTTCTGACCCGAGGTTGTGATCGCCGTTGTAATTTGTAATTTTGTTATGGTCTTTCAAAAACATAATTGACTCATAACGACTTCGGTGCATGTCAGATTGACACGCACTTATTGTCTTCATTTGAATCCAGCCATAATTCACACTAGTTGATTGAATCGTATCTACAAATATCAAGTCCCATCCATAACATAACACACCTTCCTCTCTTATCAGAAAAACAATCCAGGATCTTTTTACAAAAAAAAAAAACATCACCGGGGCTGGTCAAAATTAGGAACACAGCGGAGCTAATGTTCAACTGGCCTCACATCTGCCCGACCATCTTGCCCCGAATTGTCTGTATGTTATCTCTGGGTGCCCATCTCACTCTCACACATTTCATTGCATCATCGGTATACGACTGATTGCCATTTGAAACTAACTCTCGCACATTATCGGATATAGGGGAACAAAACAGAAACCCCTTTCATTAACACCTGTAAACTTAAATGGTCAGCCTCCAAGATCTACGTGAGGTACCGTCCTTACATCACTTGCTAATCTGGACCATATATTTCGGACATCCCAGTGCCCCCGGCGCGAATGTCCGAGAACAATCACCCATGTTTCTAATACCCAGCCCTTTTCATCAAACGTGGAGGTCCCTATCCCATGGTTCTAACTAGTCGGTACGTCAGCAAGGTGAAATGTCACATCTCTGCTCCCGGAACACGCCGAATGACCAAAACTAGGTCTAACCTATAATCAAAGTTAATCACACCCGGTACCTCGTTTTAAAATCGATCCCCTCCATGGTTCTATCTGCCCCCGACGTGCGCACCCGAGTTACAATCTGTATATGTTTAAAATAAAAAATATTAATTATTTCGTATATATTACGAAATAATTAATATTTTTTATTTTAAACATATACAGATTTTTATTTTCATTAAAAAAATGCTAATCTTCTTTTTTATGATGACTCTTGTGATGAGGGTCACAATATTGAAAAAATAGAAAGAATGATTATCTGGAGTTCCTCCAATTCTATACTGAACAATTTTTGTGATATGAAAAATGATTACATCAGTAAGAAAAAGTTAAACAGAAAAAGAAAATTAGAAACATTCTACTAAATATTTTCTATAAATTTATATTGAATAAAGATCAGTTTCAGGATAAATCGAATCGTGTTCCTTTCTTTTCTTTTTTACATGCAATTTTTAAGTTTTCTAATGTTTTGTTTTAAATATTTACAATATCGTATGGTCAACATGTTTTGATATTTTGGATAACTTTAGTAAAGGTGTTTTTTTGTTTACAGGAAATAATACATTTGCACCAAGCTTTCTAATAAAGTAATGGATTTATTATATTCCGTGATCATTAATTAATAAATACTGAAAATTTCATTAAAATTGGTTGATTTCCTGATTTTTGATGGATTATTTAGTGAATGGAGAAGTCGAAATGTTTTGATATTTTGGATAACTGTTTTTTGTTTACATGAAATAATACATTTGCACCAAGCTTTATAATTAAGTAATGGATTTATTATATTCCATGATCATTAATTAATAAATACTGAAAATTTCATTAAAATTGGTTGATTTCCTGAATTTTCATGGATTATTTAGTGAATGGAGAAGTCGAAATGCCTTCTTATTATTATTACGACGGCCATTGTTTGACACGCAATGCAGTGACGAGACTTTCGAGCCAACAGGCCTGTAGTAACTCTCGGTGGCCATGGTTGAGCAGACACCAATTCCATGCGTTCCCTTCCCGATAGCTATGCGGAAGGGATTTTCTCAGCACACATGTCGGCAAACATTTAACCCCCCCCCCCAAAAAAAAAAAATATGACCACAATTGCAAAGCTTAACATTTATACCACTTTCTCACACTCTATCGGCGCAGCTGGCACAATCTAGGTCACAAAAAACAATCTCCATAACTGACCACCGTCCTTTTTCGTGGTCCCTCTGAATGGTCAAACTTCCACCATTCCTTCCTGGTCCGTTACTTCACACAAGTGGCACGAACGTTTAGTTCAATATTGCCAAGCGAAACGGCTGCTCTCCAACTAGAGCCGTGCGACCGAACCAAATGTCCCACAGAATGACCATACCTCCGTCATTCCACCTCGTTCGCAATTTTAACGTATGCAGGCTTTACCACAAGCCTCGTCACTACGTCACTCCAAGCCTGTACATACTCTGTACACGGTGATCCTTTCCCGAAAAAAAACACAACCCTGCCTAAGGGTTTCCGCGATCTGACCCAAATCAACTCTCACTGTCGCCAACTGCCCGAACCTAATCAACTCAAATCGCCCGGCTGACCCAAACTTATATCCATTAAATTATCTGCTTTTTTTTATCTTTTACGTAACTCTTATAACATCCTCGCTTAAGCGACTAAACTCTCCAAACCAGATTCATACAAAACAACAACAAAAATCAAAATTGAAACCGACAGAACGAATGGAAACTCCAACTCCACCATACAAATTATACAGTAAAACATTACATCAATCATATAACAAAACAATTTCTTTTAACAATCCAAGAAAAAACAATTAATCACAATACAACATAATTCAACGAATAAAAAGCAAAGAAAATCATAACAATTTCAATTACAAATCCTACTTGACTTCAGTGTCGTATAAAATAATTGTTCGGGGAAATCCTTTCTTTAGATGACGGTTAATGCGAATGCTTAACTCTGTTTTTAAAACGTGCAAAAAATAACCATCTTTTGCACGTTTTAAAAAATACAAAAAACTTAAATTTCGGGAATATTAATTAATTCATGTCTAATACCTATTGCTAAAATGTCATAAAACTCGGTGGAATCTCAATTTTCGTGAAGGATTTCCAACCCCCTTTTGCCCCCTGTTTGAATAAAATTCAAAATAAACTTAATATAGCCCTCATTACGACCCATTAGGCCCAGAAGCTGTGTTCCCAAATTCATGATGTTCGCTTAATTAGTTTATGAGTGAATCCTGTACATACAAATATATCAATATATACCCATGCTTAATTTTATACAAATAGAGATTTATCAGTGATGCATTTGAATATGCATAATTCTGTCTTTATATGTTTAATTCTACTTTTTAAAGATTCCACTTTTACTTATTGACATTACAACTCGAAAAGTTACCAATACCAGTCACGATCATAAAACACGAAACAGGAAATAACACCCCTCACCCACACACCAATGAAAAAAAAAGAAAAGGGTTCTAAGAATCACACGAGGAAAAAGACGAAAGTTAAATACTTTCGCTAGCGTAGTTAACAAACACTGTTATGATTTCAAATTTTCGGAGTTGAACGCTAACAATTTTAAATGTCTAATCTGAGCACAAGGTTTAGTATCAAATACGGATGCAGAAATCAGACGAAGGGTTCTTAATAAACTAGAGAGTAAACCTGGTTTTACGTTTTAACATATTACAGAAGACTGCCAACGTTTTATTAGTGTTCGCCAAGATTCAAGTGACATCGAGTAAAGTAGTGTCACATATTAGAAAAGTACTTAAAAAGAAAATGAATTCACCGACTAAATTTGATTAACCAAAGAAAATTAATTTGCCTCCTAAAACGTGTTTTGGTTGCGGGCAATTGCATTCGTAAAAAGATTGTCCATATGAAATGAAAAAGTGTTTAAATTTCAATCGCATGAGACAGAAAAGTTCACACTGAAGAGTTAAAAATGAAATTAGAAAACGCGTTATTAAAATTACTAGAATTGACGAAGCTGAAAATATCAGGAACTTTGTGCATGTAAAAATATTAAATAGAAATATTAGCTACATTTGATTCCGGCTCAGATCTGTCAATAATAAATCTTCAGACGTGGAAAAATATTGGAAAACCAACAAGCATAATCGCTAAAAGCGTCATAGGTGAACAAATAAAATTTGAAGGCTAATGTTACATTTAACGGAAAAACTTTGAAATTAAAAAGGTTCGTATTGAACAACTCAAACAACATCTTGGACACGGACTGTATAGAAAAATTTCAATTCTAAAATATGCCCATAAACATTTTTTGTCAAAATATTGAAACGTTAAATGCTAGAGAAGAAAGAATTAAAAGAAATCTTTTCAAAAGTGTTCTCTGGTGAACTAGGAAGATGTAATAAAATGACTATCAAGTTTGAATTAAAACCAAATACTCAACCAGTTGAAAAAAAAGAAATGTACCATTCTCATCATTAAATTAGATTTACCAGGAATTAAATAGACTCCAAAAATAGGAGTATTATCAAAAATAGAGTACAGCGAGTGGGCTTCGCCTACAGTCTACGTAGGGAAAGTAAAAAAATCCGTGTGTGTGCAGACTCCTAATAATTGAACTATGTACTAATTGGTTAGCACTACCATCTGTCTAGTCCCTAAAAGATTTTCGAGGACATTTTTTTTATTTAAGTGATGCATATCTACAAATACCTGTAGACGAGGAGAGATCAAATCTATTTTCATAAATATCCATAGGGATTTGTACAAATTCAAACGATTATAGCCATTTCCCAACAACTAATAGACTCATTGTTTACGGACTGAAATTTGCGACAGCCTACCTAGATGACATTCTAGTGATCAATAGAAAAAAACAAGCTGAATCACAAGTACACAAAATATTTAGAAGAATGCAGGACTAAAGTAAAATATCTTGGTCAAATTATAGACAAAAATGGTGGAAGACCAGGCCCAATGCAAGCTAGTGTGAGATAAATTATTCCGGCCCCGGACAACATCGTAACTATAAAGTTTTGTTGGTTCAGCAAATTATTACAATGTGTTTATTTCAAATATGCACAATTTGCATGAGCTATTAAAATAAAAAAATTATTGGAGGCATTTGAAAAAGTAAAACATATTCCTAACTCAGACTTATTTTTGACGCACTACAATCTAGATCTTGAAATCATTGTTGCTACTGATGCTAGTTCGTACGGAATTGTAGTCTGCATATTACACAAAATTGAAGACAGATTGTTAAAACCTATCGTCCACGCGTCTCGTACGTTACTACCTGCAAAGAAAGCATTAGGTATTATTTTTAGTCACCACATTTCATCGATTTGTTCGCGGAAGACATTTTACAATCGGACCATAAACCACTGTTAAGGATTTATGGATAAAAAATTGATTACCAACACATACTGCAAATAGACTGCAGGGGTGAAGAGACATTCTTCTAAATTACAATGATAGAATGAAGTTACTCTCATCGTCAAAAATGAATCATGTTGACGCATTATCTAGACTTATCCCAAAATATGCTGACCCCCTTGAAGACACAGTAATTGCCTCCATACAAACTGAGGGAGAATTTTTTTAAATACACCGTATAACACCATTAAGGAGATTCCGGTAACACTCCCAGAAATAAAATAAAATGTGTTAGACGACGATTTCTTTTAAGCATAAAAAAGAAAATAAAGAAAAACTTCGACATATCTCGAAAGTGTATTCAATCAAATTGTTATCCCAGCAGCATTAAATGAAATAATATTAAAATAATTTCACATCGGTCACACAATCATTTCAAAAATCAAAAGCTATGTGTATTAGACAAAGATGAAGAGAGACATTAAAATGCAGAGAAACTATGTAAAGGTTGTGCTTTGGTAGCGAATACACCTCCTATGAAGTTCAAATCTTAACTGAAATCTGACCGACCATAGATTTTGTTGGGACTACTGGATGATTTATATTACCTAATAGTCGTGAACAGTTTATCGAAATGGCCAGAAATATTAAAATATTTAAAAAAAACAACCATAAAAGTAACATTAGTTTTTTTACATGAATTGTTCGCCCGATTCAGGGTCCTTGATTGTTTTGTATCATACAATGGAACGCAATTCACGTTTAGTGAATTTAAAATATTCTATCAAACATCTGTAATGGAACATATCACAATCGCGCCGTACCATGCGAGAAGCAATGGTTAGGCATAATGGTTCGTGGATACTTTCAAAACACCGTTAATAAATCGAGGGATATACTTACCAAAAAGGCTATTCAATAATTATAGCAGGTATAAAGATGATCACAAATAACAATGTTTCATCTTCCATGAGGCCAGCAGAAGCAATGTTTGCAAGGAAGATTAAAACAGTATTTGATATATTATTTCCAACCTATACGAAACCAGGACGTGAAAAGAGTGTCATGAAGGGACGTTTCAAATTGGAGAAAAGTTTTATTCCGGATGTTCAAAAGACAATAAATTCTATTGGTAAATTGGGATAGTGGGTACACGGATTAGGAACATGATTTACATGGTAAAGGGACACAGGTTTACCCACAAAAGACACATGAACTATACGAAGAAACGATATTCAGATGCTCTCGAGAATAATACTCCAGAGGACGAACTAAGGAATGTCGTGTTCAATACATTTGAGATACCAACCACTCAAACAGGTTCTAAATAGCGAAAATCGAAAAGAAAACCTAAGATTACGATTTACCTAATTTTGTAACTATATGGATTTTTCTAGACAATATGTATAAAGGATATTGCGACGAAGGACGAGCAGTTTCTCTTAAACATTGTTGAAGGAAAATGTTGAACTGGTATATATCAGTCAAGGATCCGTTCTCGAAAATAAATCTGGCAGAAACTGGGCCATTTCGGTGGCCTTTTACCTGTCGGGCTTAGGCATTGGTCCCGGGATGTCCTAGAAGGTCAATCTCTCCAGGACTTGTCTCCCCTCTTTGGGAAGGAGTTAGTTTATTGCTAACTGCCTGAAGCGTCCCGACAGGAGATGTCGACGGAACTCCCCAACCAGTTTTTAAGATGCCAGAGCGCCCTTTCCTTAGAGGCGCAGGTTTATCTCCACACGTTCTGGCCTTGTGCCACATCTTCCTGCAGTGGGAAGGAAGTAAATGTCCAGTTTCTCTGAAACATTGCGCCAGGCTGGTACATACCAGTCGAAAATCTGTTCTCAGCAATCAGTCCGGTAGAAAATGAGACATTTCGGTTGCTTTTTATCTGTCATGCTGATATATTGGTCCAAGGAGGTCCACACTCCCAGGCCTTGCCTCCTCTCTTTGGGGTTGAGTTAGTTTACTGTAGAAATCCACAGATACCGGAGGGTTTTCTACTATAATCGCTTCTTTCCTCAAACTGTTAACCGTTGGAATTCCTTCCTTCTTTATGTTTCTCTGACTGAACCAACATGCATAAGTTTAAATGTAATGTGAACAAGCATATTGCTGCACAACTTTCCACTTAGGTGCCCCTTATTCATTGTAGCCCCTTACGTCTCAGTGGTATTGTGTCTTGTTTGGGATGAATGAAAGTAAAAAAAAGATGTTAATACATAATGATCGATTCATTAGCTTAGGAGATTACCATGTACACACACACACCCACGCACACGCACGCACACACACACGCACACATATATATATATATATGTATATATATATATATATATATATATATATATATATATATATATATATATATATATATATATATATATATGGGAAATGAAAACGGAAAAAAGCCAGAGATATTTTTTTATATATTCATCAACGTTTCGTCTTTATTGTAAGACTTCCTGTGACTACTGTGAGCGCTGGAGGAGAGTCTAGGCTGCGAGAAGTCAGTGGTGGCGAAGAATGAAATTAATATGGAAAGCTTTGAGTGAGTACCATTAAGGCAGCAGTGAAAAAG
Organism: Sepiola atlantica; assembly: GCA_963556195.1. Classification (NCBI taxonomy): domain Eukaryota; kingdom Metazoa; phylum Mollusca; class Cephalopoda; order Sepiida; family Sepiolidae; genus Sepiola; species Sepiola atlantica. The sequence continues at coordinate 121,933,735 of OY744524.1, read as the reverse complement.
GGAGAGGTGAGAGTATTAGTGAATTTGCCTTAGGGTGCTTCCTAATCTCCCCATCATGTCAACCCAAAATTTCGATGTACTTGCATTATATTTCTCTTCAAATTATCATCCTGAAGAAGGCTTACAATAAAAACGAAACGTTGATTAATACATAAAAATATCTCTTGGTTTTGTCCTTTTTCATTTCACATTACGTCGGATTACTCTCATCCTTCCTTTCTCATATATATATATATATATATATATATATATATATATATATATATATATATATATATATATATATAACATTTAATTTGAATAAACAATATTTGTAAGAAAAATATCTTTAATGGTGATCATTGGTGTCCTGAAAGGAATGCTTTGGTAAGCCTTCATAAAATCACATATATATATATATATATATATATATATATATATATATATATATAGAGAGAGAGAGAGAGAGAGAGAGAGAGAGAGAGAGAGAGAGAGAGAGAGAGAGAGAGAGAGCTGGGGGATAAACTTAGATATGTTGATT
>OY744524.1:121920715-121928215 GCA_963556195.1 Sepiola atlantica | reverse complement strand
CATCTTCCATAACGCCAGCAGAAGCAATATTTGCAAATAATATTTAAAAAGTGTTGTATATAGTATTGCCAACCTACACGAAACCAGGGATAGTGGATAAAGGGATTGGAAACATGATTTACATGGTAAAAGGGACTAAGTTTACCAACAAAAGACATATGAACCATACCAGGGAACAATATTCAGATTCTGTCGAGAATAATACTCTAGAAGACGAACTAATGGGTATCGGCTTCGACACATTTGAGATACCAATCCCGCAAACAATTTTTGAACAACAAAGATCAAAAATAAACGTAAAATGACCGACTTAATTCTAATGAGCCCTAAAAGGAAAAAAATATTGACTCGATACGGAGCAAGGCTAAAGCGAGGGAGTTATGGTATGTGATGATGATCTACCCTATTTCGTGACTATATGGCCTTTTCTAAAAACTATGTGTAGAGAGGCTTACAACGAAGTCTCAAAGCGGTCTTGGAGCAGTCTTTTTTGTAACATACTATTCTATCCGTCTGTAAATACACAATCTTTGAAATATACCACCGTGTTGTCTCATTTATTATCGGCCCTTCATGGTCACAACTACTAATAAACCGAAATTAATGAATAAACAATCAAGACAACCTTAAGAGAAATAGTAAATAGAAAAGCATTATACCACGATGTATTGCATGCTAACAGGTTTTAAAAAATCACGAATCATGAAAGGCTAACGTAAAACCTGATAAGATATATGAAGGAAACAGATATACCAGAATTGATGACAAGGAAAGAAATACATTTATACAAAAAGACATGGAAAAGGGATCGATCGCAAGCAACTACAGACCAATAACCTGTTTACAACCATGTGATAGTTCTTGACAGTACAACGGAGAGAACAAATCTACCATTCTCAATGAACAGAAAGGATGCTCAAAAGGGAAAAGAGGGATGTAGGATCCATAGACCAAATTATCCTAAAGGCGATAACAAGTAGAAATGCAAACATGACCATGACATGGATCGACTACAAGAAAGCCTACGACAGAATCAGTCACGCAGGGATAATTTAATGCTTAATAAGGTACAAAATATCCGACAAGATTATTAATCGTATTAAGAAAGCAATGAGAATATGGAAACTGGAGCTAACAACACCTGACTGAGATAAGAATACAGAGGGCATCTTCTAAGGAGACTCTCTATCACCACTACTGTTTATCATATCCATGATACCACTACACAACATATTTAAGATACAAATTTACACACACATAATACAGAATAAACTACCTCATGTATATGGACGACCTGAATATATTTGAAAACAGCTAAAAAGAACTGGAAAAGCTGATAAACACGGCCAGAATCTTCAGCCAGGATATTCAAATGAGATTCGTAATGGAAAGGTTTGCACTGCTAGAGATGAAAAGGAGAAAACTGTAAACAGCGGAGGGAATGGAAACTGACCAACCAAGAGATGAGTACGCTTAACGAACATGATATCTACAGATATTTGGGAGTTCTGGAAGCAGACACCATCAAATCAACAGAAATGAAAGAGAAGATGTAACAAAAATACACGAGAAGAACAAATAAACTCTTAGAAACTAAATTATATAGTAAAAATCTAGTCAAATGAATAAACGCCTTCGCAATATCACTAGTAATATATATATATATATATATATATATATATATATATATATATATATATATATATATACATGATAACACTAATAATAACCAGCTAAACAACTCCCATTAAATTAACCTATTCTACTGTAACCAGATGCCTCCAAACTTTAAACTAGATAAGAAAAGGTTCTTTAAAACATGATACACAGACATATATCCCCTGTTAATTGTAATAATAACATCAAAGTTATCATCTATTCTAAAAGAATTCAAAACATCTAACCACATAATTAACAATAACTCCTTTCAGGCTGAAAACTTAGTAGAACAAACCAACGTAATATATCAGTTCCAATGTCCTATGAGAGAATGTATCTCCAACAATACTGAAACTAATTGTTATATTGAATACACCACCACTACACATTCACGGAGACTCACGTTGCATATCTCAGAGTCTAGTCCAATCTGCCAACACTTGAAAGAACATAACTGCCCACATACACAATTCAGACACCTCTTTATCAACAACACAAAAATTATACATCGCTACCCCAATGTCAAAAAACTAAAAATTCTCGAAGCACTGTATATAAAAACTAGACACTTTACAATCAACAATGGTAATGACGAGACAAACCACAATATTTTAAAGTGTTTAACAATTCGTTAGCTGTCAAAAAAAGTCTTTTTTTTCTTTTTTTTTCTAATTTTAAATTTTTCACGCGTTTTGCACCTGATCACGTCCCGCATTCGGCATCTCTTTACCTATGCGTTCATCTAAAATGCTATATGTTACTGCACTGTTCGCCGAACAAGATTAATTCCTCGCCTGAAGATGATTGAATAAATCAATCGAATTTGTTTCAATTTTCTTCAGTCGAAGTTTTCAGAAATCAATGGACCTAGCACTTGATCTCAATATGAAATACCTAGATATTCAAATATTCCATTAAAGTGCTTTACCTGTCAAACGTTGAGTTTGTAAAGAAGTGAAGAACATTCATTTTCCTCCCCACAATTGATACGTTATCGTATATCTTTCGCGTGGTCTCTTTATCTTACCGAGTTCCAGGACAGGAATTTATCTAGTCTGGTAGAGTATCGAGTTAAGTGCTGTTACTTGAGGTAACATTACTTGGATAAGGTGCGCTATTTCTCGTATGAGCCAGTGTATAGACGTGTCGAGGCGGTCTTATTTAGGTTTCGAATACTATGATATTTTGAATATTTGGTCAGGGTTTACTTGTAGGGTGAAGTATCCTCATGGCAGGTTTTCCTGAAAAACCCTTGTACAGAGACATCGAAGACACTCGGGGATCGTGTCTATTAGGTAATTCAAACTATATATATATTTATATACATACATATATATATATATATATATATATATATATATATATATATATATATATATATATATATATATATATATATATATATATATTGTGTGTGTGTGAAGTCAAACGGGCATAATACCAGTAATAGAAGGGAGAACTCAAGTGTATGAAATGATAAGTATTCAATTACAAAATGCAATTAAAATAGATTCTAGTGCAGAACTTGCAAACTTACTCTTCTGTGTAGTGTAACTAGAAAATAGCAAATCATCCTGAACGGATGGAACGCAACTTTAATAATCCGAGTTAAACAAAAGTGAAACCGGTAATAAAAACCAAGTGTTTATTTGCTTCCCACACCAGCAAAATGTGGCACAATGTTCGAGAATGAGGAAACCAGCAAATAGTGATGAATGGGTTCGTCGGCATTCACTGTATTCCTCGATCATTACCAATGATTTTATTTATGGTCAATAACACGATGGTTGCTTTTAAATTGTAGAAATCGGTGAAGCATCCGATTTAAATCTTCCGCTTCAATAAGAAATGTAAGTTTCTACCGTTTAAGACACTAAATCGGCTTTTTTCTGGGATTTTGGGCTAAAAACAAAGAAATAAGATTCATAAGTTCGGGAAATTAATAGAGAAAATAAAATCAAAGAGAAAGTCGTCATTGTGGCCGAGTGGTTAATACGATGCACTTCGAATCAAGCGGTTCTGGGGATCGACAATCAACATACCTCCACTCCCAAAGGAGAAGGTAATACCCAAGAGGATATACCTCTTAGGCTGGAGCTGAAGACCTAAAGGAAGGAAAATTCTGGTGTTTCAGGACATTCCCTAAGTTGTCGGGGTGATTGGCAAGGCGAATCTCGACTGATATGAAAATACCTAAATGGAATCAGACACTCGGTAGTACGGTGTATCTATTTATAATAAACAGTAGCAGTTCATTTCGTTATCTAAAGATTCAGGTTCGAAATCCGGTGTCAGCAGTGACACTATTTTCCTATATCTGTACTAAAGTCAAATCCATGAATGTTTATTTCCCTAAGATATTTCTCTCTCTCTCTCTCTCTCTCTCTCTCTCTTTCTCTCTCTCTCTCCATATATATATATATATATATATATATATATATATATATATATATATATATATATATATATATATATATACATAATGCATAGATAGATAAGTAAAGTCAAATGCTTTGCCTTAGATAGTATCCTAACTATACAAAAAACCAACACCTCAAAGTTACATGGATGAAAAGTGAAGGTAAATAAGATACCAATTAATACTGTAAGTATTAAATCGGCTTTATGATTAAGACTTTGGGTCAACAAAAGCTGATATATGACAACTTAGATAGATACAAAATTATGAAATATTCATCATCAAATATAAGTTTCAAGAATTCAATATCAACAAAGTTTTAGTGAAAGTACGTTTCTGAGATAAACGTTGAATAAAAAAAATCCCCGAATGTAACTCGTCAGATGTGCTTCTGTCGTTGAAAGCATGATCTCGATATTCACGATTTTAGACCTAACTGGCCTCACCTAAGCTACATTTTCTTTCTTGCTCTAAATGTGACTGGTATTTTTATTAATTTTAAATTGCTATCTTATTTTGTATTTATTTTCTATGTTCTTGCCTGTTTCGATTGTTCTTTAGGTTAAATGGAAAATAATTGAAAAACGGTAGTCTAAAATACGAAAAAAGTTTGACCACCATAGAAGGATACCTCCTCTCTCCGTCTCTATTTTTTAGATAAATGATATCTTCGTTCTCACCGGGTCATTTGCAAATGGCCGGTCTACTAATAATGCTGCCAGCACGTGACCCTGTTAATTTGGATAGATTCGCCAAAAGTTCAGCTAATTGTATTTATTTTTTATTTTCTTATTATATTTTGTTTTATTCCGTGTGCCTTATTTTTACCCTACTGGCCGAAGAAAAGCCTATTTCGATTGTTCTCGAGGTTAAATGGAAACAATTGTAAGGAATAATTAGCTAAAATACGAGGGAAAAAAACGATCTGACCACCATAGACGGATACTCCTCGCCCCCCGTCTTTTTCTTACTTATAAGAGGGGAACCTATCTTCAATTTTCTGTTATCTCTGGGAGGTGACGTATAAAACTAATCTACACACACATACACATACATATATATATATATATATATATATATATATATATATATATATATATATATAGATATATATATATATATATAGAGAGAGAGAGAGAGAGCGAGAGAGAGAGAGCGAGAGAGAGAGAGAGAAAGAGATATATATGTGTGTGTGTGTTTGTGCGTATGTGTAGATGGAAATATTTTTTTTAGTACCCGCGGTGGCTCTGAAATACCTGACTAGTACACGGACGCAGGATTACCCCTCTCTGTGTGATGGACCCGTATATCTAATCCGGTCATCAATCTAGAAGAAAGAAAAACTCTGATATAAAAACTGTGCTACTGACTACTAACGTCATGGTAGCAAACAGTTGGTGGGGGAGGCCTCCTGATTGACAGCTTTCTTAGAGCCGAACAAAATATGCGGTTTGCAAACCTAAAATTGCTCAAAGAGGTAATGGGCTCTGCCTATCGCCCGACCTTTGCACTCCTTTGTCTATTAACCAGGCGTAGAGGCACTAGCGCAAGGACACATCATAGACATGCACTGATTGGCCTTGTTTCCTGACTAGGACAATGAAAGCCGTCTCTCTTTCTCTCTATCTGGGTAACTTATCAACAGATTGTTGTAACTACGTCTCACATGACTAATCTAGGTCGCTCTTGTTCAGACAGGCTGAAGGTAGAGGTTAGAATACTTGTCTGGCTGTATTTTCCGACTGGTACTGCAGAAGCCCTAACTCTTATGTAGCGCTAAGAGCAGCTGCTCCATCAACAGTTGTATAATATCGTGGAAAATCAACAATTCCCCCGCTATCGAACCACAATGATGTCGTTGGCACGGGAACTGACAAGGCTGAACTACTTGCCCAGCGTTTCGCTTCAAACTCCACTTTGGACTTCACAAACCACTATGTTACAAAGTTTCCATTGCGGATTGAAGCCACACTTGACCTGACCATCACCCCATCTCATGTCTGTGACATAATAAAAAGACCTTGACACCTCCAAAGCATGTGAGCCTGTGGTACCAGACTTCAATAATTCTGGAGATAGAACTGACCCTCAGAATTATCGCCCCATCAGTCTACCTCCGCTCTTCGCTAAAATCTTTGAATGCTTAATCAATCGAGCGAGAGTCCGTCACCTGATTAATGCTAAACTTATTTCTGACCATCAATATGGATTTAGGCAAGCACGGTCTACTGCGGATATCCTAACGGTCATCTCTGAACGCATATATCATACACTGGACAAGGCGGGTGAAGCAATGGCGGTAGCGCTTGATATATCCAAAGCCTTTGACAAGGTCTGGCATAAAGATATTCTCATAAAAATTAATTCATATGGTATTACTCTATATCAAACAGAAAGATCTGGGTTGTTCTCGATGACCGTTCATCCAAACAATTTGACATAAATGCAGGTGTAATCCAGGTATCGACCCTTTGACCTTTATTGTTCCTGATTTTCATAAACGACCTCCCTGATGACATTGTGTCTGAGATGGGTATATTCCCTGACGACATCACGCTCTACTCTCATCATGTGGGTAAAACGGACGCGCACATATTCGTGGCAATGGCTGAATCCTTAGAAATTGACCTCCAGTCTGTAGTGGAATGGGGTCATAAATAGATGGTAACATTGAATGCTGCTAAGACAAAGCTCCTTTCCTTCAACAAGTGCAAACAACCTCTTCAACTACCGATTGCCATGGCAAATATAACTCTACCTGAGAGTCCAACGTTCAAACTCCTCGGCCTTAATTTTACAGATAACATAAATTGGAATAAATACATTGAACACATTGCCAAGGCTGCTACAAAGAAAGTATGCTCACTCTACCGTGCTAGAAAACTTCTCACACCTGACAGTATCCTATATCTCTACAAAGCTACCATCCACCCATGCATGGAGTATTGTTGTCACACCTGGCCTGTTGCATCATCTACTATTCTTTCCCTCTTAAACAAGATTTTTAAAAAGTCTCTAATCTGATAAGTCCCACACCAAACTCCAGCCCTTGTCCCATCACCGTAATGTTACATCCTTGTGCTTGTTTCACAAGTACTTCAATGGAACATGCTCTGATGAATTTGCTGCTCTGGTGCTCCCTCGACGTAAATACACTCGACAAACCCAAAAATCAGCTAAATACCATCCATTCACTGTGTAAGTCACCAGATGCTGGAGAGCTTTCTACTCCAATAGCTTCTTTCCTCATGCTGCCGGTCTCTGAAACTCCTTCCCTGTTCCCTGTTTCCCCGACTGTACCGACATGCAGAAATTTAAAACTAATCTGAACAAGCATCTCGCTGCACAGCTCCCAACTTAGGATGACCCCCTAAACTTTCACCCTAATTCTCAATAGCCCTTATGTCTACAGTGACAACTTG
>OY744524.1:121773215-121913215 GCA_963556195.1 Sepiola atlantica | reverse complement strand
TCATATTTTCATATATATATGGAATATTTTTCTCGATATTGACAGTAATTAACTAAAGTGATTTAATAAAAAAAGACCAAATTACCAAAACTATGGTCATTACATTTCAAAGAAGGTGCGCAAAAATTACTTACTTAATTTGCATATCTATATCTTTTAAAGAAGTTCGGTTTTATTCTGTATTCCTCTGTATATACACTATGGTTTTGTCGATAGTTTAATCGTAAAAAGAAATGATGAATTACCAAAGCATGGTCTAACTTGTAAGTAAGGCTGTACACACACATACATACATACATACATACATACATACATACATACATACATACTATCATACACCTACAATAATCGACCTCTTCCCTAGAATGGGATAATTTATTTTACAAATTATTTTTCTCCCCTGCCTTCCTCTACAATAATTGACAAGCTTTTAGTTTTAAAACTTAGCTAATTATTTTATATACACCATTTTAAAACGAAGTTTTTCTTAGAAAAACAGCATTTTTAACTTAATCTTATATTATTCTTGACATTAGATTCTATGAGTAAGTAAAAAATATTTTTTTTATATGAAAACGTCTGCCACTTTTATATTTAAGAATTTTTTTTTTTTTAAGTATTTAATTTTTGAAGTTTTTTACATTTTCCGTAAAAAATAGATAAATAACTTTTTTTAATTAGTTAATTAAATGCCTTATTTGAAAAGTATAATAAAAATGTTAATAGTTTGTTGCTAAACGTATTGTGTAATGTTTACAATATTAAAGACTAACCCCGTTTTTTACAATTCTCATTAACAAATGAAAACAAAATTTTGCCCAACTAACAACAGAAAATCGATTCATATTTCAGTATTATTGAAAGGTTACACTCTCCGCTACAATCGCCCCCTCCAAAATAACTACATTCTATTTTTTAGGCGATTACGTGTGAACAACTTGGCAGAAAGAATAAAAAGGACAAAACAAAAAAAAAACACAATTATTTTAGAATTTAGAGTGGAGGATAATTTTTGCATAAACATTTAATGTAAAATGATCCCTCATTTCCGGACCATTCTAGCATTTCAGGGCAGTTAAGCAACAATAAATGCTATGGGGATAAATCCTGCACATTTTGGGAGGCGGGGATTCTACTTATTTAGGCGATTACGTATGGTTTTACTACCTTGCCACTCGGACTCAGGGTTAGTGATAAAAATTTAGTGAATGCTCTAAAAAGATAGAATGACCAGGAAGTGGGGATCAATTTATATTAAATTTATATCTGAACTTGACCCCCACTCTAAATTCTAATATATTTTTTGTTGTTGTTTTCTTTTCGTCAGGTGTTCACACGTTGTCACCTCATTCATTCATTTTATATGAATCAGATGATTGTATTGTTGGCATTGGTTTCCCCGATATTTTTCTAGTTAGAATTCTTTCTAGAAAGACATCGGGTACTTACAGGAGGGACCACGTGAAGGTTGCCAACATCTTAAGTGAAAGTGTTTCTGAGGAACGAATCTGATTCGAACTTGGCACATCCAGTGTCGTTAACCATTAAGTCATCGTCACCTCCCACGTAATCACCTAAAAAGGTAAAATCTTAATTTGTGGGGGAGCGGGTCAGCTGAAGGTGTTAATCTACAAATGTGCACATATTTTAAAAAATATTATTTAACTGTACGTCCCCAAAACTGCTTTAAAAATGCTTCTTCTTTTTTACATTTTAAGCATTAGATCTGTTTAGAAGTTTTTACCTCTTTCCATGAAAAATAAATAAATCCTTTAAATAAATAACTAACTTCTTTAAAATTAGCTAATTAATTACTTCATTTTTAAGGCTTTAATAAAAAAAAATATATACAAATTTGTTGTTCAAATTATTGATTACAATATTAAACGTTAAATCACAATTAGCCATTATTCCTGACATGGAATTCTCTTAGTAAAACATATATTTTAACTATACCACCATACATCGCCGCTTTAAGAAATTGCTTTTTTTATTTTGCGCATTTAATTTGTTTAGTTGTGTTTACATTTTCTTTTAAAAATCAATAATTATTTTTCTTTTAAAATTAGCTAATTAAATACCGTATTTTTAAAGTGTAATTAAAAATATTGACGATGATAATAACCATTACATTTGCCATGAAAAAGAAAAAGAAACCCCCACATCCTCTCATCTTTCTAAATCATTACAAAATAAATAGATTCATATTTTTTTAATCTTCGTTCAGTTTTTTATTTATTTTTTTAATTTTTAATAATAACGGTGAAAGGCACAAAGTAACCATTTCAATTTATTCAGTAATATATAATTATTCTATTCGACCAATCGACGTTCTGCCTGTTTGTTTATTCATTTCATTATATAACCAGTTTTTAATGGGAAGTTCATCTTTATTTTTACGCTTGTACAATATCAAATCCTTCGACTTTGAATATCAAAAACCATATGAAGTAAACTTTTGTTGTTTTTCCTTATTAATAAAATGTGACTATGTTTATACACAGTACATTTCCCCAACATTGGAATATATCAAATAACACCAATCATCTTTTTGTTGTTTTTCTCCAAATTACCAAAATGTGAAATGAAAATTATTTCTTTGTTTTCTGTAAAAAAAGCTACATCTTGATTAATTACTGCCTGGGAGCGGATTGTTCTTGCTAGTATTATTATGTCTGAAAAATATCGGGACTGGGTTCACACACAATTTATTTACATTCTCAATAACAAATTAAATAGTTTTCCATTCAAATTAACCGCGTTGGCTTTTTGGCCAGGAGCAAAGTGTAGTATATGTTCTGTTGCTACACTTCGTCTTTTATGTTCTCGATCAGTGAAGGAGAAATATTTCTGGACCGAGGCAATTTTTATTTTTGTCCCAATCGAGGATGTCTTTTTGTGGGGAGCTGGACTTTCCCCACATTAAAAACCGACCTTTTGCCTGGCTCTGTCCTCGTGGGGTGGCAATTAAATAGGAACCTCTTCGGGTCTAATGCACTTCCCCCAAGAGATCATATTAGAAAGTAATACCATTCGCCTATCGCTCTTTCGCCCATAGCACACCCTGTTTCGTTACTTTTGAAATGGGCGTTGTATATGCGAATATGTGTGTGCGTTGGTGGGTGGCTGTTTATTTATTAGCTGATACTAATATCATTCTTTCCCATTTTACATTAGATTTCTTTATTTCTGTCTTTAAACCAGTAACAATGGAATATGAATTATTAATTTCTGAAAGTGAAGCCAGAATTTACGCAAACAATTTATGTCTGCCGGTTCTGCTAAAGATTTGTTTATCTGAAGAGATTGTCGACCTTGAAAAGTAGAAGAAAAAAATGCAGATGGCGCCACTTACGTTCGCCATTAACAGCTGAATGACACAACAATCCAATTAGACGATAAGAAACTCCGCAAAGAGCGAATTGGATAAAGGAACGATGACCTCTATAACGATAAAAGAATGGATTTGTGTAACGTTGTTGTTGTTATCATCATCATCATCATCATCATCACCATCATTATTATTATTATTATTATTATTATTATTATTATTATTATTATTATTATTATTATTATTAATTATTATTATTTATTATTTATTATTTATTATTTATTATTATTATTATTATTATTATTATTATTATTATTATTATTATTATTATTATTATTATTATTATTATTATTATTATTATTATTATTATTATTATTATTATTATTATTATTATTATTATTATTATTATTATTATTATTATTATTATTATTATTATTATTATTATCCACCCTTACATCTTGTTTTCCCCACCAGAGGGCGGGGTTATCTTAGACTGACTTTCCTGTTTTCCTTTCTTCTCTTTTCTACTCGCTGAGTGTTTCTAAGGACTTAATCTTTGGTCCGATAATTATTTCATTCTAAACTGATAAAGCAACAATGGTGTATGTAAATAAAAACAGATGGTAAGAAAAAAAACGAAAATCTTTGGGAAAATAAAAGAATGATTGAAAGAAATCATCTGTTGGCATTTCTATCATGAGAATTGTGCGTGTCGGCCTTGACGATAAAACAACGACTTATATCTACTATTATAATATTCATCGTGTGTCTTTTTAGGAAAAAAAAACGAGAAACAAAGTGTGCTCCGTTGGGTCATCTATTGATCTCGGGTTAGATTGCATGGATCATGAAAATGTGAGTTTGCAAAACCAGTTAAATTAAGTGAAGCATACAACTTTCTATTCGCTATATCTCCCTCTCTTTCTCTTTATCTCCAGTGGTCGTTAGTTAAGTGTTGGGCTATGGCGCTAGTATCAGATAAATGCATCGTCAATCGATCGGAATTCAGAAAACTCTTAGTAGAAAATACCAAAATCTTAGAATTTAGTACTAACAAACAAAAACTCCATATATTAGAAGCCCTATATATAAAGACCCAAAAAAAACCTAATTAATAGAATTAACTTTAATATCAGTAATAATATTCTAAAATGTTTATAGCTCCAAATATAGTTTCGTACTTAGTACATAATTCCCGCCAAAAACTTCTATAAATACTAATACATGGTCTATACCTGATTAACCTCATTCCCCCGAAGATGGACCCAGATGGGTCCGAAAGTACTTGGGAGACAAATCCAGACTATGGCAAATTCATCAGCCAATTCCTCTCCAAAACTAAGATCCTGATTCGGACTATTGAAAGGATCTACCAAAGGATATCTAGACGTGAGTTGTCTCTTATATTCAACAATATATATATATATATATATATATATATATATATATATATATATATATATATATATGTGTATCTTGGCAGCATCTTTTCTTTTATACAAGTATCATTAAACATAACGGACATCTTGTGTCTGGTTATTTTTTCTAAGATCCTTTCCGTTTTTCTGATTAGGTTCTTAGTTTCAGACGGAAACTGGCTGATAAAATTGCCATAGCTTCCCATAGCGCTTTCGGACCCTTCCAGGTCCATCGTCAGTGGAGCAATGTTAACCAGGCATAAATGCCCTTTGGGAGAATGTGTCTCCGACAATCATGAAAATGTATACATTGGGTCGACTGTTACGACGCTATCCAAAAGATTAACTATGCATTTATCTAACGACTCCGCCATAACCCAGCACCTCTATAAAAAGCATACCTGCCTCCGTTCGCATATCCGTAAACTTCTAGTAGATAACACAAAAATCATCGCACAAAATACTAATACACTTAAACTCCACATACTCGAAGCCCTATACATAAAAACAGAAAAACCAGCTATTAACAAGATTAACTATACTATTAGTACTAATATACTCAAATGCCTATAAATATAAATTTACATAAAACACAGTCCTTTATTTTCCCGCCTAAATAGAATATATATTCACTCCTAGGTCTATACCTGGTTAACATTGCTCCACTGACGATGGACCTGGAAGGGTCCGAAAGCGCTTTGGGAAGCTATGGCAATTTTATCAGCCAGTTTCCGTCTGAAACTAAGAACCTAATCAGAAAAACGGAAAGGATCTTAGAAAAAATAACCAGACACAAGATGTCCGTTATTTTTAATGATACTTGTATATATATATATATATATATATATATATATATATATATATATATATACATATATATTCCTCTTTTTCTCTCCAGCTATAGATGAAATAAATACCCCCAGTGATATTCCCTTTCATTTTTAATGTACAATTCCAATCTTCTGTTTTATAGTTAGTTTTATTAATTTTGTTGTTATTTACCCCCCCCCCCCTCACACACGCCGCAGGAAGGTTTGGCAGGTGGGGAGTATAAGCTATCGCACAAGTGCAATCTGACCCCCTTAAAATGGATAACGACACGGACTGAAGACCTGGGTGTTCCAAGTTCGAATCCAGTCGGTTCCACAGTATCACTTTCACTTAGGGATGTTGGCAACCTTCTCGTGGTCCTTCCCGTAAGTACCCGATGTCTTTCCACAAATATTTCTAACTAGAAAAAACATCAGGAAAACTAATGCCAACACCAGAATCATCTGATTCACACGAAAGAAGAAGTTAATAAACATAAGGAGAGAGAGAGAGAGAGAGAGAGACAGACAGACAGACAGACAGAGACAGAGTTGGAGAGAGAGAGAGAGAAGGATAGAACGATAAACAGACAGACAGACAGACAGAAGCGAGAGTAGATAGACTGTATAAGAGCGAAAGCCAAACAACATGCAATGAGAGAGGGCGAGAGTAATAGACTAAAACTTAGTAAGGCTGTTTTTTTTAAAAATACTTTTATTCACCCTAAACAAGGAATGTTGTAACTGAAACGTAAGGAGCTACCGTGATAGGGGTTAGATTTTGAGAGGGGAGCTTTAGTGGGGAAATTGGCCATCAAGATGTCTGTTCACATTACATTTGAATTTCAGCATGTGTAACAGTTCAAGTAGTAATCTCCTTTGTATTATCAAAGTGACATATTTTGCTCACCCAGTGTTCTGAGTATTGATTTACTCCTCTCCAGGAGTAAGGCACAAGGCCAGTTTTTATCTTACTCCCACAAGTAAGATGTGTCCGGAAAGTGGGGTTTATAAATTGCCTGGGCAGCCCCGTCGGCATTCCCCGGTAGGGGCGCCTCGGGCAGTAAGCAATAAACTTACTCCTCCCCAAAGAAGGGAGGCAAAGCGTAAATCAAGGCCGAAAGGCCAAGACAACACCAGTCTATGGGGTGCAGTATCCATCGGAACAGATACTACACTTTGATCTCAGCAAAAAAGCCAAGAAGTGTTCTGAGTAGCAACGGTTGAACACTTGGAAATAATTTACCACCAAAAGTGACATATTCTGCTCAGTTATCTCCCTTGTATCGGCTTCTAGTATTATAAAAGTGACATATTCTGCTCAATTATCTCTTTTGTATCGGCTTCTAGTATTATAAAAGGGGTATACTCTGCTCAGTTCACTCACTTGTATAGGCTTCTAGTATTATAAAAGTGACATATTCTGCTCAGTTATCTCCCTTGTATCGGCTTCTAGTATTATAAAAGTGACATATTCTGCTCAGTTATCTCCCTTGTATCGGCTTCTAGTATTATAAAAGTGACATATTCTGCTCAGTTATCTCCCTTGTATCGGCTTCTAGTATTATAAAAGGGGTATACTCTGCTCAG
This sequence comes from Sepiola atlantica, assembly GCA_963556195.1. Taxonomy (NCBI): domain Eukaryota; kingdom Metazoa; phylum Mollusca; class Cephalopoda; order Sepiida; family Sepiolidae; genus Sepiola; species Sepiola atlantica. The sequence continues at coordinate 121,906,067 of OY744524.1, read as the reverse complement.
TTCACTCACTTGTATAGGCTTCTAGTATTATAAAAGTGACATATTCTGCTCAGTTATCTCCCTTGTATCGGCTTCTAGTATTATAAAAGTGACATATTCTGCTCAGTTATCTCCCTTGTATCGGCTTCTAGTATTATAAAAGTGACATATTCTGCTCAGTTATCTCCTTTGTATCGGCTTCTAGTATTATAAAAGTGACATATTCTGCTCAGTTATCTCCTTTGTATCGGCTTCTAGTATCATAAAAGTGACATATTCTGCTCAGTTATCTCCTTTGTATCGGCTTCTAGTATTATAAAAGTGACATATTCTGCTCAGTTATCTCCCTTGTATCGGCTTCTAGTATTATAAAAGTGACATATTCTGCTCAGTTATCTCCCTTGTATCGGCTTCTAGTATTATAAAAGTGACATATTCTGCTCAGTTCACTCACTTGTATAGGCTTCTAGTATTATAAAAGTGACATATTCTGCTCAGTTATCTCCCTTGTATCGGCTTCTAGTATTATAAAAGGGGTATACTCTGCTCAGTTCACTCACTTGTATAGGCTTCTAGTATTATAAAAGTGACATATTCTGCTCAGTTATCTCCCTTGTATCGGCTTCTAGTATTATAAAAGTGACATATTCTGCTCAGTTATCTCCCTTGTATCGGCTTCTAGTATCATAAAAGTGACATATTCTGCTCAGTGTATTAAGTAGCAAAGGTTAAACACTTGGAAATTATTTACCACCAGGAAGAGATTAAAAGTTTGGTATGTATTTATAATGCTCCTCCGTGTATTTTCCATTTTTAAATGTATTTTTATGTATTTTGTTCTATTTATCGTGTCGTTTTATTATGTTTATTTTAATTTACGATGACTTATGGTCTATATATCGAAGAAAATGGGAAATAGATACAAGCAAAAACTAAACATCTGTTGAATATAAAAGCACTCTTTTGTTCCCCACTTGCTGGTACAGCATCTTTGTGTGCCGCACTTGCTGGTACATCATCTTTGTGTTCCCCACTGGCTGGTACAGCATATTTATGTTCCCCACTTTCTGATACAGCATCTTTGTACGGTCGGGGGAAACAGAGAGCAGGGAGGGGGAATTCTAAAGGCAGAGTAGAGTAAATTGTAAATTAAAGCTACTTAGAAAAATTGATATTTTTAAACATAACTCAATCCCGTAACCAAAGCACATTTTAACATATATTTTGTGTTGTTACACTATATAGGAAAAAAGGCTTACGAAAAAAAAACGTTGATTAATTTAGTTTTATTATAATAATAGATTTTGTTTTTGTCCGTAACATTGAAAATATTTCATCATGACGTTTGCAAACGAAAGAGAGAAACGCTGTGCGTCGCAACTCTTTTCGTAACTAATCGTTTAACTATGTATTCCTATTTTACTTGAATGTTTGTAATGTCAGATTCAACTTGATTGTATTAAAGAGAAAACACATGTTTCTGTACGCAATGAAACCTAATTACGTAATTATTGAAGTTGTGAGACAATCTAACGTAATATGATTTCTCATGTAAGCTTACTTGGAGGTCATAAAATAATATGACTAACTTGTTGACGTCACACGTACGCTACTACTACAGCTACTACTGCTAATACTGCTACTACTACTACAGTTGTTATTTATGACACTGCTAATACTGCTAATACTACTTGCTACTATTGCTTATAATAACATGAAAGAAAATCACTATAATATCAATGATTGTAGGAGTACTAACAACACAGCCAAAAAGTCATGGGAAAAAGAATAGATGGAAGATTTAGACCATGCAACGAACGGTCATAGTGATAACAGCTTTGATCTCAATGGAAAACCTCTAAATGCGGAAACCATCCAACATAACCAACGAACGCTCACCTTCCACAGATAATTTTAAATAAAAAAAGAAGTGAAACTGTCAGAAATCCAATAAACTGAGCCCCCACACACAAAATCACAGACATACACACATACATGTGGTGAGACTAGCCTCAGCTGGTACCACACAAGACTGTCATGGAGGGTCAAGAAGCATAAGAAGACCAGGGAGAGAGAACACTAACCGGACTTCCACTGGAAGGATGCGGAGAATATTGGAAACTTGGGGAAACTTATTGTTACTCAAGTTCTAGGGAAGGCCAACGGTCGTTGCTAGCGAGAAATCAATGATAACCAGCTTTTACGATAACGCAAAGTGATTTGTAATGGTTATCAAAAGAGGTGTAGAGTACTAGAAATCTGAGGAGACTTGTTGTCATTCGGGCTCCAGGGGAACAATATTGGTTAATGTCAGTGAGCAGTGTCCAAGTGAGTAAATTATGAGAATGATATGGAAGTTGTAGAAACGTCTGCACTTTTGACAGAAACAACTTCTACAAGCACAAACAGAGGACAGCATTGCAAAGTGAAAAGCATATTCATCTCCGGTCTTTGAAATATAAACAGCCGAATTAACTGAAGCTACAAGATCAAATATGATAATCGTCAACACGAAGCAACAAAAATCTGTTAAGTAATAGATTTCGCCTTCAAGCTGATCGTGAGATGAAGCAGAAGGAGAGATAAAAACTGAATTAAATACACGAAACTTCACTGTGAATTGAAGGAAGAAACTATGAAAACAACTGTAATACCAATAATTGTAAGAGCACTAGGGACAATCGTGAAAACCCTTGAAAAAAATGTAAAAGGAAATGGATTCGGACGAAGCATAACAAGTGGTGATGGAGACAAGGCAACCAGCGCTTCACAATTAAGGACGGGTGGAACTAATTTTTCAAACAGAACAGTTTTGCACAACTTCTGTCCCCGTACGAAGATTAAAATCAAGATATAATGCTACGTCTAAAATCCTTATTTTAATTTTGATCAAATCCATTACAATCTAAAATACAAGGTTTAAGCTTAAGAGGTCTTAAAAAGATATGAAAACTCATAGAATCTTGCTTGATTATTGTCTAATGAATATGGATCAAATTCAAAGCAAATCTGAAATATTTTAATTTTCAAATGGGAGGTTGTACCTATATTATGCCACCTAAAACTCCAAAGAAACTAAGATTTCGATCAATATCCATTACATCCTTTTGATTCTAGAAAAATTCTAAAGTTTAAAGCTTAAGTTTAAGGGGTCTTAAACAGAAATTAAAATTCAGGGACTCCTGCTTAATTGGTGCGACAATGTACAGGGGCCTTATGGCGCTAGTATACATTTGGAAGGACGTGCCGAGAAAATTGCGATTTATCTTTCACACGAGCTATAAAAATCAATCCAGAGGCGAAGAGAGTTGTTTTGACTACGGGCCTGGTAGAAACGCTGTTAGCGGTAATCACAGCTGTGACCTAAGGATAGGTAAGAAAGGGACCAGCTTCGGTCAGGTAAGTTTATGAGTGACAGAAATATGGGTCGAGAAGAATTAAGTACGCGAAAGAATTCTAGTTAAACGAAATCAAGGCTGGGTGATTAAAGTATTCCCTGAACGTTGAGCTAAGGTATCCAGCGACCAATCAAAACGTGTACTGGTTGTGATGAAAAGGTTGGATCCGGGCGATGTCGAGTGACCAGTCTAACTATATAAAGTGTTGTGCGAAGCTAATTTAACAGTCAGTAACAGTTAGAGAGTCATAAACAGCCATTAACAATCGGCTAAAGACTGTGTTTGGTGCTGCGATCCCTTTCCCTATTGTAATCAAGAAGGTTTGCTTTTCTTAAGCCCAGAATAACAAGTTGTTTCAAATCGAGTTGAGAAGTCGCCAAGTTGAAGAAAAATCCCCCAAAATAGCATCCAGAAGCAAAGACATAACCCCGCTCTTCCTACGAAAAGACTCAAGTTCATGTATATAAGAAAATACGTATTATTATTTTTAACACAAACCAAGAGATTTGCTGTGTTTATTAGTTGTTCGAACTGCTTGTTTGATTTCACCATTTCGTTGTTCTTTCTTTTTTCTTCGTGTGTCTGTCTTTCCCCAGTTGATGTGATCTCTGGAAGCGGTGACTTATACTTCTTAAATAGACGAAATCACAGCGAGGGGGGGGGGATATTGTCCGGCTGGCGAAGACGCTTTGTTCCACTTTGCGAAGCCCATTTCGAAGGTGGGATCACATCGGCTTGACGCCCCCACCACGACCAACAAGAATAACTGCAGTGACGTCACAGCACCCGACGCTGAAGCTACCAGTCGGGAACGATCGAAAAGTGCTCGAGCGCGAACACGACAGTTGCTGGACAAGTGGGCAAAGCCACATTATGACTATGGATCAAATTCAATGCAAATGTGAAATATTTGAATTATAAAATGGAAAGTTTGTTCCCATAAAACTTTTTTTTTTTAATACTTCAAAGAAATGTAATTATTGATGTCTAATACTTATTGTTAATATATCACAAATATCGGAGGTATCTAAATTTTTACAAATTAAATTAAACTAAATATAGACCACATTACGACCCCTTACGCTAATTAAGGGTGTTCTAAAATTCATAATGGTCAGTGGATTAGTTTAGGAGTTATTCCTATACATAGACATAGATGTACATGTACACATACCTAACTTTGTACTCGCTTCGGCAGTACATATACTAAAATTGGAACGATACAGAGAAGATTAGCATGGCCCCTGCGCAAGGATGACACGCAAATTCGTGAAGCGTTCCATATTTTTGATGAACACATAAAAACTTCCTTTTTGCTTTTTCCTTTATTCATTTCCCATACCTAACTTTATATAAATAGATACAAAGAATTAATATCTAACAGCGGTTATTTAAAGAGCGGTTAGCGCTCAAACCTTGATTCATCAACGCTGATCATCATATCTTTTTACCTTTTTAATTTGGGTGACCCCCCCACCCCACCCCCACCCCCACCCCCATGTGTACTCCACTGATTCTTTTTATATCTATTGTATATCTATATATTTATATTACGTTTTCTTCATATTGAAATATGATATAACATTCTTCAGTCCGATAGTGGCTTTATTGCTGTCGGATTGAGGTATGGTTCTGCTCAGTCCTAGGAAGTCCGCCTTCCCAGGCTTTACCTTCTTTCTGAGAAGGTATTAGTTTATTGCTAATCGCCTGAGGCGCTCCTACCGCGGAATGTCGACGGGGCTGCTCAGGCATTTTGTAGGCCAGAGTGCGCGTATCCTAGTGCGCTGGCTTCTCAAAACCACATCTGACCTTTTGTCTAACTTCCTGGCAAGGAGGTAAATAATATCTATCTATCTATCTATCTATCTATCTATCTATCTACCAAGCTTATCTATCTATCTACCAAGCTTATCTATTTATCTATCTATCTATCTATTTATCTATCTATCTATCTATATATATATATATATATATATATATATATATATACCAAGCTTATCTATCTATCTATATGTCTATCTATCTATCTACGAGGCTTATCTATCTATCTATCTATCTATCTATCTATCTATCTACCAAGCTTATCTATCTATCTACCAAGCTTATCTATTTATCTATCTATCTATCTATCTATCTATCTATATATATATATATATATATATATATATATATATATACCAAGCTTATCTATCTATCTATATGTCTATCTATCTACCAAGCTTATCTATCTATTTATCTATCTATCAAACTATAATCTATCTATCTATCTATCTATCTATCTATCTATCTATCTATCTATCTCCTTGTCTTTGTATAAGCAAAGTCGCTAAATAAGTGCACGAATGTAATGTAACATCTGTTAGGATAAAAAGTTGAATCGATTTCTCCATTGTTTCTGTTTATTTCTTTTTTTTGTGTGTTATTTGCAAAATATTCTTACGTAACTTTATTAATTTATTTGTCTATCTCTCTGCCTCCTATACAGCAGTTGTTTTTTCCCCCGATATTTTCTTTAATGAGCTACTCATGGGAGATACCTTATGGAGGTTACCAACATCCATAGTAAAAGTGGTGCTCTGGATCCGATAAGATTCGAACATGGCACACTGAATCGTCAGTCTGCGTCGGTATCCACTTCATGGCCGCCACCTCCCAATTTCGGCTAATTACATATGTTATTTTACTGAAAAGTTTATTTAGGTCTCCGATACATTTTTGTAGATCATTTGGTATGACTTTAAAGTGCATTCAATAATAAGGCCCCAATTCGGGAGCGTGAAGTCTCCTATGAGTTAACATTACTCCCAGGTCCACTCTGATCCGGAGATATGGTAGTACCTGTCAGGTCCCATTTATCTTTTTATTTTTTTAAATATAACTGGCTTTGCAAGCTAACTTTTCCCTTTGTTCAAACAATTTAACTGCAGCTCAATTAATGACCCAACAGGTCACAATTCTCTATTATTTTAATCGCTAAACGCGTAGATTAAATGAGCGCATCTAGATTTAGATGCATCAAAGTATCTAATTAAGAGGCTCTGTCCGTCGATTCGTCTCTCGTGCTTTTATCCGTCCGCCATGCTTAAGTTCAAAATCGAATTTATTGTTTGTCTGTCACCTTGAAGTTTGAAATAGCAATGTTGTTAGTGGGTCACGCTTAAGTCTTACATATAATTGTTATTGATTTCCAACGTTTAAATATGAATCCAGAGTGTCCCATTTTGGGAGGTAAGCTGGATATTTCCACATTAAAAACCGACCTCATGTTTAACTTTTACCGCGCTGGAAAACAAGTAAAAAGAATTATTAGTCTACTAAGCTACGGAAGCACCTAGGGGTCATAATTAAGAATTTGTAACTCGTTTATTTATATACTAGTGTACACCCTTCGGCAAAGATGAGGGGGGGAATATACTTTACCAGTGTTCAAATATATTACTAAAATATTCATATTAAATAATAAAATTATTGACGTAATTTTATTATTTTTTATATAAATTATTATTGTAATTTTTGATGACCTAAAGAAAAAGAAAACACTGACCGTTAAGTGAAGGATTTCTTTCCGAATGAATTTCAGACGGTGAAGTGAGTCTGATGTAGTTGTCTGACTTGCTATTTGCTTTCTCGCTTCCTCTCACAACTTGAAATAGTTTCGTCCAGTGGCAAAAGAAGGACATGTGTTTTACTCGCTAACTAAGTAGGATTCCGCGTGGTGTGGTTATCACGGCTAAGGTTTTTAAATGTCTACTTGTGTGTTGGTACGTGTTTTAGAATAAAAACGAATATATATATATATATATATATATATATATATATATATATATATATATATATATAACACATTGATATTTATTACAAGTAGAGGATAATTTTTCATATTACGCAAATGATAAGGGCCACAAATCCTTTTCCTGTTTTTCTTTTTAATACTATCTTCTTGGGTGCACATTGATATTATAGGGACAATGTGTGCGTTTCTCAAATGAGAACCTATTAAAAGAAAAGAAACCGCTTTTCCCTTAAGCACTCAATAAAATAAACAGATGTGTCCATTATTGTATACATTACATGTTATTTCAACCAGAAAACGGCTTCAATGTGGAAATAACAGAACCGGTCGTTCACATACGAAAGATTCGCAGACCCCGTCACATGGCGGACTATATATAATGATGCGTCTAACAAAAACATTGCTGGCATCGAGTAGGAATGGTTCGAATATCCGAAGAAGCTGAGAACGCATGGAATTACGGAACTTCTTTCATGTGCGATTTTGATGCATTGTTCCTGCAAGTACTGAAATCAGATTTCATTTGTGAAACCGAAGCATTTTCAACAGTTTTTTAAACAAATAAAACTTCGAATGTTTTAGCTTAAATCCACACAAGTAAATACATAGAGAGAAAGAAAGAGAGGAGGATAAAGAGAGATCGAGACCTGGAGATATATAGATAGATAGATTGATAAACAGGTTGAGCACTGTGGTAAGTATAATCGCCAACTACCATTAGCGAAAATGCAAAGCTCTTTTATCATTTTAAGCACACTTGTCATCCGCTCTTGAAGAAGCCCACATCACGTCGGGCGAAACGTTGAGCGTATGGGTCTTCCACTGTTCCATTTTTAATTTCATATATATATATATATATATATATATATATATATATATATATATATATATATATATAGTGAATGCTTTTATTCAAACATGTACAAGGTCTGCTACACTGGCATGTCGATGTTATCGATCTACAGCTCTCAAGAGCTGAGGTCTCATCAGGCAGAGAATTATTTTTTGATCCAACCTGGTTGCTGAATTCCAGGGAGAACATCGACATGCCAGTGTAGCAGACCTTGTACATGTTTGAATAAAAGCATTCACAATAAAGCTCTATATTTTATTGAGCACTCTTTTATGAGCCCGGTTTGATTCCCTTTGGATTTCTACCCTGTGGATTTTTACCCTACCTGGATTACTATATATATATATATATATATATATATATATATATATATATATATATATATATATATATGGGGTATAGAGAGAGAGAGGGGGGGGGACAACCAGTGCACACGTCAACTTAGATTTGTGAAGAAATGAGAAAAACATTATGTCCTTTATATCGAGGTTTCACATCTGATGGATCTGTTACGGAGGAGATTGTAATTAATCCATGTTACAATTTATCCGTTGTAAACTTAAATGCGTTTTAGAAGTGTCTCTCGGGTGGTTGTGTTTAATTAAATTATTACGGCTACAGGCAACAAAACATACAACCACCCCCTGACTTTAGTATATACTTTTTGTGTGAAGAGATTTACGAATATGTTTTTGTGTGTGGATTACTGTATAGTTATAAGGTAGGATAGAAAAAGAAAAATGAGGATAACTGTTTCAAATGCGATAAAAATGTACGCATTTGAACATAAAATCGTGACACAAATAATATAATTACAGAATTTGATGATCGACAGAAAAGAATTAGGTTAGAAAGAAATTGTAAAACTAATTCAGTTTCAGTTTGACACACATTTAAAGAAATTGAAGCAAAGTATTTGTCGGGATGTCGGAATATAATGAAAAACAATTGACTGAAAATAAAACAAACACATGAATTGCTTATAACTATACAGTCAGTCAGTTAGTGATTGTCACAAATCGAGACAAGACAAACAAGTGACTGCACACACAAGCTTTTGGGCACTACACTACGCACACACGTGAACATATTAGCACGAACATGTAAATAAAAGAAAAAAATATAATTTTTAAATTTCGTTTCTTAGTGTTTTGCTGTTGATGGAAGCTGCTAAGACGACGACGGGATCACCGTCACCACCATCACCACCACCATCACCATCACCACCACAAAAACAACAACAACAACAACAACAACAATAGAATCTACGATAAAACGAAGTTCTACAAAACTCCTTTTGTTCCAGTCTCGTTAACCCTTGCCCCCCTTTCTTAAAAGTCCAACGCTACATTACTAGTGTATTTGTATGTTAGTCTTATTTTTGAAGAAATGACTAGCAGGGATATCCGACGTTACGCGGGGTTCGTGATAAGAAAATAGAAGACTTAAAAAGTGTGTAACATCTTTTAAAACTTCTATTATACTACCCATCCTCCGTCACGTTACTTTTTTAACACACCTCTCATTGCAACTGAATTTCTGTCTTTCTTTCTTCTTTCTCCTCTCTCTCTCTCTCTCTCACTCTCTCTCTCTCTCTCTCTCTCTCTATATATATATATATATATATATATATATATATATATATGTATATATATATATGTGTGTGTGTGTGTGTAGAATTTGGAATATTCGGACTCTTGGGTGTTTTTATCACAACGTTTCGACCGATATAACCTCCGACCTTCTTCAGGTGTATATTGTTGAACTTGGGAATCTTTCTGTCGAATTCGGGAATCTTTCTGTCGAACTCGGGAATCTGGACGGAATTTCGAACGGAACCCTTTATTAAATCTAAGTCGTCGTATTGTCAACGCGCACTGAGGATTGAAACTTCAACCGCAATGGCCCGTGGCGCAGTGGATATAGTACAATTCAGTTCTAAGTGACAGTCATCTGAAGGTTGAAGGTTCTATTCTCAGTGCGGGCGATACGAAGAATTGCGAATTACTGGCAGATGGAACGAGAGCATGCTACCCACGTGGATTTAATAAATGGTTCCGTTCGAAATTCCGTACAGATTCCTGAGTTCGACAGAAAGATTCCCGAGTTCGACAAGGTATACCTGAAGAAGGTCGGAGGTTACATCGGTCGAAACGTTGTGATAAAAACACCCAAGATGAGAACAGTAGTCCGAATATTCCAAATTCTCCAAATTGTCAACCCTCATCTAAAAAAATTTCGAAATATATATATATATATATATATATATATATATATATATATATATATATATATATAGTAAGCTATCAAAATATATTTATGGCAATTAAGCTATACAGATGCTCCCGCGCTTCATCCCCGGGGGAATCTTCAGGCTAAAATGAAACGGGGATGAAACGCGGGAGCCTCTGTGTAGCTTAATTGCCATAAAATATTTTCATAACTTACTACCTAGCTCTACTTAAGTATCGAGCACTGTTGAAGTAAATACTGAAAATTGATAGATAAAAAATTATATCTCCTTATAAAATTTTATGTGGATACATGCAATAGTAATATATATATATATATATATATATATATATATATATATATATATATATATATATATAAGATGATTTAATGAATCAGAACATTCCAATTGTTCAAAGAATTAGAACAATAAGTCTAGTATGGCGTACGGTCGTTTTCAAAACATTCTGGAAATACTTTTTTTTTTTTCAATTAAAATTTTTTTTTTTTACAAAGCCACTCCAGAACGTCTCTTCACCAGCGCCTTTAGCAGCACATCTTACAGAAAATTCAAGGAAGAAAATAACAAGTTCGTCTTAGAAGAACATCAACTGACAGGAGGGGACGCCGGGACAAATATTAGAAAAAGGAATAAGTTACAAATATAAAATAAAAATATAAAGATAAACCGATAATAATAATGATAAAAAGACATTATGAACATTATCAAAATTATAAAGATAAAATGAAAATAAAATAAAGAAATAAAATAAAGTAAAATATAATATAAAATATAAAAATAATAATAGAATATATGAAGGAAAAAAGGATGAGAGATAGAAATAAAAAATACAAAATAAAATATACAATTAAAAAGAAAAAAGAAAAAACTATAAAAACTATAAAAAATAATAATATTATGAATAAATAAAAATCAAAAATATATAAAAAAGAAAAAGAAAAGGGAGTATAGTAGAGTAAAATAAAATAAAGTAAAAAATAATAATAAAAAATAAATAATAAAAATAAAAATAAAATCAAAATTAAAATTGAATATAAAAAATAAAAAATATATAGAAAATAAAAAATAAAAAATAAATAAATAAAAAAATAAGAAAAACATTTAAAAAATAAAAAATAAAATATAATAAGAAATAAGAAATAAAATTAAGTATAATAATAGAAATATAGGGAAATAAAAAAATATATATATGTATATATATATAATGAGTATATAAAAACTTTTTATAAATTAATAATATTAATAAAATTATAAATAAGTAAATAAAAATAAAGAAATAAAATAAAATAGTTAACTAATAATTTAGAATTAAGGCAAAATTAGAAATAATGAAGGTATAATTAAAAATTAAAAATAAAGATAAGGATAAAAAACAGAGTTACTAATAAGGAGATGATAATAAAATTTAGAAACAAACAATGAGAATATCGGATAAATATAAAAGAAACAAGCCGCGTATGCGTGGTCCCCCTTTATATGTGACTCGATGTGGCGAGTGTAAAATGCAATAAATTTGGGCAATTTGGGGCACTTTTTACCCCCCCTCCCTTTGGACCCTGGGGGCGCGAACCAGAATTTTTCTGAGGTCAAGGATGCTCATTTTATATCCAGAACAATTGCCTCTACATTTTGGCCAAGTTTCATAAAAATTGAATGGATGGATCAAACGTTATGGGAGAAAAGGCTCATTTTTTGCAATTTTGGGGGCTTTTGACCCACTGGGGACGCGAACCAGATTTTTTCCAAGGTCAGCGATACTTATTTTCTATTAGGAACAATTGCCTCCACATTTTGGCCACGTTTCAGAGAAATTGAATGGATGGATGAAAAGTTATGGGGCAAAAAATGTCATTTTTTGCCATTTTGGGGCCTTTTGACCCCCTGGGGGGCTAACCAGATTTTTTTTCAAAAATCAGAGAATGTCACTTACTAACCTGACCAAAGTTACAACTTCATGCAAAATTTCAGAGAAATTCAATGGATGGTTGCGGAGAAAAATCCGGACGGACGGACGGACGGGCGGAAATGCCTCAAAACATAGGTCCCCCGATTTATAAAATCGGGGGACCAATAATCAATAATAATAGTATGAATTAAGAACTTAGAACTATAAATAAAAATAAGATGGAAGCATATACAAGTTTCGAACCAAAGTTGAATATTGTCAAGGCTCTTTTTCTAGAGGTTTTTTAAGAAAACATCTCGCAGGGAGATGATTAGGGTAGGAGGGGAGGAGGGAGGGCAGATGGGAAGTTATAAACAACGGCTAATTTTAGGGGGAGTAAAACTCCTTATAAAAAATTTATTATATGGAGGAGGGGTCAAGGGTGACTAGGAAATAAAGGGATGTAATAGAATGAGAGTATGATTGGGACTATACTAACATCCGTGCACAGACAAGTGCATGAGAACATGTGATACAAGAGTGATGAGAAAAAGAATTTCTTATTAATTCGGCTGGTTCTTCAGTAGGAGAGAACATGCTTTACAGGAAATAATTATCCTCCATCTCTCATCGTGGTCTTCCACCAAATTTGGCGTTTGAACCAACAAGTCTAACTGGAATGACATTAGATGACGGAGGGTGAATTACATCAGGAAAAGTTATAAATTTAGTCTGGCGGTTATGCGTTATTTAGGAGAAAGTCGAAGTAAACAGAGTCTGTGCTTCGAAGATCCGATATATTTCCTGGGTGAATTGGTTGGATGAAATGAATAAATTGATTTTAACCCACATTTTATTGGGAAAGGGATGTCGTCATGCCTCCAAGGCGTTCGTCCTTATATCCTTAGAATTCCCTTTTACATACGTTTTATGTATGTAATTCAGTTGGTTAGTAGTTTCCAAACTGCAATTCGTAGATATTTGCTCACAGTATATTTTCCGATGGAAGTCAAAAACGAGTGTTACTGTTATTGTCTACAGCGCTCGAATGAGAGTGTTTGCCGTTTGCGATTTGTGGGTTATTAAGGTTAAGTTAGGGGTTGGAGTTAAATGTGGACAGTTGTGGTGCAGAGCCATTTAGATTACTCCCATAGGACCACAGAAGGAATGACCAGAGACGCTTTAGATTGGAACTCGAGTTGGGTTGAAACTCGTTTAAAAGTGGGGTTGGGCGATAACATCACAGCTTTATGGCATAGAGATGAGACGACTTATATTTGTGAAGGTGTTTTATTTATAGGTTAGGGTCATTGGGTACTTCTTTTAGATGTTGTGCCTGGGGAGGCCTGATTTTGGTTGGATTTGTTTCTTATAATTGGGGAACACGGACTCACACACACGCATACACACATATCGAATTGCATTTCAAAACTTAGAGCCCTGTCGAAGCACAGTCCCAGTTCACTGGAAAAACTATTTTAAGAAATTTGGCAATAGCAAGAGGCATATTTGGGGTTATTAAGTAGTACTTCTATGGATCGACGAAAACCGGACAATATTATAGGAAAAAAGGGGGGAATTTAATGTATTATATTGTAACTAATTATAATCCTTAAAAGGTAAGTAGGCAATGGTCTTGATTGTGCTATCAGTTTTATTAATGATAGTAGAGGGAAGGGGGTGGTATGAGTCATGCACGATTTGAGATAGAAGGGAAGGACCGAGACAATAATGGAGTTTAATAATATCATCACTAACACCAATAATAATAATAAAAACAACAATAATAATAACAATGATAAAGATCATGATGATAATGATCATGGCAATAACATCAACAATAATTGGAGTAGTAATGTTGAAGAACATAGTCATATTAATAACAATGATGATAATAATAATATTAACTATAATAATAATAATAATAATAATAATAATAATAATAATAATAATAATAATAATAATAATAATAATAATAATAATAATAATAATAATAGTATCTATAACAATACTTATGCAGGATAAATCGTTGGATAAATCGTACTATTAGAGAGGGCTTAGGCTTATATACGGTTTTCTATTAAGACACTATTTATATACTTAAACATAGGAACACATCCTAGGTATAGAGGAGAATGGATCGAATCATGGTATCAAAAGTGGCCTCTCGGATTAGTGGCAGTATATCAGTTCATTTGTTTCATCTAGGGTAGGAGAAGTTTGGAGTTGGTTAACGTGAAAAGATAATATCCTATTTATGCTTGGATTAAAAATAATAATCATCAATAATAATAATAATAACAGTAATGATACTAGTACTACCACCAACAATAACCAACGATGATATTCTCAGTAGTAATTATAATTGGTGGGTTTTACTTTATAGGAAGAAGAGTTTAGCAATTCCATGTTTCTTTTTCTCGATCATATGAGGGATTTATGTAGGTTTTTTAGAGATATATTTCTGCTTAGACATATCAGACCATCTGGGAAGGTAGAGAGGAGATATCCGGTGTCTGTTCATGAGTTATGGTTGGGTTTTGGGGTTATGGCCATATGGAGATTATTGGAGAGTTATAGGTTGAGGGCTTATGGGGGTGGGGGTTCAGGTATAGGGAACAGAGTACTAACTATAGGGAGTATGTCCATTGGAGGGTGTGTATCGAGGGGGATGGGATCCTCAAAAGTGGAAATTGGTAAAAATATCGAGATGGAAATATGGTTGGAGAGGCGGTAATCTTGATGTGGATATTTGGTATATACTTATATATTGGTGCTAGTTGACATGGACAAGGTTGGGGTATTTTGAGGAAATTGGTTAATTCTTACCTCGAGTTGTATGTAGAAAGTTGTTAGCTGATTAAGAGATACTATTGTTTGGGGTTATCATTTGCCTGGCATTGGACTTGGGATGTCTTGAGATCTGCATTAGGATTATGACTATTTCTTAATTAGGTGTATGAGGGGGTGTGTATAGGGGGAAGTAGAGGGGAGTAAGTGTGAAGATTTAAGGGACCTTAAAGTTATTGTATTTATACCAGGTTTTGTGTAGACAGCTAGATAACACCTCATCTTTTTTATTTAGAAGAGTTCCTTTATCTTTGATGATGGCTAGGGCTTCTTGTCTACACAAAGAACAGTACCTATCTAGCGGTTTATAAGATTTATTTTTCTTGATTATATTCCACTTAAGTCTATAATTAATGTTTCTATCTTTCAGGTACCAGATATGCGCAGCTAGAGCCAGGTGGCTATTATTGAAAGTATATATGTGTCTGGAAATTCTATTCTTAATTTTACCCGCAGTGGAGCCTATGTATATCGCCTCTCCAGGTAGAGATATTATGTTAGTTCGGTTAATATTAACAGTATGTTATATATATATATATATATATATATATATATATATATATATATATATATATATATATACCATTTTTAAGAAAGCCGAAAAAACGATATATTTCTCTTTAAAATATTTATATGAGTTAGCAACCTTTCGCTCTAATAGATCTTTTTCAAGCGATTTATTTTATGAATCATTTTTTTTTGTCCTTCGGATATAAACTCTTTTTTGGCTATAGTATTCTGGTTTAGATGCTGATCGGACGATCTGGGAGTTTTTTTGTTTGGTGTTGTACGCGGCTATGTGATGGGTTTCGTATTTGAATATTAAAATTTTTAAGAAAGTCAAAAAACTATATATTTCTCTTTAAAATATTGCTTTATTTATTTTAAAGATATGAGCTAGCAAGCTTTCGATCTAATAGATCTTTTTCAAGTGAAAGAGATAGAGAGAGAGAGAGAGAAAGAGAGAGCGAGAGAAAGAGAGAGAGAAAGAGAGAGAGAGAGAAAGAGAGAGCGAGAGAAAGAGAGAGAGAAAGAGAGAGAGAGAGAGAAAGAGAGAGAGAGCGAGAGAGATAGGATTGGCAAAGATATATAGATATATGTTTATGTGTATATATGTGTATAAATAAAAATAAATAATAAAAATAAAAACCCAAATAATAATATCCGTCCCATCAGGGGTGGGGCGACAAAATGCCATAAAATGCATTTATAAACAGGGGAAATATCCCTGTCATTGCTTAGGTAGCGATATGTAATTGAATGAGCGTCCATTCGCTCAATAACGCTTAAGAAAAAAAAACAATAACAAAGAAACTTAGATTTAAGGAGATAAAAATCACACATAAAACTTGACATGGATACGTACACCAGAGGTAAATTGCTAGACGTGGTTTCGATCCCATGTCAAAGTCGAGCAGTTTTGACAAGTAGTAACACTATGAAACGCGTACATGGATTACTTTTGTGTATGTATAAATGAAAATGAATAATATATATATATATATATATATATATATATATATCCTACAACGATACTCGCGTTTCAAAGTATATATATATATATATATATATATATATATATATATATATATATATATATATATATATATATATATAGTACTCGAGTTTCAAAGTATATATATATATATATATATATACAGTACTCGAGTTTCAAAGTATATATATATATATATATATATATATATATATATATATATATATATATATATATATATACTCGCGTTTCAAAGTATATGTATATTTACTTTGAAACGCGAGTATCCTTGTGGGATAGAATATGTTGCACAGTAAATAAACGAATCTTCTAAACACTTTTTCATTTTGGCAAAATATATCAAGTTTCATCGAATGTAAACAAGTGTTTATGAGAAAAACTTTCTTACCAATTGTGCAAATGTGATGCAGGATAAAATGTATCTTCATCTTTGGAAAACAACATTTTAGTAATCTAGGTATCGGTTTCTTACCAAAATTTCTGACGCTCCTGAATTAATTAGCTTTATAAATAATCATGCAGCGTCCATTTTAGATCTTCTAGAGAAAGTCTAAATAAAATTGCTAACGAAAATAACTTGTACTCATTCGCTTTTCTGCGAGAGGAAATATGATACAAAACGTAGTTTTAGGTGCGATCACGTGGTTAGCTGAAAGTCTATCTTGGGAAGGTTCTCGGGTAATCATCCAGAAACAAAACATAGTGTCTAAAACGCTTGAAAAAAAAACCTGGAACACCCGTCTACAGGGGACAAATTCTTGCAAAAACATTTTTAATCATCTCTGAAAATCGTTTATGATAAGCATTTTTATTTGCTTAGCTAAGTCACCGTGTGAAGTGTGAAAACACCACCATCGCCGTTCAAATTTTGACATGTTTTTCATTCTAGCAAGCCACAGTCGATTTGTTAGTTTGTTTCTCAGAATTGTCTGGTCTGCATGAAGTCCTCGTCGTTGGTCGCAGCTATTCGGTAAACTTGCAAAATCCTGACACCAAAAGCAGCAATGCCCAGCGGTTGCATACAAAGTCGAGGAAGGTTTGACATAGAACACACAAATAAATGGCGTAAAAGTAACGTTGCTACAATCACTCCATTGATTTGACACGTCTTTGCTTGCCCCACACAGAGATAAAGACGACCAATTGACGACGGATCCTGATACCGACTCCTCCTGGATATCACAAGAGTCTTGTTAGCCGGGTTGCGACCCTAATACCACTGGGTGCCAAAGCTGTCATATTTATCTACCTCCCACAGAGTAAAATATGACACAAGGTCGGAAAGTGGGGATTGATAAGTCAGCACTCTAGAGGAAGAGCACTTATAACCGTCAAAAAATGCCTGGGCACCCCCGTCAGCATTCTCCGGTAGGGGTGCCTCAGGCGATTAGCAATAAACTAACCTCTTCCCGCTAGAACTGGCGTAAATCAAGGCCCGAAGGCCAAGACAATACCGGTTTACGGGGTGTAGTATCCATCGGAACAAATACTACACTTTGATCCCTGCCATAAGGCCGAGCTGCATTACATTCACACTAGCAGCACAAGTCCAGACACTTTCGAGGCAATTACTATTTACCGGGGGCATACACAATAAAATAGAAAGGTTAAAATAGGTTATGCAACATCTTTCTTTTAAAATTACTCTCCCCCCCTCTCTCTCCTCTCTCTCTCTCTCTCCCCCCCCCCTCTCTCTCTCTCTATTATCTATCAACCACCTCCTCTCTTTTCCTATGTTTCTATCTTTCTTTTAAAACCTCTCCCCTGTTCCTCTCTCTTTCTTTTAACCACCTCCCTTCTTTTTCTAGGGCAACTGAAAAATCGCTCTAAATGTCTCGCCCTCCTCCTGACTAATTTTGTTCCTGTTGTAAACCAAAAGAATGAATATTACAAAAACTGTGTTCATATACTGCCCAAAGCAATGCTAAAAAGGGATATATTATCCTTGCGTGTGTCTTGTGTAGTTGATGCCTCTTAGGTAGATACACACACAAGCAAATTACTGCCCTTTATATAATAAATTAGTCTCTAACGCATTACACCCTACGGCTTTACACTCTAGTGTATATTTTTTGTTGCTTTGCATTATTTTGCGTCCAAAATTTTGCATTTATCAAAAAATCGGTATTCTTATCGATCTCGACCCATTTTTCGTGAGCTTCGCGTCGGAAGCGTTCGGCCATGCTACGTAAACGCCCGGGAGATGACGATCGTATGACGATCGTATGGTGGAGAGATATGTAGCGATTAGCCAATCAGCGTTCAGCAACCAGACGACTACTTTTCAAGGCACTATTCAAATTGATTGAAAACGCCGATAGTGCAAACGCAAGTAGTGTATCAGCGAAAAAGAACCCCCCAAAATCAAGAGACCATAACTTCTATGCGTTGCAGAGTTTTAGAAGCAATTCTTAACATGGGGAGGGGGCGGTAACATTTGGTAGTATCTCTCTCACCGCCACTCGTCTCGTCATCGCTCGGGCGTTTACGTAGCATGGCCGAACGCTTCCGACGCGAGGCTCACGGAAACTGGGTCGAAATCGATAAAAGTACCCAAACAATCTAAGCTTGTTTACGAATTATGAACCTGTCGTGGGGCGGGTATTCCAACTCTTATACTACAAGTAAATGCGGTGGTTAGGGTTAGGGTTAGGGTTAGCATTAGTGAATGTTGCTATCGATGTGCATTCCTGGAACTGTGTCATTCACGCATGCGCTAGAACTTTTGTAGTTTGAACTTAAATCTTCCTTAAACTATTCAAGTTGATTAACCCCTCAGCTAACACTAATGGCCTAGACTAGCTGGGAGTTGTTTCTTTGCGAACACAGGTGTTACCGTGCTGTAATTAACCTGCGTATTTACGAAATTCACATCTTTTTTTTTTTTGTTTAAGGCTCAAATTTCTCTCACCAACACGTTTGAAGCGGCCGCCATGTTTGGTTATATAATCTCCCGCCAAAGTGACTTGTCAATCAAGCTTCAAGACATATAACCTTACTAAAAATACATCTGTCTATGAATATTGTACAACAACAGGTTTTCAGATTTGTCCTTGTATGTCTAACCGAGAGGGGGGGGGGGCTTTGTCCATCGGTTGGTGGGTCTGTCACGCTTCAGCATGAAGTAGAATTTTCATCGATAAACGCGCAGATTGAATGGACGCACCTTATTGCATCCAAGCATCTTGATAAGAAGGTCTGTCTGTCTGCTGGTCTGTAACGTTTAAACTTTAAATAAAATGCTCATTTATCTGTCACTTGATGCGGCATTTGGAAACTAATGTCCATACACAATACACTGCGTTCGAATGATGATACTGACTGACTTTATTGGAAGCAAAAGAGGGGTTGATACTATACAAATCCTTGAAATGATAAAAACAGCTGAAATATTAAGAAAAATCGTATAGTGCGGAAACCAACCCAGATCGCCAGGTGATACTGACCAACCACGGGTAAGTTGAAATAAAACGACACAGTAAGCAAGGAATATAGATGGAACATACTAAGACGGACCAAAGAAATACTATAATAGTATACCCCCCCCCCCCAAAAAAAAACGCAGGGGCATTTATATCGTTTGATATCAGAAAACACGTGGCAGAAGAGTAGCGCAATTAACTGGAAAGTTGCGTAGCAGACTGAATTTTTGAAGAGTTTTATTGTCATTCAAATTACAGAATAAAAGGTTATATGTTATAAGTCTTAAATTACTGGTAAATATATGGAATACATTTAATTACCGTTTTTCTTTTCCTTAAAGCATAATTGAAGGACTGAAACAAAATAGTCTGATGTTATCTTAATAAAGGTTAAAGTTGATTTTTTTTTCTTTTTAAATGGTAATATATCTGACACCATCATTTTTATAGGATGCTGATTGGTTATTGCATCTTTTTACAAGATGCTGATTGGATATTGCATCTTTTTACTGGATGCTGATTGGTTATTGCATCTTTTTACAGGATGCTGATTGGATATTGCATCTATTTACAGATTGGTTATTGCATCTTTTTACAAAATGCTGATTGGATGTTGCATCTTTTTACAGGATGCTGATTGGATATTGCATCTTTTTACCGGATGCTGATTGGATATTGCATCTTTTTACAGAATGCTGATTGGATATTGCATCTTTTTAAAGGATGCTGATTGGTTATAGCCTCTTTTTACAGGATGGTGATTGGTTATTGCATCTTTTTACAGGATGCTGATTGGATATTGCATCTTTTTACAGGATGCTGATTGGATATTGAATCTTTTTACAGGATGCTGATTGGTTAAAGCATCTTTTTACAGGATGCTGATTGGATATTGCATCTTTTTACAGGATGCTGATTGGTTAAAGCATCTTTTTACAGGATGCTGATTGGTTAAAGCATCTTTTTACAGGAGCTGATTGGATATTGCATCTTTTTACAGGATGCTGATTGGTTAAAGCATCTTTTTACTGGATGTTGATTGGTTATTGCATCTTTTTACAGGATGCTGATTGGATATTGCATCTATTTACAGATTGGTTATTGCATCTTTTTACAAAATGCTGATTGGATGTTGCATCTTTTTACAGGATGCTGATTGGATATTGCATCTTTTTACCGGATGCTGATTGGATATTGCATCTTTTTACAGAATGCTGATTGGTTATTGCATCTTTTTACAAGATGCTGATTGGATATTGCATCTTTTTACAGAATGCTGATTGGTATTGCATCTTTTTAAAGGATGCTGATTGGATATTGCCTCTTTTTACAGGATGCTGATTGGTTATTGCATCCTTTTACAGGATCCTGATTGGATATTGCATCTTTTTACAGGATGCTGATTGGATATTGCATCTTTTTACAGGATGCTGATTGGTTAAAGCATCTTTTTACAGGATGCTGATTGGATATTGCATCTTTTTACAGGATGCTGATTGATTAAAGCATCTTTTTACAGGATGCTGATTGGATATTGCATCTTTTTACAGGATGCTGATTGGTTAAAGCATCTATTTACTGGATGCTGATTGGTTATTGCATCTTTTTACAGGATGCTGATTGGATATTGCATCTATTTACAGATTGGTTATTGCATCTTTTTACAAAATGCTGATTGGATGTTGCATCTTTTTACAGGATGCTGATTGGATATTGCATCTTTTTACCGGATGCTGATTGGATATTGCATCTTTTTACAGAATGCTGATTGGTTATTGCATCTTTTTACAAGATGCTGATTGGATATTGCATCTTTTTACAGAATGCTGATTGGATATTGCATCTTTTTAAAGGATGCTGATGGGTTATTGCCTCTTTTTACAGGATGCTGATTGGTTATTGCATCTTTTTACTGGATGCTGATTGGATATTGCATCTTTTTACAGGATGCTGATTGGATATTGCATCTTTTTATAGGATGCTGATTGGTTAAAGCATCTTTTTACAGGATGCTGATTGGATATTGCATCTTTTACTTCTGATAACTTTGATAACATTTGAACATGCTGATGAAGGTTAATTCTTTATTTCAATTAAATTTTGCAAAAATGTAATTTGATATTAAATACAGTTGCATTATTGGTATCTTGCGTACTTTTACCAAACATAAGATATTTATTTCCGGAACTTTTTTTTTTAATATTTGAAATTCTATTGAATATGTTTTGAATATATTAAATGTTACTCTATTAATAAATTAAAGCTTTAATTGATATAACCTATTAATTATTGAGATTATATTAACTGCACTTGTGACACAACTTATAGGTATGAAATAATATCTATATATTTTTGAAAAAATATACAGGGTGATTCATAAGTCACTTAGCTTTTTATTTTTGAAATTCTAAAGTTAAAAAATACGGTAATACAAAACAGAAAGTTTATTCAACAAATTCATTTATGAGAGTTTAAAATTACAGCAAATTTTCAAAATTTCCACCTTCGTTTTGCATGCATAGCTCCATTCTTTTTTGCAAGGAATTTACGACTCTTTGTAGCATATTTGATTGATTGAGTGTTGTGCGAAGGAGGCTTTCTGTTCACATCACGTTTCCATTGCCTTTCAACAAGTGTGGGAGATTCATCAAATTTGGCCCTATGAATAACAATAAAAATTCGCTCTTCAATTGTAAATGACATACTGCCTGAAAAAAAAAGCACATATGATGATTTACACAAATTTAAATAAATAAAAATAAATATATATAGAAACAAATACATAAACGAACAAATTGAAAATAACAAATAGCAGTAATTAGAGAGTAAGATAATAATCATCAAAAGTTTATAGTATGTTTGTGGTTCATATGGTAATAATTTTAAATAGCTAAGTGACTTATGAATCACCCTGTATATAGAGGTGAATCACGCCCCATGAGATTGGTTTATTGACCTTCGTCTGAGGCGTCCTCATTTGTGAAAGCCGAAGTATGGTTTTCAGTTAGCTGTAGCCGCTTCATTAAATAAGCAAATATGTCCTCAAATACCCGGTTCATCTCTGTAAGACATTCACAGCAAGAACTCGTATTCTACCACTTTCCTGTATTTCTCCATGTGACTAGTGGCAGGCTGAATTTCTATAAACATAGCTTCTTTACAATGGCTTCCCGTATGTGAAACACATTACTGAGGGACTACTTCCCTGCAGACTAAGTAATCAAACTTTGTTCATACTATTGATTGTTCCTCAGCATTCGGTTGACAATGTGTCCATCTCATCAACACTTATCCTCAAGTGGCTCTTGACCATGATAAGTGGTGCCCCAATAGTAAAAAAAATAGCTGACGCGCACTACACATTTCATGTTTAGACTGCTATAGGAGAGGGGGGATAAATAGGGACTTTTATAAAAAGGGTAGGGATAATCGCAATGACTAAGTTAAATAAAGTTAATGTACGAATCGATAAAACTAACAGTGAAGCTAATGTGGTAAAATATCAAAGATGTCCTTATGGAGAGCCGGGCAGTGTAAAGAGACCTACAGCTGTTGTATCGCGATGTCGTGAAGGTCGATAATTGAGGCTGGCTACACAGTCTACTATTTATCTACCTCCCACAAGGTAAAATGCGAGAGGTGAGACATCTGACCATTTAAAATGCCTGGGCAGCCCCGTCGGCATTCCCCGGTAGGGGCGCCTCAGACAGTAAGCAATAAACTTACTCCTCCCCAAAGAGGGGAGGCAAAGCCTGGGAGGGTGCACCTCCTAGGACTGCACAGGACCAGACAACCCCAATAGACCGGCGTAAATCCAGACCCAAAGGCCAGGACAATACCAGTTCATTAGGTGGGTTTAAAAACCCGTGACCTGGCAGCCAACCGATTCAAATGTATTGGAACCCTGACCAAGGAAGGCAAATAAGCGGCAGAGAAACTGACACAAGTCGCCACAGAAAAGCAGATCCGCAAAAAGTAACGTGACGGCTCGAGCAGATCAGAGACATAACACACAAGCGACCCCTGCAACAGAGACTGTCACTCCCGCATCGGTCTCTACAGCCACAGACGTCGATTCTCCAACCAAAGATACAACGGGGAGGCAACTCCGACCGACGAAAGCCTACAACTACTGGTAAGATATTCTTACTCACGTTTGTTCAATTCTAAGTTGGTGATTCAAACTTGACGGGCGTCAGAGTAGAACACATCGATTCAAACTCCCATAATATAAACTGGTGCTTATTCGAGCAATCTTTTTAAGTATTTTTATTCGCAAAATTAACGAGAGATTTGCTCCAAACCATCACTATTTATGATAGTCACTCCTTGACTAGAGTGGAACACGGATATAGCTAAACCAAATAAATATATACAGAGAAAACAAAAGATATACAAAATAGGTATACATGCATAGCGACATATATAGATAAACCGAGGCAGCAGTCCTATACTATTACGATAAAATAATCTGCGTTTAAGAAAGTAAAGTCATTTCCGTTTCATCTCCAATCTGAAGTAGAAGGGCCGTCCCCCTAAAGAAATAGGTCACCTTAGACACCAGGTAAGCAACTAGATACGGTTAGGGGTAGATTATTTTCAGGTATTATTATAAGGTCAAAAAGAAAGGAAAGCGATGTTTAAATCTGTCCTTTCTAAGTGGAACCGATTAAGAGGCCGTGAAAATACACAGTAATTTCTTTTTTAATCAAAAATCAAAAGAAAAGATACGACGTTTTATGTTCACAGTTAAGTTCTTTTGTCTAAATTAGAACTGACAGATTCATTACAGAAATCTCAGACAGGTGTAATAACATAAAAAGGGAAGAATTATATATATATATATATATATATATATATATATATATATATATATATATATATATGTATGTATATATATGAGAAACAAAAAAGGAAAAACCAAAAGATGTTTTTTTTTATGTATTCATTAACGTTTCGTCTTTATTTGTAAGACTTCCTCAGGATTATAATTTTAAGAAAAATGTCATGCAAGTACATGAAAATATTGAGTTGACATGATGGGTTAATGAGAAGAAGTAGTAGCCACTACTGGAAGCGCAGGACCGATGTGCGGGCTGAGAGAAGTCAGTGGCAGGGCACAGCCATCCACATTAATTTAATTCCCTGCCACTGACTTCTCTCAGTCCGAACCTCGGTTCTGCGCTCCCAGTAGTGACTACTACTTCTTCGCATTAACCCATCATGTCAACCCAATATTCTCATGTACTTGCATGACATTTTTCTTAAAATTATCATCCTGAGAAAGTCTTACAGATAAAGACGAAACGTTGATGAATACATAAAAAAAACATCTTTTGGTTTTTCCTTTTTCATTTCCCATTACGTCGGATTACCCTCATCCTTCCTTTCTCACACACACACACACATATATATATATATATATATATATATATATATATATATATATATATATATATATATATATATATATATATATATATATATATATATATATATAGTATGAATTTATTTATACAAACATTTTGGCTGCATATGTGAAGAGGACAGGCTTATTTTGGCTAAGCCTCCTCAGTCCAGATCGACAGGCAAAAATAAGGATGTAACCAAAAATGTCTGCACATATGTAGCCAAAATATTTGTATAAATAACAAATATACTAAATAAATAGCACTAGTTATTATTAAGCACTATTACATAAACACAGTACGGTTTCACAGGATTAACTTATATGAACAAAAATCTATACAGTTGATCTGTTGATCGATAACATCGACATGCCAGTGTCGTAAATTTTGTACATGTCTGTTTAAATGTAAATAATCATATATAAAAGCTCTATTTGATATTGAGCACTTTTTATAAACCTTATTATATATATATATATATATATTCTTACACCAAACATTTTTTTCTAAACATTGTGAAACAAAACGAAACTCTCGTTTCATCTACACATTTTGATTCCCCAATTACATACAACTTTTAGAATTCATTCATATCTTATGAATCAGATGATTCTATTGTTTTGGCATTTGTTTCCCCAATATCTTTCTAGTCAGAAGTTTTTCTAGAAATAAATAAAGTACTCACGGAAGGGACCACGTTACCGGTTTTCAGCATCCTAAGTGAAAGTGTTTCTGTGGAACGACGTAGATTATGAACTTAACCACTTCGTCACCATCAACTCCCAACTTTTATAATTAAACTAGACCACCCGTGACCCGTTGGGTCAGTTTGTTATATTAGCTATGGAATTCATGTATGAGCGTGACACTTGTGGCATAAAGAAAATAGGTTTTTTTTACATAACAGAAGCATTTCTATGAAAGTATATTAAAATGAAAAAAGAATATAGATAGATTTCTATGAATCGTTCTGTTTATTATAATTGTTTTGTTTTTTTTAATTACAGTTACTGAATTATAAGTGGTTGGTTAGGGCGATTCGAGAAAGGAAGGGGGTACAGCAGGCTTTCTCGCGTACGTAACGAAAACAGGGAGTAGGAGTGGTGAAATCTATGAGAGGGAAAGTGGGAGGTGGTTTCGTTCACCGACCGCTAGTATGGCTGATATTAATGAGTGTTGTTTTTTTGTTTGTTTGTTTTTGTTTTTTAAAAGGGAGGAGTTTTTTTGAAACTGCGACAGACTTTACGAAGTCCTCCCGTTGAATGTTTTAGCCGTGAAGAAAACAAATAAACTATTTGATGAAATTAAATGAAATTGTTTTAAAATTTCCAGAATGAAAAATTTCATGCGTTCGTTAATCATAGAGAATAACGGAATTGGAATAACAGATTGAAGACGATGCTATTTACGCATGCGCAACCGGATGTTGAAAACCGGAAAGCTGATTGCAAACATACAAGATCAATAGACTTTTAGTATTATATAGATTCAACTGAAAAAAAGAAAACAGTTGTCTTGTTTACATTACAAATATTTCTAATATGTCACACAGCTGATGCTGCTTGTGTTGGAATACCCGTTCACAAACATCAAAAACACAACGATAGGGACAAGGACGTGCTCGAGAAACTCTTTATTCTTCACCACCAGTTGGTGTAAGTTGGGTATACACATATATATATAATTAAATATTTCTTTGTTAGCAAAGGTCCTTTGGCATTATTATTCTTTTCCTTGTATTACGAAGAAACCTCTTTCTTTACCTAGACCTCGGTTGATTTTCGACTCTACTTAACGTAGGTTATTTTCACGAAAACCAGGCAGAGTGATTTACCTTCCAACCTAGAGGGGAGCACGACAATACGTTCTGTAGCAGTCTGCTCTCGGAATCTAGGGACGGCTTGTGATCCCCACGCCAGTTGAATACGGCTGATCAACGACAAGTTTTTCTCTATATCCTCCCAACTCGATCTCTGCTACGTAAGCGCTCCTCCTTCCTTCGTTAAAAACCGTCGTTTCTGACTTTGCACTCCAGGTGTCTTCTTCTTCTAGCCTCGTGCACCCGACTCTTTTAAAGGTTACCGAGTCGTTTTTTTACAACGTCATACTCCGAAATGAACTTGTCGACCTCACACACCTGGGCTCGTTCAAAGGTCACCGATTCATTTCCGTTGTTCTTTTAGCCTTATTGACAATCTATCTAGTCTTCAGTTTTTCTTCATTATTGCGGGGCCATGCCCTTAGCCTCCCCCGTGCGTTATTACTCAACATGTCTGCATCATTATTTTACACTTGCATTCGCTTGAATATATACCAATTTACCTAACTTAGTGTTAGATGCTCGGAATGCTTAGTTATGCATATCGATATTGAAACAGAGACAGAAATCGTATTATTAGATTATCAATTACAAACAATACTAATAATTCATGTTGTTGCTGTTGTTGATGGTGTTGTTGTTGTTGTTGTTGTTGTTGGTGGTGGTGGTGGTGGTGGTGGTGGTGGTGGTGGTGGTGGTGGTGGTGGTGGTGGTGGTGTTGTTGTTGTTGTTGTGAAGCCAGTCAGGTTTTTGCATACAGATCACGAAGATCGTGCCTCAGGATTGTCTGGTCTGCATGAAGGCTTCTTTCTTGCAAGATTACAGGTGTTTACCCCCAATACCAATAATAGTAAGGCTCAGCGACTGCATGCGAAGTCGGCGAAGGTTTGGGTCCAAGAAACACTAAGTAATGTCACAGAAAAAACGTTGCCGCTATGAGTATTGATTTTCTGTTTCGCGCCTGACACGTTATTGCTTGCCATACGCAGAGGCAAAGACGACCAGAGGACGACAGATTCTGATGCTGACTCCTCCTGGATTTTCACCAGAGCTGTGTTATCCTAGTTGTGGCCATAATACAGCTTGGTGCCAAATATGTCTACTATGGCTAGCCCTGTCAGGAAACCGGAGTTCCAGGTGGCATAACTGTGACACTACCACGTTGCCACCACCCCTACCATGGTGAGGAAGGGTTGGACTTTACGTTCGCTTGAATACATACTAAATTACCTCCCTTTGTGTTACACGCACAATAATAGTTATTTATAAATATAGTTATTGAAGCAGTGACACGACGTATTATAATAGAACTCAGAGAAATGGCGAGACTCGAACAATACAAATAAGCAAATGAAATATGTTGAATTTAGTTTAACATTAACTCAAACATCTTTATTAGATAAGGCGTCAATGTTTGACTGTTAAAATGGTTCGCATCTGTTGATGACGAACAAAAAAGAATTACCGTCCATTGTGTTGTCTAAAAAGAAATACTGAAAAGATAGTAATGTGTTGTTTTCATTAGTCAAGGACAGGAGAACTGAAAGACGCGCCAAAAATGTACACTTCCGTGCTCTGTTGTGCTTTGAATGTTGACAACAAAGTTTGCGCTAATTATACGCAATTCAGAACCATCACATTCATCTCTTTATCAAAAGCGAATGTGCGCATGTGTTTATGTATTTGCAGAAATAAAAATATGAAACAAGTGAAATTCATTCTATATACTATTCAGTTAATGAGCAATTAGTTTCACATTCAAAATTGGGACACCATACACACACACACACATCTTCACTGGACTATTTGTAAAACGTTGAATATCCAGTGTAGCAGCAAGTCCTGGGAGCATATACAAGAAAGAACAGTTGGAAATAATTTATACACCATCCACTATGACTATGCAATCCCTACAGCTACACATCTAGAAAACGGAGCTGTTAAACCTGACATCGTAATATGGGACAAAAGGGAGAAAGTAGCAACCCTAGTTGAAGTCAGTGTCCCTAATGATGCAGGATTACACAGAGCAGAAAGGGAAAATATTACGAAATACCAAGGTCTTATGTACGATATGAAACTGGAATCTAAGGAAAATCTCCATCATACCAGTAATTATAGGAGCAACAGGACTAATGAAAATTAATTTCAAAAGCAATCTGGCGAGTATACCCGGTGAACCAAGTGCAAGAGAAATACAAACAATTGCACTTTAAGGCACGGTTAGAATCTTGAAAAAATCTCTAGGCTGGAGTGTCTGAAATAGCCGGTGAATGTCTGGCATCCAGTAGGACGCTCCATCTCCAGCAAAAACAGAAAGATAAGAAAAATAAAAAGAGAGAAACACACATACATACCCCCCCACACACACACATATATATATATATATATATATATATATATATATATATATATATATATAGCGGGTGAATGTCTGGCATCCGGTAGGATGCCCCATCACAAGCAAAAACAAAAAGATAAGTAAATTAAATATATATATATATATATATATATATATATATATATATATATATATATATATATATATATATGGGAGAGAACTTGAATGCCTTACCTCGAGTACAAGGGTTGGTCAGGACAACCTGACATGAGGATACTTCTCCCTACAAGTAAACCCTGCCTAAATATTCAAAATAACAGAGTGTTCGAAGACCAAATAAGATCCCCTCGGTATGGCTAACCCACACTGGCTTATACGAGGAATTGTGCACCTTCTCCAAGTGATGTTGCCTCTAGTAACAGCACTAAGCTGGATACTCCATCAGACTAGATGACATCTTGTCCTGGAGTCCGGTAAAACTAAAAGACCACAAGAAAGATCTGCTATAACATAGTTAGCTGGTCAATTAGTGTGAGGAAAATTAATGTTCCTCATTTCTTTATTAACTCAACGTTTGAGAGGTAGAGGAAGACTTTAATGAAATATTCGAATATCTGTGTATCTCATATAGAACTTCAGCAATAGCCCCATTTCGACTGTAGTAAAATGAACAAAAATACAACTAGTATATATATATATATATATATATATATATATATATATATATATATATATATATATATATATATATATATATATATATATACTAATTGTATTTAACCGACGTGGCCCGGAATGCCGTGGAGTCATTTTAGTTTAGTGGACAAAAGCCTGCCCGGGGTGATATTGAAGCAGAATATATCTTATTTGTTGATATAACGTTGGTAGTTTTATAGTTTTAGTCCGACCCCCTACACACACAACTACTATTTATATAACATCTTAGCTGTACCTATCCGACCTTACCCGGGTTGCAGCGAAATAATTTTAGTTGTTGTTTGTTTTAGCTGTTTGTACATAAGGTAGACAGCTATTATTATATTGTTCAATCTAAAATATGAGTTATCCCCTTGCTGTTTTCTACGTTTAGATGATTATTTAATCATGTTTCTATGTAATATCAATTATCTGGGCCGAACTAAGTAATATTCTTTAATAAATTGTAGCTCTTATGCTATTGCATAGCCAATATTAGAGTACAACTATAACAAATGAAAATTGACTAATCAGAAGCGATGTTTAATTTGGCTGCTTAAATGCTATTTTGTTTGATTTTGAAAATCGACAAAATAACTTTATATTTTAGATGAAATTGCTTGTTGTATTGTTTGCCTGCTCTTTTCTTCGAACCGAGTTTCGATCCGCTTTCGACTATGGATGAATTTGTTCCTCTTGATTTCGACGAGTTACCCCATTTCTTGCTTTTCATTTTATCAGTTTGCGGAATGAATAGAATGAATATTCTTGAGATGCGTCCATTCAATTTCTGAGTTAAGCAATGAAAATGTTAGTTAATGTTTAATTTTACTTCAGTGGAAGATCTCAGAAATCAAGGGGCCCCTTCCTGGGGCTAACACTTGATCTCTATATGAGATACATAGATACCCGAGTATTCTATTAAAATTCTCCTTTATTTCTCAAGCATTGAGTTAGTAAAAATGTTAAGAATAATTTCTTCTCTCCCCAACTGATCAGTCAAGTATGTAGTAGTATATCTTTTTTGTAGTCTGTTGGTCTTACCGGATTCCAGGACAAGAATTCATCTAGTCTGGTGGAGTATCCAGCACGTGGTGTTACTTGAGGTAACATCACTAGGAGAAGATGCACTATTCCTCGTATGAGGGGATCTTATTTGTGCTGCGGATACTATGTAATTTTGAATATTTGGTCAGGGTTTACTTGTAAGGGTAAGTATCCTCATGTCAGGTTGTCCTGACAAACCCTTGTACAGAGAGACCGAAGACACTCGAGGATAGTGTCTAGTAGGTAGTGTGACCGACCAACCAACCAACCGACCGACCGACAAAGTTTCTTATCGAGATACTTACACGCATCTGAAATAAGATGCGCCAATTCAATCTGTGAGTTCTGTGACGGACATGATAATCTATAACCTGGATCGAGTCGTGGTCTTGACTTACCTTATTGCCCCCATAAAAGAGTTCGTCTTTGTCTCAGCGTGCAGAACCTCGATGTGAGAAAGACAAGTACACGCTGGAATGAGAATATTCATATATATCGACCACGTATAACCGGCGTGTTTTGCCATCCATAAAAGATAGGCTTAATAGAAGTTGGCAGAAGGCGTTTTCACACTCAAAAAGCTACGGTTATTGGAAACACGACGTGATTAATGTTATGTGGCAGATAACGTTGTTACAATGCATACGGTGTTGTTGGAAAAAGTTCACTACTTTTTTATTTTTTTATTCCCATTTTTTTTTTTCATTCCTTCGATAAAAAATTCTATTTCAACCTAAAACGTGGCAAACCGACGGGACGGACGGACCGACGGCCAGAGCCTATCATAAGGATGCGTGGACGTGTCTCAAAAACCAAGAATCTTTGTGGAAATCCTTTCAACCCCGGTCGCCATTCTTTTTCGCTTGAAGCGATACGTTCTACTTTTTTATTCTCAACAATAAAAGCAATGTAATTCGACAAAATTCTTATCCGCCTCCATGGCGAGCGTTCAGTCGTGAAATCACATTTCTTGACCCAGAAATTTCATATTTCTCTTTTTCTTTTTTTTTCGAATTCATTCGTGTCATTTTCAGATTTGTGTTCTTTTATTTACAGAGGATTCGATATGAAAGAATTTGAGAAAGGGAAACGAAACCCGACCAACCAAATCGATTCAACTCTCGCAAAAGGAAAAAAAGAGAGAGATAGACATATGAAGAGAGAGAGAGAGAGAGAGAGAGAGAGAGAGAGAGAGAGAGAGAGAAAGAGAAAGAAAGAGGAGAATTTTTTAAATGTTTTATATAAAATAGAAGGATGGACAGACCGATAGACGGCCAGACAGACAGACAAACAGGGCAGAGATGTTCCTATTTACTGGCCTCCATACGAAGACAGAGTTAGACACAAGATGGGTTTTAATGTGGGGGAAATCAGCCCCCCAAAAACACTCGGGATTAAAACAAAAAAAATGGTACCAGTCTAGAAGGATTTCTTCTTCACTGACTGAGAACAGAAAAGATGAAGTACAGTATCAGAACAGATACTACACTTTGATTTTAGCCAATCAAAACATGTACAAAGTTGGGGTTTCAACACCCTCCAAAAAGAAATATGAAGAGAGAGAGAGAGTGATATAAAGACAAGAAGAGATACAGGTGGAGAGAGAGAGAAGAGAGAGAGAGAGAGAAAGAGAGAGAGATAGAAAGAGAGAGAGAGAAAGAGAGAGAAAGAGAAAGAGAGAGTAAGAGAAAGAGAGAGTAAGAGAAAGAGAGAGAGAAAGAGAGAGAGAAAGAGAGAGAGATAGAAAGAGAGAGAGAGAAAGAGAGAGAGAAAGAGAGAGAGATAGAAAGAGAGAGAGAGAAAGAGAGAGAGAGAGAGAAAGAGAGAGTAAGAGAAAGAGAGAGTAAGAGAAAGAGAGAGAGAAAGAGAGAGAGAAAGAGAGAGAGATAGAAAGAGAGAGAGAAAGAGAGAGTAAGAGAAAGAGAGAGAGAGAGAAAGAGAGAGAGAGAAAGAGAGAGAGAGAAAGAGAGAGTAAGAGAAAGAGAAAGAGAAAGAGAGAGAGAGAGGAGAGAGAGAAAGAGAGAGAGAAAGAGAGAGAGAGAGAGAGAGAGAGAGAGAGAGAAAGCGCAACAGAAATAAGAAAGAGCCAGAGAGAGAGAGGAGCCGGGAGAAAGAGAAAGGGAGAGACAGAAAAGTTATTGTGTTTTAACTACAATGACTTTTCTGTCAAGAGAAATACAAAGAACGAGATAAGTGATTAGATTTAATGCCCCACCCCCTTCCAAAAAAGAAATATGCAAATATACATCAAAAGAGAAAGTAGGGAGAGGGGGGGGCAAATAGAGAAAGACTGAAAGGTGTACGTTGAATTTGATCTCCCCACTACAGTTATCTTTCGTACACCAATAAAGTAGTGACAAAAAAAAAGAGACACACCTTTTTAAAACGTTGAAAATCAAAGAAATAAGGACGAGAAAGTTTTATCAATGTCCGAACAAGATTTATGTGAAACAATGTTGATATTTCGATGTTCATTTTTACACTAACCGGTCAATACTGGTTAGAGTGTTTGCTATTGAACCGGAATATCGGAGTTCAATCATCGGTCGAGTCATACCAAAGACTCCAAAAATGTTTCTTGATGACCCCCTTTGCTAAACACTCGACATTAAAAGGTAACGGTCAAGTGTAAGTGGAGTAATCCTGGGAAACGAATGGTGCCCTCTCTTACGCCTCGGAGTAGTAGCTAACAGAAAAGGGAGTATTTGGGTCGCCTTTGATTATGGTTGCCCACTCTACTTTATTTACACAGTTTTCAGGAAATGTTATTTCATTCAAAGCTTTCCTTATTGTCACAAAACATCTCCATTTTTCTTTCTTTATTCTTTCGTTTCTTTTTCTTTTATTTCTTTTACCTCCCTTCTCTTTCGTTGCTGATCTTATATTTCTTTTCCTACTTTATTTTCTGAACTTTTCTTCTTTTTTTTCACTCTCTTTCGATTCTTATGTGTTTCAGTCAATCTGAATTTTCCTTTTCTTCTTCTTTCTATTACTTTACGCTCTCTCTCTCTCTCTCTTTCTTTCTTTCTATCGTCTTTCTGTATTCATATATTTATTAATCTGTTAAACATCTTCCTCTGTTTTATTCTGTCTTTCTCGAATATAACGAACCGAATCGAAAGGTTTTGTTTAAAGGCAATCGACTGTTTACTTGAATTAAAAGTTGTCAAACGACAAAATAAATCTGTAATATGTAAGCAAATTACTTATTGAAAGAAAATGCCATTTAAAGCAGTTACATTGACCAAACGTGTCAATCAACTGGTACGGTAGACATCTGTTGACGTCTGTTGACTGGTATGGTTCTCAAGATGAAAATGACGACAACCATTTTTGTTAGGAGAGATTAAATCCACTGGATGAGAAAATATAACAGATTTGAAAAACACGAATAAATATATGTCTGTGAACATGACCTTCGGTGTTGTTAAAATTGTGATGTCGTTGCCATGGAAGAATTCCGATCTCTGAGTAAAACGGCCAGATTCAATGCCATGAAAGTCTGTAAATGTTTATTAGTCCCATGTAAAATAAATTGGAAGAAATAGATAGAAGATACTGTCAAGTCTGCTGCAATGAGGGTGGGCTCCCTTAACCGAACTAGAAAACTTCTCACACCTGCCAGTATCCTATATCTCTACAAAGCCATCATTTGTTCATGCATGGAGTATTGTTGCCACATCTGGGCTGGTGCTCCAACTACTTGTCTCTCCTTCTTAGATAGAGTCCAAAAAAGTCTTTAATCTAATAGGTCCCACACTGTGCCCCTTTTTAGGGTATCGGAATCAGAATAGTTTGAGCCTAATTTCCGATTCCAGAAACGATTCTTTCAAAAAAGTAAACTTAATTTTCCATTTTCTGGTTCTAATGATAAAATGATAAATATTATTGTTTTAACTACCAGTAAA
Organism: Sepiola atlantica; assembly: GCA_963556195.1. NCBI lineage: Eukaryota > Metazoa > Mollusca > Cephalopoda > Sepiida > Sepiolidae > Sepiola > Sepiola atlantica. The sequence continues at coordinate 121,870,898 of OY744524.1, read as the reverse complement.
ACTAAAATCTATAGATGATAATAACATCAAAATATGATGTAAAATTATTTCACTTGTGTAAAAAAAAAAAAAAAATACTGAAACTTTGCATAAATTCGCTTAGTAACCTTTAAAAGAATGCAGTTGCTTTACAAGGTTCCGAAAACGGTTAAAAATGAAATAAAACATGTTTGTCAAACGAAAAATACTAACAGAGATAATTGATAATTAAATTAAAAGTAAAATATAAAAAATGTTTTTCAATTTTTTTTATAGCGTGAGCTTTTGCCCAGTAGGCTTTTATCCGGTTCTTCAGCATTGGCAAATGACCTTACCAGAGGTAGGCAAAAGGTGTGAAATAAACAAAACAAAAAACACTTGAACTTTGAACATGAAAGGCTTGGTGTGAAGTTGATTAAGGTATTAACGGATTAGTGAATTTAAAGATTTTCACGTCTCTGTGCGAGACACACTTTGGCGACAATTCTTTTTTGATTTTTACTTTCCATGTCTGTGTGGTTGTGAAATAAAATTAATAATGGTATGAATAAAAGTGGCGATAAAAGACAATAAAATCAAAGACTAATAATAACATTATACTTGGTTATTAATATTATTAAAACCGGTTGGCAGTTCAATTGTTACATTTTCCTCTAATTAACTAGAAACAAGTATACTCCTTTGATAGTGCGGGAAAGGCAATGGACATTTGCCAACATCATAAAAATGTAATATATATATATATATATATATATATATATATATATATATATATATATACATATACAGGGTGGGCAAAAATAAGGGTCCTATTTTTAAAAATTCATAACTTTTTTATTTATTGATTTTTTTATTTTTATTTTTTAGAATAAGTAAAGGACCCCTTCCGAAGCAAGCATGAGCCGTATTAGCCCTAAGGAACGTACCCTCATTTAGAAAACATTATTTTTGCTTAAAAAACTCAAAACAGTGTAAAAAACAATACTTTAGTTTTTGTAAGTTTTAAGAAGTGTTTTTCGGCTACAATGTGTTTTGTTTATTTCAAAAAATCTCGGAAGGGTCAGTCTACACACACATAAAGTTTGGTGAGTTTAACTTTTATTTTGTGGAAGTTATTCAAATTCAAGTTATTCAAATTTAAAGATAGGACCCTTATTTTGGCCCACCCTGTATATATATATATATATAATTGCTCTATTTCCTTTCTTGAGCATTGACTTTTCTTGATTGGAAACAAATTGTTTTGGAAACGATCGTACTCCATAAGTTGTTGTGTTTGAATTCTTGGAACTGATATGGATGATTTTCTCATTTTTTAAATTCCAACTCACTTCATATATATATATATATATATATATATATATGAATTATTAAAAATAATAATGGCCAATGTATTTTAGTCTTATTAACTTTTTTCTCATTTAATTTTCTAAGATATACTTTGTTATCAGAATTTCAAATAAAAATATATTAAAATACCTTTTTTCCCCCTTTTCTTCATCTCGTTTTTGGTGTTATCAATTTGGTGTTGTTGAAACATATTTGGGATGAGAGTCTCTTTTGTTAAGGACGGCACGTGACAGTGAAAATTGTAATAAGAATGGCGTTCTAATTGCTCATCAAGTATATCTTCGAAAATTAAATTAGAAAATTTTTTTTTAAAAAGTTGTATGGCGTTTTAATTGCTCATTATTATTTTAAATAATTCATATTACCATATAAACAATGCTTTCTAAAACAAGGACAACTTTTCTTATGATATATATATATATATATATATATATATATATATATATATATATATATATATATATATATTAAATTAAAGAAAATATCTTAAATTTTAATTTAAAAAAAGCAAATAATTAGACTTTCTGACTAAGTTGTTGTCTTTTTAGAACCGAAAGTAGATTAGATATCTCTCTTTATCTTAAAATATCTATTATCGAATATTAGAATTGTAAACAGTTTGTTTTTGTTAGAGATTTCAAATATAGACGTTTTCACCTTTTTTATTCAAATTTTTAATTTTAATAAATGTTTTTGCCCGACCTAGGAAAACTTGCTCCAGTTTATTTTTCGGGGGAGGAAAATTTGACCCGATATTTTTTCAGCTCCCAAGGTCTAGGTCAGATATTTTGTATGAAATTTTAAGACATTAAATGGATCTCTGAATTGATTATTGACAATTTATTGATATTTTTTGGCCAACTTATGAAAAATATTTTTTTATTCAATCTTTAAAAAATAAACTTTATTGGGTTTTTTCGCCCCTAATTGTACTATTGAAAAAAAATGGATAAATCGATTTGTTTGAAAGTACTGGCACGTTTCTCTGTTGTAAATAATAATATACATTATACAATATAGTTACGTTCGTAAAACAAATAAATATTAAACAACAATACGACGATTAATGTTGCTCTGGCTGTCTGTCCTCTCCCAGAGAAATGTTTTCTTTAAAAAGAAAATAATCACTAATAATGTTTAAAAGTAAAACTTTATTTACTTAAAACAAATCTATATTTCCGTCCAAAATAAATAGAAAAATATCGTGTCAAATTTTCCTTTCCTGAAAAAATGGATTGTTAATGTAATGAAAATTAAAATTGTTTTAAAATACTTCAGGGATTTTTCTATTTCATTTTATACCTCAGGAAACGAAAATTTACGTATAATCCTATACTTCGTCCGACATGTTCTCCTATTACTCTCAAAATATTAGCGAGATTTTGTCAAATATTATCTTACGGTTTTACACTTCAAGTGACATCCCCACTCATATTGACGAGATCCTTTGACGCCCACCCCTATCCTTCGACCACTCATTGGCAGAATAGAACGTTTATGAAAGAAGATATATTTTCATTATCGAGCGCTGAAAAAGAGCCACTCCTTTTTTATAGGAGTTGGAGCAGGAGCGGCTCCTTTTTAAAAATGGGGAGTGTGAGATGAGCCAGCTCCAATTTTGGGCGTTGGAGCAGGAGCGGGCGCAGCTCCAAAAGTAGTGGAGCGCGTAAAGCCCTGTGTTTACTTAACTAAACAAAATTGTATTTCTTTTAAAACAAATAATTTTTTAATTAAGCATTGATTCTCGTCTCTTTGAAAATAGTTAATTAAATTCATTTACAAAGAAATCTTTGCTTTTTTAAAATGAAAATAAACATTCATTCATTAATTAATCAAGTTTGTTTTTAATTCAGAAAAAGTTTACCAATGTTTATTGTTTTGTTTCATAACTGATCGGTGAGATACTAAACAAATGAACATATCCGGGTTTTTATAGATTTTGTTCCAGCGCAATATTACACTAAACTGACGTAAACAAATTGTTAGTTGATTTTTTTAACATAACTTTGGTATATTTTGTTGGGATCGGAATTGAAATCGGTAATTGTGTCGGAATCTGAAAAATATTGGATCGTCCCATCACTACTTTTTTGCTTTCATTTTCGTCTCGCTTATTGAACCAACTTTTCCCTTTATCTTGCTTAATTTTTTGTAAGAAAATATTTTGTTTTGAAAAAATAATTAAATGAAGGAATATGTGCCATGAAAGATCGTAAAAGGTCACGTAGAAACGTTAAGACACACACACACACGTACAGACGTTATCTGGTCTTATAAGTTTGTTATATAGATGGACTTTTCTAGTCTACCTTCGTCCTTATTGTGTCTTGTGTTGTTAGTTTTCTTTTTTTCTATCCACTTTGATAAAAATGAATACTTTTCCATCTTCTTAGATTCAATAACTATAAATGTTCCTATTTAATTGCCCCCCCCCCCAAGGGAAGAGTTAGATACAAGGTCAGTTTTAATATGGGGATAATTCGGCTCAACAAAAAGGATCTTTCTGGATTGGGACCAAAATAAAAATGACCTCAGTCTAAAAGGATTTCTCCTTCGCTGACCGATGACAGAAAAGTTCAAGTTTAGTATCAGAACAGATACTGCACTCCCCCCTGGCCAAAGTGCCACGAATAACGGCCTTCGGAGCTTGATTTACGCCGGTCTATGGGATTGTCCTGTGCAGTTCTAGGAGGTCCACCCTCCCAGGCTTTGCCTCCCCTCTTTGGGGAGGAGTAAGTTAATTGCTTACTGCTTGAGGCGCCTCTACCGGGGAATGCCGACGGGGCTGCCCAGGCAATTTTTGATGGTCAGAGTGCTCACCTCTCGAGCGCTGGCTTTTCAACCCCCACTTTCCGACCCGACCTTGGGTCACATCTTACTTGTGGGAGTAGGATAAAACTGGCCTTGTGCCTAACTCCTGGAGAGGAGTAAATAATACTACGAGTCTCTTTCAATAAATACGGCTTAATTGCAATAAAAACGACTCCTATTTCACTCGGGAAATAGATCTGTGCTTTATGTTTCAATGTAATGTCCAATTCCTTAAAACACCTGTTTCCTCATTGAACGGTTCGCTTTTTGTATTTATTCAACATTTTTGGATTGAGTTTTTAGTCATTTTCACACGGTGCTCTTTATTTCATGAAAATTTTGGGAAACCAACGACAACTGACTTACAATTGCAATCACGTTATCATGCCCAATTTTGTGGATTGTATCCACATAAATTATCAGTTGTTCAGAAAAGAAACAAAACGAAAGCTATACAACTGCGGGTTTCAAACCTTGCCTTTAAAAACTGGATAAATTTCATTACTTGTTTGAAAATGATTAATAAATCCGGAGTAGATAGTTACTTCGACAAATATATAATAATAGATACACACACACACCACACACACACACACTACACACACATTATATATATATATATATATATATATATATATATATATATATATATATATATATATATATATATAAACATTTTGCTACATTCCAAAGATCAACATTTTATTGATCTTACCATCATTTTTTTTTTCAGAACAAAAAATGTTGGTACATTTACGGATCCGTTTCGTTCAACAGAAAAACAACCGGTATTTGTATGTCAATCCCGGATTTTTCTTCCATGGATTTATCAGAACACCAGAAAGTTCTCAAACAGAAAAAATACATAGCAATGCAACAGACAAGAATCCCCAAAACAAACAACTCACATGGAATTAATCTCCATATATATATATATATATATATATATATATATATATATATATATATATATAACGTTTTGGATGACTGTTAGTGAAGAAGTAGAGGTATGGGGAAAGAGGAGGGGAGGAGGCGGCTCTGTGATTTTGGTGTGTGGGTTTTAGAAAAGATTTGAAAAAATGAAGGTGGTTTGAAAGTGGGAGGGGTAGGTGGGTAAGAGTGTGAGAGAAGTCTCACTAACACCCATCCACATTATTTCCGTTCACCCCCACCCCTCCACTTTTTCCCTCAGAACCATCATCATTAATTTCATTCCATGCTACTGACTTCACTAAGCCCGGACCTCGGGCCTGCGCACCCAGTAGTGGCTACTACTTTTTCTCATCAACCCATCGTGTCAACCCAATATTTTTACGTACTTGCATGACATTTTTCTTAAAATTATCACCCTGAGGAAGTCTTACAAATAAAGACGAAACATTGATAAATATATAAAAAAAACATCCTTTTTGGTTTTTGCTTTTTCATTTCCCATATATATATATATATATATATATATATATATATATATATATATATATATATATATATATATAGTCTCGGAAGTTTCTCAACCATTAAAACTATATTTAAAAAAAAAACAAAAAAAAAACTTATAGTCCTAAGTCTTCCAGTGGAAAATCACTCATGTAAGTCAATTTATTTTTTACAGTTATTATATTAGTTTATTTCTAACACTATTTTAAGGGATCATCAGTTGTTATATATATATATAAGCAAAGTTCATTTATATTTCAAAAGCCAAGACTTTTTTTATTTTTCTTACAAAACATTTTTAAAACAAATCCATTTTAGTGCAAATTATTTAACGAATCGTTTCGCTCAAAGTAAACCAACTAAAATTAGTACGTCAATATTGAATCTGTCCACCTGCCTAAATAAATTGGGCTTCTTGGCCTTTTGGCTAAGATCAAAGTGTAGTATCTGTTCCGATGGATACTGCACGCCTGTCCTGTGCAGTTCTAGGAGGCCCACCCTCCCAGGCTTTGCCTCCCCTCTTTGGGGAGGAGTAAGTTTATTGCTTACTGTCTGAGGCGCCCCTACCGGGGAATGCCGACGGGGCTGCCCAGGCAATTTTTAAATGGCCAGAGTGCTCACCTTTCGAGCGCTGGCTTTTCAAACCCCACTTTCTCGACCCGATCTTGGGTCACATCTTACTTGTGGGAGTAGGATAAAACTGGCCTTGTGCCTAACTCCTGGGGAGGAGTAAATAATACCTCAAGCTAACCAGAAAGTACATAAAAAGTTCTAAATCAAAAAAATATATATACAACGTATTGTGACATAATAGACAAACGTTCAAAACGAAAACGTTGAACTGACATGCGACCCTCGGAAGTCCGTCATCTTCAAACGACAATTCAGAGTTCGAACCCTATTCCAGCAATTTTAATTTATTTTTATTTTTCTATTTTAGCAAGTGGTGCTTATTGTTTCTCTATAAAATACTTCAATTAACTCAAAGATAATTCTCATTGCATAATTTACTTTAGGGAATAAAGAAACAACAAAGAGAAACAAACAAAAAACATTTAAATTGAATACATAATTTGTATTAAGTCCTCTCTTAGTTTCGTATTTAAATAAAGTAAATAGATACTCACAATATTAATAAAGTAAGTTATGCAAATGAACTTTGCTTATTTATATATGCTCTGTTGTTACTGGTTAACATTCATCGAGCTTAAATTGGAAGAGGTTGGTAAACATAACGTATTGAAAGTAAATTCTAAAACATCATATATTTCCACAATCATATATCTATCTTTCTCTCTCTCTCTCTCTCTCTCTCTCTCTCTCTCTCTCTCTCTCTCTCTCTCTGTATATATATATATATATATATATATATATATATATATATGTATATATATGTATGTATACATATGTATGTATGTATGTGTATATATATATATATATATATATATATATATATATATATATATATATATATATAAATGATATAATATTTATAAATAAATATTTATTACCTACATACATCGATGTTTCATGCTAACGCAATCTTCAGTTCAGGAAACTAATTCTCAACGGTCGGCGGGTGCGAACTCCGATCACAAATCGCCACTGATTTGCAGTCAAGAGTATTAACTCCTCGGCCATAGGGAATCAGCTAATAATTAAAGTGGAATTTAACTTTGTAAATAGCGAGTCGGCGGCTAATTTACACAAGCAGTTGAAGTAATCAACAAAATTTTTGTTTGGATTTTTGCATGAAGCTATTTGTACTGCTTGTTATTAATTTGATACAGAAAAATTAGTACAACATTCGTACCGTCGGTTTCAAGCACGGAAGGACTTAGCCATCCGGCTCTCTTCAGCTTCTGTTGCCATCTGTTTCGGAAATGTGAAGTCACGTGTCACTCTCGTTTGGACGCGTTATTTGCTTAGTGTTGTGTATGTTTGTTTAAATTTAGTGTAAGGAAGGTTTAATAAGGTTTGAAAAAAGGGGGAAGGTGAAAAGTAACAGTTGAGATTTAAACCGGAGAAGATTTAAAGAGATATAAAAAAATAAAAAATAGAAAAATAAAAGAATATTTCTATATAAATCCCGTGAGCCAATATTATGAGTATCGTATATTTGGCCGTTACTGTTTTGGGGTTTAATGATGTGTCTTCTAAAGGAATTAGGGAGAGGAAATGGGGTTAAGGATTAAAGAGGTTATAAGGAACAATATTAATTAAATTTGTGTTTAAATCCTGGATTAAAGGACTTTAAATCAATCTCGAAGGAATTCAAATAAAGGTATCACCCGGGCGGTCTAAGGGCAGTAAATGGTTTTAAATGGTTTGAAACCGTTTTAATAAATTTTGGGGGGGGGGGGTGATGAATTTGGTATGTTGATTAAAACAGGTTTAGAGATAAGGGTAAGGATTGGGTCGGCAAGATTGGATCTGTTTCCACACTACTTTTCAAGAGCAATAATTTCATATACAGCCTTGGTGTCATGTAACATTCCGAACTTTTGTAAACTTGATTTTACTAAAACCATAAATTTCACATGTTTTGCACTTCTTAAATAAGTGCATCATGAAACAATGAATCATGCTGAGACAACAAAAAAAGTAATGTTCATAGATGGGCTTCATGATAACCCCCTTTGAGTGGACTGTCTGACAGTTATCTAGTGGATATCTCCAGCGGTCAGCTTCTGGGTGGTCGAATGGTGACCACTAAGAAAGACGAGAATTCAAGATTTCCGGTCGAGAGGTAAAGATTCCAGGAGATTGGAAGGAGAGGGGTGAGACATGGCTCTCTAAGCATGAAAGAGGAGTTGGTCTGTCTGAGAGCTGGCAGGCAGTTGGATTTGTGTGGCTCTCTAGGTTAAGTGGGACCATTGAGGCTCTTAGTCAAAGAATTGAGTTCATTGAACTTATGTTAGGCAAAGAAATCTCATTTTGCAAGTCTGCTATTCAACCTGAGAACACGAGTTCCATTTGTAACCTCCAACAAATAAACCTGTTACTTGTTTATAAACTGGACTTGATGTATTATGTTACATAGCTACTCCTGCTTGGACTGCGGCAGTATGAGTTTCGTATACTCGTCGTGTAGAGAGTTGGTCGTGTCGTCCAGTGGATGAATTCTTTCTTCTCTGCCGTCGTCTGTTGTCTGCAATAAAAGCCATGTTCTGCACTCCGAAGACAAACTCTTCTGTTGAATTTAATTCATTTATTCAAGCGTTGTTATTTCATCTGGGGGAAATTCACCACGCCGAGAGAGATGGTAGATAACAAATCCTACTTTATCGTAGTTAGTTAACAATGTTTCTTAGCCATTCATAGAGAGGGATGGAAAGGATTCTCGCTCTTGTCTTCCCTGAAGGGAAATATTCCTTATCTTTACATTGTGAATCGCACGTCCTCTCAGTTCGCTTTTCGAATCAGACTGCCTAAAACTCGCTTCTCACGAGAACGAGTGACGTCACAGATCCCTTTGTTTCCCACACAAGGCCCGCGAAGTCACAGAGCCTCTCGCAGGTATAGACTGACCCTTGATCTGGAATCTCGTCACACGTAACCTTGTCACGTCTGCCAGCTCTGACTATGAGAACAAGCCCTGTTCTGCACTCGACTACCCCGCGTTAATTCGCGCCAGTCAAATCAACGATTCCCAACAGATACGTCCATTCCCATAGGGCCATTATCTAACACTTACTTGGGATAAGAATTCTTTGTTGCAGCACTGGCTGAGTCGAACGACAATTTTGGATCGGCACAATGAGTGGGGACGATGGAGGCCAGTACAGTGAATACACTCATGCATCTTCACAGATCATCCCCAAACTACCCCTGTGAAATTGCTTAGTTCATTCTAGATAGATGCAGATCCAAATCCAATCTATAGACAACGCTAAACAAGATAAGCGACACTTATTTCAAACATCTTTTTGTAGTTTGTTGAATGTAGAAACTGATTTCTCCTTTTGGGTTTCTCAACAAGAACTCCCATATTTATTTCGTTAAATATCCAACCAGCAAGAAAACAACAAATACGCTGGAAAACTCATTAATTAAACGCAAAGTAAACTTAATGTATGACAGCAGTTATTATTGACCTCATTCAAGTATTTTAATTGAGTCATTTGCAATTTTGTTTGCAAAATAATTGACAGAATAAGGTCAGTTGACACTCGCGTTGAGTAATTCTATATTGAACTTGTGTTCAATCAAAATAAATTATGCAAGTATCGCCACCATCTTTGATGACATAGTTTCTTATTAGCAATTACAATGTTGAAGCCAAAGGAATCTAATAATTAAAAGTAAATAAATTAACATTTCAATATATACATATATAAATGTCCATTCATATGAAGTTAGATATGTCTATGTGTTTATATATGTGTATGTGCATGATTCAGTCCTTAAAAACTAAAACTAATTAACCGATCATCATGAATTTTGAAACACATCTATTACGCTTAATATTGTGTACCATGGGCTATATCTAGTTTAATTCAGTTTTATGCAAAGAGTGAAAAGAGGTGAAAAATCAGATACCTCCGAATTTTGTTAAATTTTAACATCAATATTCCCAAAATTTCAGTTTCTTAGGAGAATTTTAAAGGGTTTTAGGAGGTATAACCTCGCATTTGAAAATTCAAATAAGTCAGGTTTTCATTAAATTTGATCCATAGTCAGTAGACATCAACTAAACAAGATTCAACAAATTTCAATTTTTTCTTAAAACCTCTTAGCCTTAAACTTCAGCCATTTTCTGGAATAAAAATTATTTAATGGATTTTAATCAAAATTGGAATAAGGATTATAGACATAAGGTTTAGTAGCATTGCATCTGGCCTTTAATCTTCGTAAGAAGACGTAAAAATGATGCAAAATGTTTTGTTGGGTGAATTAATTTGGCACGGATAGTCTTTTAGTATATGTATATATTGGTCTTAAATATATGCCTAAATATGATTATATTTCATTGTAAATTATAAATTGATCTATATTATTCATCTTTTGCAGACAAAAAATATATTCTTTGTTTTTAAGATTTCATTTCCTGTCCTTTTTATAATGTTATCGATAATACAAATTTTGCGATTATTGAAATAAATACATTTTTATATAATTTAATTGTGAATATAGATTATATACATAGTGTACATTAAATACATTTTTAATAACTCTTTAAAAAATAAATAGTTTTTCCATCATGTTTTTCTTTTAATTTTTTTTCTTTATGTACGTTTTATGAATTTTCTTCTAATCGGTTGAAGAGAAATTATAATCCATGTTGTATTTATTTTTCTTTTACTAGAGTGAACAAAACCTTTTAAAATAGGAGTCGAAAGTTATTAAAAATCAGTAAAGATTCTCTGATTTAATATTTTTACTATATATAATGGATAGTTATATTTATTTTTTGCTTTACAGAAGCTTAGTAAGAAATGGAGGAATTAGTGAGAAAATTGTCAATTACGGTTAATTAAAATATATTAATAAACATAACTCAATCTCAATACCATGGAATATCTTTAAATGTATGCAGTGTGATTAAAATATAATAGAAAAGCCTTGAAGAAATAAACATTGATTAACTCAGCTTTATTATAACTAGCAAAAATATGCTCCATTTTGTGGTATATTTGAATAGTTCGCATGCAAAACGCGATAAACGCCATTTTCAAATTTACGAAACTATTACTATAAAACGTGTTTCATTTCAACGCTCAACAACACCATGGAATCATGTTTTACAAAATATGATAGCAGGATAATTTTATATTTGCTTTCCATTCAAATCAGCTTTTTGTTGAAGTCTAGATTTTTTATAGTTTACCTTTTTATTGTTAAATGTTTCAACTTAAACGGATTGGATTTATCGCGTTTTGCATTCGAACTCTTCATTTGTCCTAGTATATCTGACGAGCGAACATACTACACTTCCTCCAAAGGAGGAGGTTAGGCCAGGGATGATGATACTCAACAAAGGGGGGGGGGGGTAATGTCTGGGAGGATGGTATCATGACAACAGAAGAGATACGACATTACACACCCTTGAATTGAACATTGAAGATCGTAAATTACTCTGAAATAGTATAATAAACCGATATGAACATTTACAATAGTAATAGTATAGTTTCGGCTTCAGACACTCAAATACAACATCTCTATTCATAAAAGATAATAGATAGATATGAACTGAAAATCATATGAAATTATAAGGGGTTTGTAATCAATAAAGCAATCATATGTGCATTCATTTTAATGACAGAGAACCATGTTTTTCATTAACTAACAAGTTCGGAATACATAAAATAATCGATTGTCTGTTGTAAAATGGATTCCTTAAATAGGTTTGATTTGTCTTTATGGCAAATTAAACCCTTTGTATTACGGAATGTCGAAACAAAATATCTATTGCAAGCGATTCATTGCATACCATTAATTAAACACGCGTTTCTATTTTAGCGATATTTGAAGGGATATTGTGGGTTCATACCTATCCCAAAAGTATTAGTGTATAAGTGAACAACATACCTAATAAGATGTGAACCTGGTATAGTGATTCCGGGGGCGGAGCGATGGTATCCCCTTCCCGGAATCTTCTTTGAAAGCGGGAGAGACTCACTGGACCTTCGAAATGTTGTTTGTCCCGATTCGTGTCTTAAACCAACATTGGCGACGAATCTTTCTTTTCTATCCATATATTTCTGACGACAACGTCATTTCCTATCTAACGAAATCTCTCGAAGAAACAGGATAGTGAATAAGAATTATAATCTCGATTGTAACAAGATAAAGCTTAGATGAGTGGATAGAGGTCGCGTTTGGAATACGACTGGCTGTTTTGACAATTCTCAGGTTGAGAGAATGTTGGAAATATAAACTTTTATTGTTAGAGTTACTTTGGATTGAGGAATTTAGGAGGAAAACAAATTTTCAGAATTAAATAAGAAAAAAATAGCCAGAATTGAGATCGAGGTTAGCGGACGTTCCGCCTTTTTCTTCCTCCAGCAGAGGTTGGGGAGCTGACTGCATATTTGTTATGGTGTAATGTGATTTACCCTATTTCGTGACTATATGGACTCTTCTAGACACTATGTATAGAAGAGTTTACGCCAAAGTCTCGCAACAGTCTTGGGGCAGTCGTTCTGTAAAATACTATTCTATACTTCTATAAATACACACTCTTATTAATATACCACCGTGTTGCCTTATTTATTATCCGCCCTTCAAGGTCACAACACTGGCGACGGAATTCAGACTTATTCGGACACAACATTAGCAACGAGAACTTGGACTTGGTACAAAGATTGTTTATATAAGATTAAAACGTGTTTTAATTACGGTCGCATGGGACACAGTGGTACACATTGCAGAGTTAAAAATAAAACTTTAAAAAAGTGTTATTAAAATTGCCCAAAGTGACGAAGTTGAAAATATTAGGAAGTTTGTGCAAGTAAAAATATTGAATAAATATTTTAATTTACAACTAGATTCCGGTTCAGATTAGTCAATAATAAATCTTCAAACATGGAAAAACTGGGGAACCCAACTTTGATGAGAACGAAAGAAAATAGCTAAAAGCGTCACTAGTGAACAAATAAAATTGGAAGACGAGCAAATCCCTAACGCTACATGTAAAGGAAAGACTTTGAAATTAAAACTGTTTGTAATGAACAACTCAAACAACCTCTAGAACACAGACTGGGTGGAGAAATTTCAATCATGGAATATGCTCATAAACTCTTTCTGTCAAAATATTGAAATTTTAAATGCTGAAACAGAGAGACTAAAGAAATAATTAAAAGAAAGTTTTTCGGAATTTTTTATTTTATTTCTGGTGGACTGGGAAGAAAATGACTGCCAAGTTTGAATTAATACCAAATATTCAACCAGTTTTATTTTATAAAAAAACGAATATTCTATTTGCGTCATTAAATCAGATTGACGAGGAATTGAATCGACTCGAAAAAATCAGAGTATTATCGAAAGTAGAGTACGGCGAGTGGGCTTCGCCTACGGTCTACGCAAAAAAAGTAAAAAGAGCAGCCGTATTTGTGCACATTTCTCCACGGGACTGAACCATGCACAAAAGGATTACCACTACCCTCTGGCGAGTCCAATCGAGATATTCGCTAAACTCTGCCGTATCAGACTATTTTCAAAGGTTGTTTTAAGTGATACTTAATCTACAAATACCCGTAGACGTGGAGTGCTAAAAGCTACTATTGTATAAATACCCATAGGGGTTTGTACAAATTCGAACGATTACTAGTTATGGTTGCACCAGCCATTTTTCAACGAGTAATGGAAACATTGCTTAGCGGACTTGAATTTGCGACAGCTTACCTAAATGACATTCTAGTGATCAGTAAAAACATCGAGCTAAAACAAATCACATGTATACGAAATATTTAAAAGAATCCAGGACTATGGATTTAAATTGAAGGTGGGAAAATACGATTATTTCATGGAAAAAATAAAATATGTTAATCAAATTATAAACAAAGATGATAGAAGACCATACCCAAAATGAGCGATAAAAAATATGTCTGATCCGGAAAACGTATCGTCACTACAAAGTTTTATTGGTTTAGTAAATAATTACAATGTGTTTATTTCAAACATGCACAATTTGCGAGATCCTCTGAATGAGCTATAAAGAAAATAAAACGATTGAGTCTGAACGACAAAATGCTGAACCCATTGAAGACACAGTGATTGCCTCCGTACAAACTGTGGTAAAAGTAAAAAAAAGTACATTGTGTAACGCCATTAGGGAGCTTCCGGTAACACTGGGAGAAATAAAAGAAAATGGCGCCAGACGACAATTAAAAAAAGAACATTAAAAAAGAACAGGAAAACACCGACAAATCTCGGAAGTGTATTCAATCTGTGATGAATTAGTCATGTACGGCAATCGAGTAGTTATTCCTGCAGCATTACGGAATAGAATACTGAAAGAATTTCATGTCTGTTACCCGAAAAGTCTCATGAGAAGTTATGTGTATTGGACAAACATAGACAAAGACATTGAAAATGCGGGAAATCTATGCAAATATTGTGCTTAGGAAGCGAAGATACCTCCTATAAAGTTCAGACCCTAACCAAAAACTGATCGACCCTGGTCTAGGATCCACATGGATTTTTCTGGCCAACTGGATGATTTCTATTACCTAATAGAAGTAGACAGTTTCTTAAAATAGCCAGAAATATTAAAATGTAAGAAACCAACCAGGGAAGAAACCATTAGATTTTTACATAGATTGTTCGCCCGTTTCAGGGTCATTGGCTTCAGTGTATCGGACAAGGGAACGTAATTCCCATCTAGTAAATTTAAAATATTCTGTCAAACCTTTGTAGTAGAACATATCACGATCGCGCCGTATCATGCGATAAGCAATGGTCTTGCAGAACGGTCCGTGAATACATTCAAAAGAGCGCTTAAGAAAGCAAGAGGTACACTTACCAATAAGGCCATTCAAGAATTTTTGCAAGTATATAGCATGACCAAAAATAACAATGTTCTATCTTCCATGACGTCAAAAGAAGCAATGTTTTCAAGGAAAATTAAAACAGTGTTTGATAAATTATTGTCAAATCATACGAAACCAGGACGTGAAAAAGATGTCACGAAGGGGTGTTTCCAAGTAGGAGAAAGGGTCTTTTATTAGGATTTTTAAAAACAGTACATCCTGCTGGGAAACAGGGATAGTGGATAAACGGATTGGAAACATGATTTACATGGTAAAGGGGACCAAGTTTACCAACAAAAGATAAATGAACCAGATGAGAAAACGATATTCAGATAATGTCGAGAATAATACCTCAGAGGACGGACTAATGAATGTTGCGTTCGACACATTTTAAATACGAATCAAGCAAATAAATTCTTAAAAACGAAGATCAAAAAGAAAACGTAGATGATTGACTTAATTGTAATAAACCCTAAAAGCAAAAAGTATTGACTCCATACAGAACAAGACTAAAAATGGGGTGTATACAAGTGTACAATGTGTATACAATGTGTATACAAAAGTACAATGTGTATACAATGTGTATACAATGTGTATACAAGTGTACAATGTGTATACAATGTGCGTACAGAGGTACAATATGTATACGATGCGTATACAATGTGTATACAAGTGTACAATGTGTATACGATGTGTATACAATGTATATACTAATTACAATGTGTATACAATTTGTATACAAATGTATATAATGTGTATAGAAATGTACAATGTGTATACAATGACTATACAATATAAATACAAATGTACAATGTGTATACAATGTGTATAGAAATGTACTATGTGTATACAATATGTATACAATGTTTATACAAATGTACAATGTGTATACAATGTGTATACAATGTATATACAAATGTACAATATGTATACAATATGTATATAATGCGTATACAAATGTACAATGTGTATACAATGTGTATAAAAATGTAAAATGTATGTACAATGTGTATACAATGTATATAGAAATGTACAATGTGTATATAATGTGTATAAAAATGTACAATATGTATACAATGTGTATACAAATGTACAATGTGTATACAATGTGTATACAAATGTACAATGTGTATACAGTGTCTATACAAATGAGTTTTAATCATTCTTTTTATAGTACACTACAAATTACAAATCACGTTGACACACCTGTTCCCGTTAGATCACCGAAGTTAAGCGACGTTGAGCCTGGCCAGTATTAAATGGGTGACCATTTGGGACTACCAGGTGCTGTATGTGCTCTCTGTTTATCTCGGCATTGTTTCCAGTCGTCTTGAACTGCTTGCCATTGGAATCAAGCAATGCCGACTCAGGAGAGGTGTTGCTAGGGATTGCGCAACCCTTGCTTAATAATTACACGCGCAGC
The DNA here is from genome assembly GCA_963556195.1 of Sepiola atlantica. Lineage (NCBI taxonomy): Eukaryota > Metazoa > Mollusca > Cephalopoda > Sepiida > Sepiolidae > Sepiola > Sepiola atlantica. The sequence goes on along the minus strand of OY744524.1, from coordinate 121,854,425 downwards.
CAGCCCCTTATAGGGGTATCCATAGTCTCTCTAGACTGAACGGAGGGCCTACCTACAAATTACACTAAGTTTCATTTAGATTTCTAGAGTTTCATTTAGATTTCTAGAGTTTTCCAGATATTAATGGAATTTATAACGTTTATAACGTATTCATGTGCTTTTTCTTGAAATCGATAAAATATGATCGTTTCTAGGTGAAAATAAAATGTTTTGAATAAAGCAAGGCACGTCGTTTTTGAAGTGAACTACGTTTATTTATCCAGTTTAAACTGGAAAAAATCCAATTGTGGCCGTTAATTGTTAAAATTACAATATCCCATATGCGGTCCATAAGTAAAGAGCCACATGCAGCCCACGCGCCGCATGTCTCACATATTGAAAAACCATATAGAGCAGTATCATATTCTAGTGTTAGTAAAACCTACTACAAAGAAGAATGAATTAAGACATAAAAACAGTTTCAGTTTAATAAGTGCAAGTCATGTCTGATTTGACGGGTCGAATGAGACTGTCAACAAGTGCCTGGGGAGCGAAACTGAACATGTTTCCTTGAGAAAATTCAAATAGAATCCATTTACTTCCAGTCGCAGAGTCAGTTAATGTAAACGTGACATTCAAATCAAAATGGCGGATACAATGTTTAATTTTGCTTTTGTTTTCGTTTTTTTGTTTTTTTTAAGAAGCGTTTATTATTAGAAAATAAATTTGAAGAACTGACAAGAGAATTATTAGGAAAATATTAGTAAGCACGTTTTCTCCACATGTTATAAATAGTGTCTGGCAATTGGAAGGATGGTTACATTTTCTCACGAATAATTTTCTGTAAAGATGTTTGGAGGGATTATAAGATGTCAAAGTTGGCACGTTCGCCAATCTGTTAGCGTTCGTAACGCGTTCGATAACTACAAGGTGGACTATTAGTATTTCTTACTTGCTACTTCTCATACGAGCTGTTATTGGTAACCTCTCACTTGTAAAAACAGGTGCCGGTCTTGAGATCTCAATGACAAGTTTCTCCCCTATATATGCATTACGATTCGTCATTTTAACAACTGTTCCTTGTGCTCCTTCAATTATTATCATTATCGTAGCTTTCATATTCCATATTTCCTTCCCCTATAATACAAGTTCCAAATATTTACATAATTCTGTCCGCCCCATTCAGCTTCATCTTTTGATTAACTAATTTTCTGGTTTATCCTTCTTGTTACTTATTATCATGTATGGTATTCTAGTTTGGACGATATTGTCTGTATTTCAATGTCCTTTTGGAGATTATGTTTTTTGTTTTGTTTTCGATACGAGCATCTATTTGTGTTTCTACTATTTGTCTGTGTATTCAATGTGTAGTATTTTGCACAGCTTCTCAACCTAGTTATTATTATTATTATTATTATTATTATTGTTAGTAGTAGTAGTAGTAGTAGTAGTAGTAGTAGTAGTAGTAGTAGTAGTAGTAGTAGTAGTAGTAGTAGTAGTACGGAAAAAACGTATTCCATTTGACACCAACCATAGCAGTAAAAATTAAAAATCAGAATTTTACATATATTTACTTAGGTCAAACCACAATATAGGGACTTGGTTTTATTCCAGAAATGTTATGCCTTCTTAATGTTTCACAGGTAAGTATATTATTAGATGTGGACAAGAGCCCTTAGTTACCTTTTCAAATCGAAAAACAATTTAGCTACCCGCTGGATATTTTTACCTTATATATATATATATATATATATATATATATATATATATATATATATATATATATATATATATATATATATATATATATATATATTTATTTATTTATTCTGGTACAGAAAAATTAGTACAACATTCGTACCGTCGGTTTCAAGCACGGAAGGTCCTACCCATCCGGCTCGCTTCAGCTTCTGTTGTCATCTGTTTTGGAAATGTGAGGTCACATGACACTCTTGTTAGGACGCGTTATTTGCTCAGTATGTTGTGTGTGTTTGTTTAAATTTGAATTTAGTGTAATAAGACCGTTGAGATTTAAAACACGATGGAATTCAAGATTAAAGGGAATAAAAAAGGGGGGTAAAAAATAAAAAAATATATATGAAAAAATATATATATATAAATAAATATAAAAGAACATATATATATAAAAACATTTCAATACTAAGAATAAAAGAATAAGAAAAGAGAAAGAGTATAAAAAGGTATAAAAAAGAATAAAAAAAGGAATTAAAAAAATATATAATAAAAAAATATAGAGAATAAAAATGTAGAGAATAAAAAAGAGTGAGAGAGAAAGAAAGAATAAAAATAGAAAGAATAAGAATATAATAAATAAAAATAAATTAAAAATAAATTTAAAGATTAAAAAATAATAATAATAATAAAAAATAAAAAATAAAATTAAAAATTAAAAATTAAAAATTAAAAATTAAAAATTAAAAATTAAAAATTAAAAATTAAAAATTAAAAATTTAAAGATTAAAAACAAAAATAAAGAAAGGGTTTCTCTGAAATTCCCGTGAGCCAAATTATGAATTTGTATCATTAGCCGTTATATTTTTGAAGGTATGCGTTCTAAAAAACCGTTAATGTGTAAGAATCTATTTCCCAGATTGGAGTGATTTTAATGAAGAAATTCGGATCTAAGGGAGGTAACTTAGTTGGAAATATGAAATATTTGAGTTTGTTAAAATGGGTTTGTAGATTAATCTAGTGGCTGATAAATAAATTAAATATTTTTGCATTTTTGTATTTTGGTGAAAGTCGAAGTTTTTGCTCTTGGAATTTATGTGGATATAGTTTGTTTAAATGGATTTGTAGAGTAATCTAGTGACTGATAAATAAATTAAATATTTTTGTATTTTTGTGAAGGTCGGAGTTTTTGCTCTTGAAGTTTAAGTGGATATAGGTTGATGAGGTATTTGTTCGTTTTTATTGTGTTTATATTAGTAGGGGGGTAGTTAGACATTATGTGAATTCTGTTAAAAAGTTTGTGTAATTCTGTTAAGGTCAGCTATTCCTCTGCCCCTTCAATAAGAAAAATTATCTCTGCAGAACCCAAAACAATTACAAACGCAGGCTGCTCATGCCAAGACAAAAACAACTGCCCCCTGGAGGGAAATTGCAAAATCAATTCAATCATATATGAAGCCACCGTCACAGACCAGAATACCAGTAATGCAGAAAAATATATTGGGATGACGAAGGGAAACTTCAAACAAAGGCTATACGCACACAGAAACTCCTTCAGATACAAAAACAAGGCTAATACGGCACTCGCGACCCGAATATGGCAGCTTAAAGAAGAAAATACACCCTTCACCATCAAATGGAAAATAATTGAGAGAAAACCATCCTTCTCTCCAGCCATAAACAGATGTCCTCTATGTGACGCTGAAAAATACCACATTTCAAAGGCCATCATCGATCCGAATACAGCCTGTTTAAATATCCGCGATGAAATATTCAGGGGGTGTGTCCACAAGAGACAAGCATTGCTTATAAACTGGTCTGACCGATTCACATAATGTCTAACTACCCCCCCCCCCTCTACTAATATAAACACAATAAAAACGAACAAATACCTCATCAACCTATATCCACTTAAACTTCAAGAGCAAAAACTCCGACCTTCACAAAAATACAAAAATATTTAATTCATTTATCAGTCACTAGATTACTCTACAAATCCATTTAAACAAACTATATCCACATAAATTCCAAGAGCAAAAACTTCGACTTTCACCAAAATACAAAAATGCAAAAATATTTAATTTATTTATCAGCCACTAGATTAATCTACAAACCCATTTTAACAAACTCAAATATTTCATATTTCCAACTAAGTTACCTCCCTTAGATCCGAATTTCTTCATTAAAATCACTCCAATCTGGGAAATAGATTCTTACACATTAACGGTTTTTTAGAACGCATACCTTCAAAAATATAACGGCTAATGATACAAATTCATAATTTGGCTCACGGGAATTTCAGAGAAACCCTTTCTTTATTTTTGTTTTTAATCTTTAAATTTTAAATTTTTAATTTTTAATTTTTAATTTTTAATTTTTAATTTTTAATTTTATTTTTTATTTTTTATTATTATTATTATTTTTTAATCTTTAAATTTATTTTTAATTTATTTTTATTTATTATATTCTTATTCTTTCTATTTTTATTCTTTCTTTCTCTCTCACTCTTTTTTATTCTCTACATTTTTATTCTCTCTATTTTTTTTTTATTATATATTTTTTAAATTCCTTTTTTATTCTTTTTTATACCTTTTTATACTCTTTCTCTTTTCTTATTCTTTTATTCTTAGTATTGAAATGTTTTTATATATATATGTTCTTTTATATTTATTTATATATATATATTTTTTCATATATATTTTTTTATTTTTTACCCCCCTTTTTTATTCCCTTTAATCTTGAATTCCCTCGTGTTTTAAATCTCAACGGTCTTATTACACTAAATTCAAATTTAAACAAACACACACAACACACTGAGCAAATAACGCGTCCCAACAAGAGTGTCATGTGACCTCACATTTCCAAAACAGATGACAACAGAAGCTGAAGCGAGCCGGATGGGTAGGACCTTCCGTGCTTGAAACCGACGGTACGAATGTTGTACTAATTTTTCTGTACCAGAATAAATAAATATTATGCTCTTAATTTTTAACTTTAATTCTTAATTAATCGAGCACTCTGCTGGGATTTTTCCTACCATTCTACAAAGAAGTTATATATATATATATATATATATATATATATATATATATATATATATATATATATATATATATATATATATATATATATATATATATAAGAAAAACAATAATAATAAACAGTAGAAAGGGAGAAAGAAAAAAAGAAATGTTAAAGAAGAAGAAGAAGAAGAAGAAGAAGAAGAAGAAGAAAGAGAGAAAAAATCGATAGTTAGCTTATGAACGCCGATTGGAAACGCTGTGAGTGAGAGAAAAAATCGGCAGTTGGCTTGTGAACGCCGATTGGAAACACTGTGAGTGGACAGGTATTTATTTGAGGTTGATGACAACGGGGAGATGGACAACAAAGGAGGAAGAGGTGAAGAGGAGGGATTAAAAGTATATATATGTATATATATATATTTTTTTTTAATGTTTTATATTTTGATATGTTGATATTTTTTATATTTTCAATATAAAACTAAAAATAAGTATACATTAATCACCTAAATAATAGTGTCATGGATTCGTCCAAACACTTTAAAATGCAGCAACATTTTTGTAAGTAACGGATAAATTTTATTAGAAGGACGAACAACACAGGTAAGGAAGACTTTTAAAAATTTTTTTTAATGATATAAGTTAGCAAAACATTTATATGGAACAAAACTTAGATTTAGTATACGTAACGTTTATGTTTTTGTCTTTTAAGGGAAGTGGGTCTGATCAACTCTGCTGGGAAGCCATGAAATTAAATACTGTTTTGTTTTTAAATTCCCGAAACAGTTTTTCATTGTAAACAACTGATGATCCCTTAAATAACGTTAGAAGCAAACTAATATAATAACTGTAAAAAATAAATTGACTTACATGAGTGATTTTCCACTGCACGACTTCGAACTAAAAGTTTTTTTTTGTTTTTTTATATAGTTGTAAAGGTTGAGAAACTTCCGAGACTAACTATATATATATATATATATATATATATATATATATATATATATATATATATATATATATATATATATATATATATATATATATATATATATAGTGTCTTGGAATTTTTTCAACCTTTAAAACTATATGAAAAAGAAGTAAAAAAATACTTTTAACCTCAAGTACTTCGTTCGAAAACTCCTTTGTTGTAGGTCAATTAATCTCTTGCAATCATTGCATTAGTTTGCTGTCAAGAATTAACGCTAGTTTTAATATTATTGTAGAGATTATCAGTTGTTTACCATGAAAAACTGTTTCGGGGATTTAAAAACAAAACAGTATTTTATCTGATGGCTCCCCAGCAGTATTGATCAGACACCACCTCCCTTAAAAAAAAGCAAGAATAAAAAGGTTCCGGATATCAGATCTAGTTTTTTGATCCAGATTAATTTCTTGTAAACCAATTTTGGTATTAAAAATATTCGCCTTACCTTCGTTATTCGTCTTTACTCATCGTATGCGTGTGTGTGTACGTATGTTTGTGTGTGTGTATGATGTTTGTGTGTGTATGTTTGTGTGTGTATGTTTGTGTGTGTGTATGTTTGGTTGTGTATGTTTGTGTGTGTATGTTTGTGTGTGTGTGTATGTTTGTGTGTGTATGTTTGTGTGTGTGTATGTTTTTGTGTGTATGTTTGTGTGTGTATGTTTGTGTGTGTATGTCTGTGTGTGTATGTTTGTGTGTGTGTATATTTGTGTGTGTATGTTTGTGTATGTGTATGTGTGTGTATGTTTGTGTGTGTATGTTTGTGTGTGTATGTTTGTGTGTGTGTGTATGTGTATGGTTGTGTGTGTATGTTTGTGTGTGTGTGTATGTCTGTGTGTGTATGTTTGTTTGTGTGTGTGTGTGTGTGAAACTGAATTCAGTCCACTGCAAGACTACATAGGAAGATGATAATGGATAAAACATTGCTAGGAAAGCTAAGGGTGGAACACATGTGTAAAAGAAGGATATATTCTGACAATTTTCCAAGTTGGAACAGCCAAACTACTCATAAAAAGTATGGATTTGGAATATTTGTTTTAAAACTCGGCTCGCTTATTGGCTCAGCGTCGGAAACATGCAACTCTTGCACTCACCAAGCTGGCTTCTATTGTAATGACACTTAGGCACAAGTGGATGTCCGGCCTTTCGGCTTGACCGACAAGTTCAAAACTATCGATCGTTCCGAGGAGAAGTAAAACTGCACGTACATTTCCCGCGATTGTGAGGATCACGTGGGAGTGGAAAAGAAAAAGCTTCCAGCTGATGTGAACAGATGGTGTTCAAGTAAAAATAAAGCTGGGCCGTAAATGAACATTTTAAGTGGGATGAAATGAAAATAAATACATTACAAAATAGGAATAAGTAAACGAACACAATCATTATTTATATATATATATATATATATATATATATATATATATATATATATATATATATATAGAGAGAGAGAGAGAGAGAGAGAGAGAGAGAGAGAGAGAGAGAGAGAGAAGAAAAAAGAGTGATAAATATGCGACGATTGTCCAAATTTATTTCAAATTTCAATTGTTCAATGCAAGGTGTATTCAGTAATAAACTAGTGTTTATTATTCTTTCCTTAAGCCAAGGCTTTTCAAAGATCGAAATCTTATCATCAGAGGGAAATACAGATGGATAAGTTGGCTTTCGAAAAAACCAAAGTTCAAATATTTAAAAAATATGAAAATTATTATTAAAAGAATTTTTGTTAAAAAAACGCAGTGAATTAAAAGAAAAGTTCCGTGAAACACGAACTTACATAATCATCGATGCAATAATTTATTCCAACCTAGTGGTATTGTCAAGCATCCAAGTTAGATGATTATATTTTTGAAACTGAAAAAAAGAGAAATTCACACTCGACAATTGAAATATAATTAGAGAGAGAGGGAGTAACAACATATCTAATACATATTTAGAGAGAGGGGGAAATTTGAAGCATATTTAATCTATAATTTTATTGCGGTCTCAGAAAATTAACACATGATCTGCTCAATGTAACATGCGCTTTTTTACAGACTTGTGTTCTGTGTGGAACAATGTAGAATCTTCAGTTAAACTTGGAGAGTTTGGTCCTGAGATCAGCACTTTTTCTGGAAGAATTTCGGCAGTGATTTCATATTTGCTGACATTAAAGCGTTCGTTTTTTTTTTCGAACAAGGGAGACATATCTGGACGTGAAATTCAGAAAAAGATATGTTTATTGTTTTTATTTTGTAGAAATTGAGTTTTAAAATCCCTTTAACAAATTTAAGTCTATTAATACGAGGTGGGTATGTCTATGTACATGTATCGTGTGTTAATTACTCAAATCAGGGGTTTCCAACAAATACGATGAATCGTGTAAAACGAATAAACAAGAAAGCGTTACTCTTCGTTCGCGTATCAGATTCTCAAATTGCAAATGCACTCAGAAAAGCATTAGGCAATTTATTATTCATTATCAGATAATTAAATATCACATGTTAAATTGCTGGCCCGATAACCCGTTAATTTTTTTAGGGTTACTATGTCCGCTTTTAAAGTTACTTATAGTCGAGCATAAATAAATAAAAGTGTGGAGACAACGTATTTATTGCTGGAACTAATATAAGTAGGAAAATAATTTTCATGCTAAAAAATGCTTCTACTGATGGTAGTAAAACAGTAAACGCAAAGCTTACGCATACATATATACATACACATGAAATAAGCACATATAGCAACATTCGTTAATGTCTTACAGCTTACACAGCTGCTGTTTCTATTCCGATGTCGTATAGATTACACATAAACACACACATGAATAAACATATACATTAATTTATCATTAATGTAATACGTAGCTTCTGCTGATACTTTGACATTGGCGCTGCTGCTGATTCCTTTTATGGGCACACAGGGCATTAATGCGCGTACATTTAATGTATAAATAATGAATCTTCCAAAATGATACATTGTTGAATAACTGTTTCCGGATGCTTGTGGCGACTAAATTTATTTGCTTCATACGGCAATGTAGCTACTGATGCAATTTAGTCATCTGTCATAATTGAACAATATGAAAGTTACGACGTTCAGGACGTTTATACAAGAATATGATAAGTATTGGTTGAATGTTCCTTTCAGATATTACACAGAGAAATGTTATTGGCACGTGTAGAACCATAACCGCTTAAAATGTTTTAATTTATAAACATTTAAAAGCACCATACGATGTTCCTTAGTTTTAAGTATTAAAATCGATTGAAATAGATAAAGCGACCTGAAATATCGTACGCAATAAATATATGGAAAATATTGTTTTCTTGAAACGCAACATTTACTGTTCTATTATTATGTATAGTATGTGTGTGTGAAGATAAATAAGCGATATTTGTGAACTCTTAAAGAGAAAAATCGATTTATTGATTAATAATTAATAGTTTATTTAATATAATAAGTTAAAAATAAAAAATGTAATGAATAAATTTAAGTTCCAAAACCGTATTTAAAAAATAATTTATTTGATAAAATCGGCATTCATCTTTGGCTCTTAGCCGCTTATTATTTAATATTTAAAAGTTGGAGTGTATTTATGTGATTCAAATTTCAACAATTGTATAATTTAATCTAACTTTTAAGATCCTATTTAAAAAAGTAAGAAGTTGGTAAAAAATAAATCATAGTCATAAAAAGCAGAACAAAAACAGAAGTAAAAAACAACTTTTGGACAACGCCGGGTAGGCACAGTTCATTAACAACATTCTTTACCCTCTGAAGAAACATCATTTTTCATGCCATCACACTGCAAGTCTTTAACTATAAATATTTTTTTAAATTACATTTTAAAGTGTTTATTACCTACAGACGATATCGTTTCGGGTTTTTTACCCTCATCAGTGCAAAAGTGGTGGTTGCAGGCAGTCGCATGGGATCAATTATATTATTCTTGTTTTTTTTAACAATATTTGAACAGATCAAAGGATAGCAGATTGACAAATAAATCATATTCCTAAAAAGCAGAACAAAAAATAGAAGTAAAAAAAAACAATTTTTGGACAACGCCAGGTAGGTACAGTTCATTAAGAACATTCTTTACCCTCTGAAGAAACATAATTTTTCATGCCATTACATTGCAGGATTATATTATTTTTTTAACAATATTTGAACAGATCAATGGCCGATGGATAGCAGATTTAGAAATACATGAACAACGCCAAAAATGACGGCTGTTCTTCTTATACTTGAAGTTTACAAGGTGGATCAATGAAAATGGGGTTGTTGGAAGACTGCCCAATTGGTCAACCAATCCCTGATTTTCATATGTCCAGTCGTGCGTTTTTTTAGAACGAGTATTAGTATTAATCTGAAAAAAGCACCTTCAAAGAATAGCATGGTAATTTTCTTCTGTTGCATGCAGCTATAAATGATTTTAACTCGTGCGAATGTAGTGTCAGATTTATCATTTGCTTCAAATAACATTGGCATAACACATTTTTTCGCCACAAACTGTTGAAGCATAACACTTTTACAACGTGCAAAAGCGTATATGTTTTTTTTAAAATCATATACTTTATATTAGCTCTTGCAGAACCTTGTCGAGGAGATTGACAATGCATTTGTCGAATACTAGCGCCATAGCCCAACACCTAATTAACGATCATTCCTGCCCCCGCTCGGAAATCTGAAAACTCTTAGTAAAAAATACCAAAATCTTAAAATATAGTACTAACAAACAAAAACTCCATATATTAGACACCCTATATATAAAAACAAAAAAAACGTAATTAACAGAATTAACTTTAATACCAACAATAATATACTAAAATGTTTATAATACTAACTATAGTTTCGTACTTATTATATAATTCCCGCCGAAACAACCTATAATACGAACACATGGTTTGTACCTCATTAACCTCATTCAACTGAAGATGGACCGGGATGGGTCTAGAAAGTACTTGGGTCACAAATCTAAACTATGGCAAATTCATCAGCTAATTCCCCTGCGAAACTAAAATCCTGATTCGGACTATTGAAAGGATCTACCAAAGGATATCTAGATATGAGTTGTCTCTTATAGACAATATATATATATATATATATATATAATTATTTAAGCTGGCACAGACGAACGAAACAAAATAGCAATAGAAGTTGCTTACTTAACTTGCAAACATTATTATATAAGAATTGAAAATTTAAACGATTACACTGCATATAGGAACAAATATCACATATATATATATATATATATATATATATATATATATATATATATATATATATATATATATATATATAAAGTAAGAAACTAAAAGTAAACTTTTAGTAGAAAGAACCTATAGTGAAATGGTAAAAGCTCAATATACGAGATAGAGCAATTATAAAGAAAGATACATATATATATATATATATATATATATATATATATATATATATATATATATATATATATATATATTATTTTCGCTCATTTTCCATCCGCTATTGATTAGAGTGAACACATACAACTTTCAGAAAAAAAATAGAATTGAACGTTTATTATTTGCCTTATTCAGACTACCTTGCTCATCTTTGAAGTATTTCTCACGACATTTCGGCCGATAAAACCTCCGACTTTCTCCAAGTGCATTTTCTCGAACTCGATAATTTTTATATCGAACTCCGCAATCTATAGTAACCGAAGGTTACATCGGCCGAAACGTTGTATCAGACGTTATATCAGCCATAACGTTGTGATAATAATATCCAAGTTGAGAATAGTAGTCTCAATAATCCAAATATAAATTATCAACCGTCATCTAAAAAAATTATTAAACATAATTAGATATGTTCACAGGTGTTCCGGTTTTCCACCACTAGCGACATCCCGCGTTGATTGTTGTAATTATAACGTAATGCGTCTTATATAACCGGCGTTGCCCGGGTATCTTTTTATTTTCATTTATGTTTCGCACAGTGACGCTTTCTTTTCTTTTTTTTTAAATTTCTTGTAAGAAAAAAAAATACATTTTTTGAAAGACAATTCAATGAAGGAATATGTCATGAAAGATCAGTTTTGCAATAAAATCGAGAGGATGTCTTATGAAATTTGAAATTTTCATCCCATAAATGCTTTCGAGTTGTTTTTTCTTTTAACGATAAAATATATATCTTTCTTTTATTCGATAATACCTGGTATGGTATTTGGCCTGGGTGGGCTCCTAGCCGGCTCACACCAAAAGAGCAAGGTTCCAGGTAATATTAAATGCACATGTATATCCTAGCCAGGGAAGATGACATACATCGCCTAGTATTCCAAAATGGTCACCCCTCTAGTACTGGCCAGACTCAACGCCGCTTAATCTGGTTGATCTAACGAGAACCGCTGTGTCAACGTTGGACGTTTGTGAAGTTTAATTGACTTACTTAAAGTATCATTTAGTCTTTACATTAATGAGATAAAAGTGTTCAACTATATAACAGACTTTTGAAAAGGTTAATTTAAAAAGTTACGTTTTAACGTGAATTGCAACAGAGGGGCGATATGTTGTCTGACAATCTTATTATATAGGGAATTGTAAAGGTTAGGGTGGCGTAAGAACTGGGATTTTAATGGTGTTTGAAGAGATTTTGTTGCCTGAAAGTCTCGGGAGACGATGTATTACATGTCCTTCGAGGAGAAGAAGAAGAAGAAGAAGAAGAAGAAGAAGAAGAAGAAGAAGAAGAAGAAGAAGAAGAAGAAGAAGAAGTGTTTGTGTTCGGTTTTAAACTGTACACATTGGTTTCAAAGGGAAATACACGATTCAGATTCGTGACAAGATAAGCCTGTTAAAAACTAAATAGACCAAACGTATAGTAGACATTGTCATAAATAAACTGTTAAGTAATTTCCGGTTTATCGTATGCATCTATATCTATCTATCTATCTATCTATCTCCCCCTCTTTCTCTCTCACTCTCTCTCTCTCTCTCTCTCTCTATATATATATATATATAGAGAGAGAGAGAGGGAGAGAGAGAGAGAGAGATAATGCAAAGTTCCGAATACGTTCGTCGAACACTCTCGACTAGTCTTCTATCTGTACCCGCTTCTAGGTACATATAGATTTTAATATCCCTTAATTACGTGAGTTCCCGTTGGCCGAGTGGATATGGCGACTGCTTGCAGATTCTAGACTGACTCTGTTAACCGGGTGTGTGCCTCCCGGCCGTCTAAAATTGTTACTTTCCTGCACTGATGAGAGCAATAAGCTTGAAACGCTAGCCTCTGTAGGTATTGATAATTTAATATTTATATATATATATATATATATATATATATATATATATATATAATCATAAATATTTGTTTTTATTTACATACGTATACGTTTTATCCTTACGGGAATCGTCAGTGAAGAATTATTCACACCGTTCGCAGGACTCGAACCCCGGAACTGGAACCGGAACCGGAACCGGAATTATATTTAAAACTCAAATTCCCACGTCCGAGCCCAATTACAGCTGTGTTAACACTACTCACTTCAGAGCCCAGCTTACATTTGGGGGCAGCAAATCACATGTCCGTCAATAATGACATTATATATATGTATATATATATATATATATATATATATATATATATATATATATATATATATATGTGTGTGTGTGTGTGTGTGTGTGTGTTCCCTTCAAATGAAGCCTACCTCTACAAACTTATCCAGTGCGTAACACAATTTATCATCAAGTTCAGATAGAAAGCTTTCCACCATGATTTAAACCTTAAATCACGCAACGACCAAACTGACACGAATAATCTCTCACATTTAAAACCTCTTGGATTTACACTCTCCATGAACTCAACCAGAGAACTAAGATAGCAGCATCCAGTTACGGTCTGAAGACGTCTTCTTTCCCTGGCCAAAATAAACACCTCAACGGCTTTGAAAATCTCTATTTGACCTCATCAGAGGTATACAATTCAAAAAACGCAGTAAGCATTCCAACCCATTATCAAAAATTCAATAATTTCACTAAGATTAAGAAGCACCTCGATATAATTGTCTCTGCCGAAAAATAATTTTTTTTTACAAATTGAAATACACTGCTTGCAAAAGCTTAATATACAACAGACTCAATCAATAACATAAAATCACCCCTAACAACACACTTAATAGCATAAATAATGAAGCTAAATGTTTATTAACCTCTATGATCATCCTTAATTACACGGAAATTCTAACTCCAGCTACTCCGAGATTTACGTTGAAAGACCATAAAAGAAAGTGTCAGGATAATTCTTCCATTAGATTAATCTGCCCATCTAAATCTGACCTAGGCAAAAAAAAATCCTAGATAGAATTATCCCTGACATAAAAGAAAAAATGTCGCTTTTCGTTTTGGCAATCATCCAATGAGTAAACTCTTTAGTTTCTAAACCTTAAGGACAAGTCCAATTTAAATTTCATCGCTTTCGATATAGATAATTATTACGAATTCATCTCCCGAATACTCCTTAACAAAGCACCTATTTTTGCTAAAAACAATTCAGATCCTTTCGACTTGGAGATTAGACAAATAATACTAGCTTCGATAATAAATTTTGAACTGGAAAAGACACACCTAATAACTTTGATATTACTATGGGATCGTACTCTGCTTAGGTAACTAATCTGGTGGGTCTATACTTATTACATGAACTGAAGTTGAGTTTAAGTATCTACAGGGTGAGTTGTACATTCTGTGTGTCCAGGGAAAGACTGAGACTATACAATAGTATAATTAAGAGTTTGCATACTATTACTGTAGAACCTGAGAAGAGAATATCTAATTTCCTAGACTTAACGAAAGACTTGAATTCTGAAACTTTTAGCGCTTAAAATGAACCAAACTAACGCTATTCTACGTTCATAAGCTATCCAACAACCCAAAATCCATTATTAATTCGATAGTCCCTTCGATCTCTAACAAAATATCTAAACTATCTGCTTATGAATCTATTTCCGACCAACGCTCGAATTTCTACAATAATGCATGACTTAATTCGGGCTACAGTGATAAAATAAAATATTAAAACAATCCTTTTACGCGGGAAAATAAATCTGTAAGCATAATTACACATAACATGGTAGTAAAAGATAGAAAACAGAAGAATGCAACATCTAAAGAGATTAACAGGTCTACTACTAACAATGGTAAACTAACTGACCTCCAAGAACCTAGACCACATAAAAGACTAATGAGAAAGAATAATCTCTGGCTGAACCCACCCCACAATTGTAATGTTAAAACTAATATCCCTAGAGAATTCTTTAAAATCATTGAAAAATCCTTTTAACATCCACATAGATATAACATGATCTTAAACAAAACCTCTATAAAAAATCTTTTAGTCTACAATGCCTAACATAGCACAAACAATTATCACTTCTAATAATAAGAAAATTGCATCTTACATTACCAATAATATCCGCTGCAAACAACTGCAACTGCCAGAAATCCAAGGAATATCCTCTAAACAACAAGTATATACAAAGTGACGTTAATGCGCATGCACTGTGACATATTCCCCCAAAATGCAAATATACCAAGTAACACCAGCACACGTATACTTCTCTCACCTCATAACCCAACACTTTCTCAACTCTCAGTGCTCCACGATGCCAACATAATTTCTTAACACCAACTACACTTCCCCACTAACTATCAATAACCCTAATCGAACCCCCCAGTTGGTTTCCATATCGAACAACTCCAACTTAACTTTGAGTCGGAGTTTAAACAATCAAACCCAGGGTACATCCACCACCACAAACAACGCCCATAATACAATAAAAACTCCGTATAAAATACGCACTTACATAAGGAGCAGTGCTTTCCCTATGAAAACACGCATATCCAACCATAATTACTCTTTCAAAAGCAATGATGGCCAAACTATTGGAACCTACCTCTCTAATTTAATCAAAACCTTTAAGCGTAAAAACATTCCTTACTCGCTACATTAGTCGATATTGAAAATATCTAGGTCCTATACTCCAGGATCTGGATTTTGCCAACTATGTACTGTAGAAACACTTATGATCGTCACAGCTGCAACGACTAAAAATATTATTGATTCTAAAAGCGAATTTCTTTCGACTTGCAGGCATAAAAGAAAATTTCAATATACTAATTTCATTGCCCCTACTGATATCCCTCTCCCAGTCAATAACTACACCTTTATAACTAACATGAGACTAATATTACAACTCACATCAATAATCTAAAACATTACTTACCGCTATTGCTTCTCCAACTTCTATCTTGATCACATATTGAGAACTACTATCAGTATTTATTACACCCTTAAATTTTTTTATCTCTATCTACCTTCATTTGGAGGATTATCCAACACTCTAAGTTTAATACCAATCCTCAACTTCCTTTTAAATTTTACTTCTTATATCTCTTATTTTTTTAAAGCACAATTTACAGAATCTGCTGATCCAACACTTACAACCGATAGCCAATTTTTCATAGTTTTATTTTTCACATCATATTTCCTCGTCATCTCTTTCATCAGCCATACAGTTCATTTTAATCAATGTATACTAAATACTTCATGTTTAATTATTTACGTCTAATTATCTTAACCCTACCTCTAACCCCTGTATATTGATTTCCTTAATTTCGAGAGACCAATTCCGTCTTCCCCCTAACTTTAGCCATATCTTAAATATTTTTTCTTTTTTTACTTTTATAACTCATCTCCTAATCGAGATAATACCTCATGTACCTTCTCTCATATAATTAAGCATTCAAAAATATTTCGACATTTAACACTTGACTATGATTTTAACTTGTTTAATTAATTGTGAAATTTTTAAAAAGCTTTTTGAATTATAATATTTTTAATAGTATTACTTAAATATATAAACCTCCAAATTTTTAAACTTTTAATTTTAATTCTCCTTTTGCATGTTGATTTTGTCTATCACTGTACTTTATACTTTTAATTTCAATTCTCCTTTTGCATGTTTATTTTGTCTATCACTGTACTTTATACTTTTAATTTTAATTCTCCTTTTGCATGTTGATTTTGTCTATCACTGTACTTTATACTTTTAATTTTAATTCTCCTTTTGCATGTTTATTTTGTCTATCACTGTACTTTATACTTTTAATTTTAATTCTCCTTTTGCATGTTGATTTTGTCTATCACTGTACTTTATACTTTTAATTTTAATTCTCCTTTTGCATGTTTATTTTGTCTATCACTGTACTTTATACTTTTAATTTTAATTCTCCTTTTGCATGTTTATTTTGTCTATCACTGTACTTTATACTTTTAATTTTAATTCTCCTTTTGCATGTTTATTTTGTCTATCACTGTACTTTATACTTTTAATTTTAATTCTCCTTTTGCATGTTTATTTTGTCTATCACTGTACTTTATACTTTTAATTTTAATTCTCCTTTTGCATGTTGATTTTGTCTATCACTGTACTTTATACTTTTAATTTTAATTCTCCTTTTGCATGTTGATTTTGTCTATCACTGTACTTTATACTTTTAATTTTAATTCTCCTTTTGCATGTTTATTTTGTCTATCACTGTACTTTATACTTTTAATTTTAATTCTCCTTTTGCATGTTTATTTTGTCTATCACTGTACTTTATACTTTTAATTTTAATTCTCCTTTTGCATGTTGATTTTGTCTATCACTGTACTTTATACTTTTAATTTTAATTCTCCTTTTGCATGTTTATTTTGTCTATCACTGTACTTTATACTTTTAATTTTAATTCTCCTTTTGCATGTTGATTTTGTCTATCACTGTACTTTATACTTTTAATTTTAATTCTCCTTTTGCATGTTTATTTTGTCTATCACTGTACTTTATACTTTTAATTTTAATTCTCCTTTTGCATGTTGATTTTGTCTATCACTGTACTTTATACTTTTAATTTTAATTCTCCTTTTGCATGTTTATTTTGTCTATCACTGTACTTTATACTTTTAATTTTAATTCTCCTTTTGCATGTTTATTTTGTCTATCACTGTACTTTATACTTTTAATTTTAATTCTCCTTTTGCATGTTTATTTTGTCTATCACTGTACTTTATACTTTTAATTTTAATTCTCCTTTTGCATGTTTATTTTGTCTATCACTGTACTTTAAACTTTTAATTTTAATTCTCCTTTTGCATGTTTATTTTGTCTATCACTGTACTTTATACTTTTAATTTTAATTCTCCTTTTGCATGTTGATTTTGTCTATCACTGTACTTTATACTTTTAATTTTAATTCTCCTTTTGCATGTTTATTTTGTCTATCACTGTACTTTAAACTTTTAATTTTAATTCTCCTTTTGCATGTTTATTTTGTCTATCACTGTACTTTATACTTTTAATTTTAATTCTCCTTTTGCATGTTGATTTTGTCTATCACTGTACTTTATACTTTTAATTTTAATTCTCCTTTTGCATGTTTATTTTGTCTATCACTGTACTTTATACTTTTAATTTTAATTCTCCTTTTGCATGTTGATTTTGTCTATCACTGTACTTTATACTTTTAATTTTAATTCTCCTTTTGCATGTTTATTTTGTCTATCACTGTACTTTATACTTTTAATTTTAATTCTCCTTTTGCATGTTTATTTTGTCTATCACTGTACTTTATACTTTTAATTTTAATTCTCCTTTTGCATGTTTATTTTGTCTATCACTGTACTTTATACTTTTAATTTTAATTCTCCTTTTGCATGTTTATTTTGTCTATCACTGTACTTTATACTTTTAATTTTAATTCTCCTTTTGCATGTTGATTTTGTCTATCACTGTACTTTATACTTTTAATTTTAATTCTCCTTTTGCATGTTTATTTTGTCTATCACTGTACTTTATACTTTTAATTTTAATTCTCCTTTTGCATGTTTATTTTGTCTATCACTGTACTTTATACTTTTAATTTTAATTCTCCTTTTGCATGTTTATTTTGTCTATCACTGTACTTTATACTTTTAATTTTAATTCTCCTTTTGCATGTTTATTTTGTCTATCACTGTACTTTATACTTTTAATTTTAATTCTCCTTTTGCATGTTTATTTTGTCTATCACTATACTTTATACTTTTAATTTTAATTCTCCTTTTGCATGTTGATTTTGTCTATCACTGTACTTTATACTTTTAATTTTAATTCTCCTTTTGCATGTTTATTTTGTCTATCACTGTACTTTATACTTTTAATTTTAATTCTCCTTTTGCATGTTGATTTTGTCTATCACTGTACTTTATACTTTTAATTTTAATTCTCCTTTTGCATGTTTATTTTGTCTATCACTGTACTTTATACTTTTAATTTTAATTCTCCTTTTGCATGTTTATTTTGTCTATCACTGTACTTTATACTTTTAATTTCAATTCTCCTTTTGCATGTTTATTTTGTCTATCACTGTACTTTAAACTTTTAATTTTAATTCTCCTTTTGCATGTTTATTTTGTCTATCACTGTACTTTATACTTTTAATTTTAATTCTCCTTTTGCATGTTGATTTTGTCTATCACTGTACTTTATACTTTTAATTTTAATTCTCCTTTTGCATGTTTATTTTGTCTATCACTGTACTTTATACTTTTAATTTTAATTCTCCTTTTGCATGTTTATTTTGTCTATCACTGTACTTTATACTTTTAATTTTAATTCTCCTTTTGCATGTTTATTTTGTCTATCACTGTACTTTATACTTTTAATTTTAATTCTCCTTTTGCATGTTTATTTTGTCTATCACTGTACTTTATACTTTTAATTTTAATTCTCCTTTTGCATGTTTATTTTGTCTATCACTGTACTTTATACTTTTAATTTTAATTCTCCTTTTGCATGTTGATTTTGTCTATCACTGTACTTTATACTTTTAATTTTAATTCTCCTTTTGCATGTTTATTTTGTCTATCACTGTACTTTATACTTTTAATTTTAATTCTCCTTTTGCATGTTTATTTTGTCTATCACTGTACTTTATACTTTTAATTTTAATTCTCCTTTTGCATGTTTATTTTGTCTATCACTGTACTTTATACTTTTAATTTTAATTCTCCTTTTGCATGTTGATTTTGTCTATCACTGTACTTTATACTTTTAATTTTAATTCTCCTTTTGCATGTTTATTTTGTCTATCACTGTACTTTAAACTTTTAATTTTAATTCTCCTTTTGCATGTTTATTTTGTCTATCACTGTACTTTATACTTTTAATTTTAATTCTCCTTTTGCATGTTGATTTTGTCTATCACTGTACTTTATACTTTTAATTTTAATTCTCCTTTTGCATGTTTATTTTGTCTATCACTGTACTTTATACTTTTAATTTTAATTCTCCTTTTGCATGTTGATTTTGTCTATCACTGTACTTTATACTTTTAATTTTAATTCTCCTTTTGCATGTTTATTTTGTCTATCACTGTACTTTATACTTTTAATTTTAATTCTCCTTTTGCATGTTGATTTTGTCTATCACTGTACTTTATACTTTTAATTTTAATTCTCCTTTTGCATGTTTATTTTGTCTATCACTGTACTTTATACTTTTAATTTTAATTCTCCTTTTGCATGTTTATTTTGTCTATCACTGTACTTTATACTTTTAATTTTAATTCTCCTTTTGCATGTTTATTTTGTCTATCACTGTACTTTATACTTTTAATTTTAATTCTCCTTTTGCATGTTGATTTTGTCTATCACTGTACTTTATACTTTTAATTTTAATTCTCCTTTTGCATGTTTATTTTGTCTATCACTGTACTTTATACTTTTAATTTCAATTCTCCTTTTGCATGTTTATTTTGTCTATCACTGTACTTTATACTTTTAATTTTAATTCTCCTTTTGCATGTTTATTTTGTCTATCACTGTACTTTAAACTTTTAATTTTAATTCTCCTTTTGCATGTTTATTTTGTCTATCACTGTACTTTATACTTTTAATTTCAATTCTCCTTTTGCATGTTTATTTTGTCTATCACTGTACTTTATACTTTTAATTTTAATTCTCCTTTTGCATGTTTATTTTGTCTATCACTGTACTTTATACTTTTAATTTCAATTCTCCTTTTGCATGTTTATTTTGTCTATCACTGTACTTTATACTTTTAATTTTAATTCTCCTTTTGCATGTTTATTTTGTCTATCACTGTACTTTATACTTTTAATTTCAATTCTCCTTTTGCATGTTTATTTTGTCTATCACTGTACTTTATACTTTTAATTTCAATTCTCCTTTTGCATGTTTATTTTGTCTATCACTGTACTTTATACTTTTAATTTTAATTCTCCTTTTGCATGTTTATTTTGTCTATCACTGTACTTTATACTTTTAATTTCAATTCTCCTTTTGCATGTTTATTTTGTCTATCACTGTACTTTATACTTTTAATTTCAATTCTCCTTTTGCATGTTTATTTTGTCTATCACTGTACTTTATACTTTTAATTTTAATTCTCCTTTTGCATGTTTATTTTGTCTATCACTGTACTTTATACTTTTAATTTCAATTCTCCTTTTGCATGTTTATTTTGTCTATCACTGTACTTTATACTTTTAATTTTAATTCTCCTTTTGCATGTTGATTTTGTCTATCACTGTACTTTATACTTTTAATTTTAATTCTCCTTTTGCATGTTTATTTTGTCTATCACTGTACTTTATACTTTTAATTTTAATTCTCCTTTTGCATGTTTATTTTGTCTATCACTGTACTTTAAACTTTTAATTTTAATTCTCCTTTTGCATGTTTATTTTGTCTATCACTGTACTTTATACTTTTAATTTTAATTCTCCTTTTGCATGTTGATTTTGTCTATCACTGTACTTTATACTTTTAATTTTAATTCTCCTTTTGCATGTTTATTTTGTCTATCACTGTACTTTATACTTTTAATTTCAATTCTCCTTTTGCATGTTTATTTTGTCTATCACTGTACTTTATACTTTTAATTTTAATTCTCCTTTTGCATGTTTATTTTGTCTATCACTGTACTTTATACTTTTAATTTCAATTCTCCTTTTGCATGTTTATTTTGTCTATCACTGTACTTTATACTTTTAATTTCAATTCTCCTTTTGCATGTTTATTTTGTCTATCACTGTACTTTATACTTTTAATTTTAATTCTCCTTTTGCATGTTTATTTTGTCTATCACTGTACTTTATACTTTTAATTTCAATTCTCCTTTTGCATGTTTATTTTGTCTATCACTGTACTTTATACTTTTAATTTCAATTCTCCTTTTGCATGTTTATTTTGTCTATCACTGTACTTTATACTTTTAATTTCAATTCTCCTTTTGCATGTTTATTTTGTCTATCACTGTACTTTATACTTTTAATTTCAATTCTCCTTTTGCATGTTTATTTTGTCTATCACTGTACTTTATACTTTTAATTTCAATTCTCCTTTTGCATGTTTATTTTGTCTATCACTGTACTTTATACTTTTAATTTTAATTCTCCTTTTGCATGTTTATTTTGTCTATCACTGTACTTTATACTTTTAATTTCAATTCTCCTTTTGCATGTTTATTTTGTCTATCACTGTACTTTATACTTTTAATTTCAATTCTCCTTTTGCATGTTTATTTTGTCTATCACTGTACTTTATACTTTTAATTTTAATTCTCCTTTTGCATGTTTATTTTGTCTATCACTGTACTTTATACTTTTAATTTCAATTCTCCTTTTGCATGTTTATTTTGTCTATCACTGTACTTTATACTTTTAATTTTAATTCTCCTTTTGCATGTTGATTTTGTCTATCACTGTACTTTATACTTTTAATTTTAATTCTCCTTTTGCATGTTTATTTTGTCTATCACTGTACTTTATACTTTTAATTTTAATTCTCCTTTTGCATGTTTATTTTGTCTATCACTGTACTTTAAACTTTTAATTTTAATTCTCCTTTTGCATGTTTATTTTGTCTATCACTGTACTTTATACTTTTAATTTTAATTCTCCTTTTGCATGTTGATTTTGTCTATCACTGTACTTTATACTTTTAATTTTAATTCTCCTTTTGCATGTTTATTTTGTCTATCACTGTACTTTATACTTTTAATTTTAATTCTCCTTTTGCATGTTTATTTTGTCTATCACTGTACTTTATACTTTTAATTTCAATTCTCCTTTTGCATGTTTATTTTGTCTATCACTGTACTTTATACTTTTAATTTTAATTCTCCTTTTGCATGTTGATTTTGTCTATCACTGTACTTTATACTTTTAATTTTAATTCTCCTTTTGCATGTTTATTTTGTCTATCACTGTACTTTATACTTTTAATTTTAATTCTCCTTTTGCATGTTGATTTTGTCTATCACTGTACTTTATACTTTTAATTTTAATTCTCCTTTTGCATGTTTATTTTGTCTATCACTGTACTTTATACTTTTAATTTTAATTCTCCTTTTGCATGTTTATTTTGTCTATCACTGTACTTTATACTTTTAATTTCAATTCTCCTTTTGCATGTTTATTTTGTCTATCACTGTACTTTATACTTTTAATTTCAATTCTCCTTTTGCATGTTTATTTTGTCTATCACTGTACTTTATACTTTTAATTTTAATTCTCCTTTTGCATGTTGATTTTGTCTATCACTGTACTTTATACTTTTAATTTTAATTCTCCTTTTGCATGTTTATTTTGTCTATCACTGTACTTTATACTTTTAATTTTAATTCTCCTTTTGCATGTTTATTTTGTCTATCACTGTACTTTATACTTTTAATTTCAATTCTCCTTTTGCATGTTTATTTTGTCTATCACTGTACTTTATACTTTTAATTTCAATTCTCCTTTTGCATGTTTATTTTGTCTATCACTGTACTTTATACTTTTAATTTTAATTCTCCTTTTGCATGTTGATTTTGTCTATCACTGTACTTTATACTTTTAATTTTAATTCTCCTTTTGCATGTTTATTTTGTCTATCACTGTACTTTATACTTTTAATTTTAATTCTCCTTTTGCATGTTGATTTTGTCTATCACTGTACTTTATACTTTTAATTTTAATTCTCCTTTTGCATGTTTATTTTGTCTATCACTGTACTTTATACTTTTAATTTTAATTCTCCTTTTGCATGTTGATTTTGTCTATCACTGTACTTTATACTTTTAATTTTAATTCTCCTTTTGCATGTTTATTTTGTCTATCACTGTACTTTATACTTTTAATTTTAATTCTCCTTTTGCATGTTTATTTTGTCTATCACTGTACTTTATACTTTTAATTTCAATTCTCCTTTTGCATGTTTATTTTGTCTATCACTGTACTTTATACTTTTAATTTCAATTCTCCTTTTGCATGTTTATTTTGTCTATCACTGTACTTTATACTTTTAATTTTAATTCTCCTTTTGCATGTTTATTTTGTCTATCACTGTACTTTATACTTTTAATTTCAATTCTCCTTTTGCATGTTGATTTTGTACTTTATACTTTTAATTTTTAGCTGTTTACTGTTTCATTTTTAATTTTAATCCTTTACACTTTCACCTACATTTAGGGGTTAGAAGCGCCGATTGTTGTCTAGACGGTAGAGCTTCGACCCGGCTTGAAGTATGTGCTAGTCTAGTTACACAAACGAGCTGGGATACAGCGAAACACACTTCTTAGGTTGAGCTCTCTGCTTATTGAAATCGCCAGCTGCCACCAGCTTATAATGCCTTGCTGATTGTATAAACAATTCGAGGCATTTGACAATGTTTATATTAAGATTTCGCTTACTTTCAGCAGTTGTCAGATGATAGCGAAGCGGTTAGAAGCGTCGTCTGTGACACAGCGAAACAGTCAGTCTGTCCATTAACTACGACTGATCATTCATAAACGATTACTTACTAGAAATTACAAAACAAAGTTACGCAATTTTCTAATTTCATACTTGATTTGTTTTCTTTTTTATTTTTCTATTTACTGTTTTACATTTTTATGTTCGCGCCGGGAAACAATAAACAGCAAATAATCGAATAGTTCAAAGTTAATCTCTTTCCATGGGCAATTCCGGGACACGAATCCTTTATATCAACCAAATACAAAATAACGCTTAAATCTGTCAAGTTAGAAATAAGAAATAATAAAGAAAACGTCTTAAACTTTACATAATGAGACATTTTCTTTCTTACCTTCGTATGCCGATTAGTACGTTTTTTCTTTATTTTTTCTTCTGTTACTTAACAGAAGAAAAAATAAAGAAAAAACGTACTAATCGGCATACGAAGGTAAGAAAGAAAATGTCTCATTATGTAAATAGAGTGAATCTTTCTTTTTGAATACATTTCAGACGACGAGTGCTGTTTTGCTTGCTATTTGGTTTCTGTTTTCTCTAAACACTTTTGTTTTTTATTTTTACTTTCTAACTTTTGTATAACGAGACGAATGTATATCTATTCATGAATTTATATACAAATAAATACACATTAGTTTGTATTATAAAGTGTGGAATATATATTGCCCCAGGTCAATAACCATCACTCAAGGAGAGGAAAGCACTTGTCGTCTGCCGGAAAAATCTACGGAAGCCATGACACTTTTGCTTCAAACAAAATGGAAGTGGAAAAACGGAAATGAAAGAAAAATTAAGTGGCTTCTTTTTTTTCTCACGGTTTCACAAAAAAAAAGAGAGTAGAAAAAATGATCACTTCGCATTTTTGGAGGATCAACAATCGATCCTCCTTCTCTCATCTTGACTTGTCCCCTCTTCATTTTGAGTCGTTGAACAAGCAATGAGAACGGATTCGTTTGCAAAGCAATAATAAAAATGTTTCACAATAACACATCACTCAATAAGCGTGACATATAGATTGCACCACTAATTAAAATATCCATATGATTTTTTATAAAGTACTAACCTTCAAATGGCACGTGTCAAAATTTGAACCTAATCAGATTATGAGTTTATAAATTACAGTTATTTAAGTGAATTTGACTTGTTGAACAGGCAACAATGGCGGATGCAAAGCGATAGTAAAAATGCTTGACAACACAATTAAATTAAAATTAACACAATTAATTAAACTTAACACAATTAAAATTAACACAATTAATTAAAATGACGCTATGCGATCAGATAAACTAACGTTTAACTTTTGGTGCCGTGAATTAAATTAAATTATGATTGTCACTTTAAAATGCTATTGTCATTTCGTACTCGCTAGGAGTTCTCACAGGAGTCATTACCAGTGATAAATCCCTATCAAAAACAAATGGTGTTTCCTGGATTCATGATAACAAAAAGCCTCCCCGCATTTCCAGGACCTTCCTCTCATTTCGATCGCCATTGAAAATCACTTTATGTTCTCGCAACAGCCGTTTACCATTGGGTTCTCAATGATAATGGTCGGTGGCTTTTACTGGAATTTCAGGATTCCAGTGTTTTTCGTTCACTTTCAATGGAGATCTGCACAGTGCTTTCCATTCTAGGTTTTTAAATTAATTTCAACTGAAAGAATGTGAACTGACATTCGAAATGCGAGCGAGGAAAAATTAAAATGCAAAAATAAAAATGCTAAGACGAATAAATCTATTTCGGATAATGAATAAGGAAATGATTTGGGTAGCCATTTGCAATTTTGCGTATTTGTAACAAACGGAAGTTACCGGTGTATGTCTTGACCTGTGCGTTACCGATGGAAATGAAGACTTAATGAGATTATCAGTTGGATGATGAAACAGTAGCACAAAAAAGAGTGAGAACGATGGACGAAATGGCCAAAGTCTAAGTACTTCAGAGGAATTTGTTGAGACGGGACTTGAAAACGACCATGCAGTTGTTTGTAGGGAAGCAGTCTCGCAGTAACGTATGTGAGCACAGGTTGGAAGTTATTGGAAATAGACTTTGTTCATGGAAGTTCCGTGTTGCTTTAGGTATACGGAAGAGTTAATCGATATTCGAGTAAGAACTATTTATTAGTGAATTTAAACAGTCGGTTTGAGTAGATACTATGGAAATTAAAACAAAAGAAATATTGTTCAAGAATTAATAATGCTGAAAATATGGAAGTGTATCCCGGTACTAAAAAAGAGGGTTTTAAATGCGAAAGTTTGGTTGTAACTTGTTGATCACTTTGCTTTTATTGTGCCAATCCCCTCCTGCTGATGATTGTTTGTTGTTGTTCTTTGATAAAATGCTGTATTGGTTGATTGTAATTTCTGGTTAGTGATTCTTAGTATACAAAGAAAGAACAATTTGCTTTTCGTTGTAAAAAGAAGTTCCCTTCTGTTCATTTATGTGAACACAAATACACCAAATTCGATTGTCACTCTTCTATCTGCGAAGAGCTGTGTGTTTGTTTGCAGGCGGTGAACGAATTGCTGTCTGTATCTGGCTTAACGTAAACTCGTCCGTTTTTCTTCTCTCTTGCGCTGTCGCTCGCGTTATCTTTATCTAGCCTTTTCATTTCTTCGTTTGTCTCTCTATTTAACCGCATCGTTAGCGTCATGATTTAACGCCATGCTCATTTTGATGTCTGTGTGAACACCAGTTGTTTATCAAATTTCTAATAACTTATCTAACCTACTTTGAAATCCGTATTTGCTTACCAGATTCGATTTACACATTATCCGTTGACTTACATCATAACCAAAGTGCTAACACGAATTTTTATCGTCAAAAATTCTTAATCAAACTGAGTTTTAACAATCATTTGTCAATCATCTATGCTGAATTACACGTCTCTTGTCTGATTGTGTTACAATATGAAACTTGGGACCAGTCGTGTGCCTTCAAAAATCTTCTTTTTTTTATGCAGTTTATTATCGATTAGACACTAAAGTTCACGATTATAGATTATAGAAGTGTGTAAATAATGTTCTCACATTTCAGAGAAGGATCTCATTTTCAACATTAATTCATTAGACAAATTCTTTTATAAGATAAACTTTTAAAATAAATTAGAATGTATTTGCTTCTGGAATAATCTTTTCGAAAACGATTTGTTTTTATTAAATTTCCTTTAGTGGTGATAGCATCTATTTAAAACCTATAATGTACTTTAATATTTAGTAATTGAATCTAAGAACCATTGCCTGAATGTGAATTCCATAAGCAGAAATAAATATGAAGATATTAAAAACAGATTTTAAACGTCAGTGTTTAAACTACGCACCGATGCTTAATGGTAAGCGTTAACTTGACAAATTTCAAGCCAATGCGTTCAAAATGGTGGACGTATATATCTGACAGTTTTTTTACATTTGTACATCTGTATGTTGGTCCAAATTTCATTTTCTAAACATTTAATCCAATCAGGTGGATTTTGAAGCCACACAGATGTTTGCACATGATTTCCTAGGAGAATAAGGCGTCAACGACAAAGTTCTTCCATTATCCTTGGCTGAAACTGAAGTGCGCTTTATCTACTTTTAGACTTTCGTGTCAAAAATTATGGAAGGAAAGCACTGAGTATTATATATATACATTTCTTCACCTCATTAACTATATTTTCATTGTCTACCAACACTCAGCATACACATACATATATCTAAATACATTAAGGAAGGCCAAAGGAACAGCCGAAGATTTTGTTCTTTAAGAAAAAAGACTTCATTTAAAGGATATTTTGTATTCCTATATGTCAACAAATACGAAATAAATAGAGAAAAAATATAAACATTTATATATTTTCCATATTATCTTTATACACACACAAAAACACACACACACACATATATATATATATATATATATATATATATATATATATATATATATATATATATATATATATATATATATATATATTATACTAAGCCCCTTTAAGAAATTAAACTTGAGCACTCTCGGGGATGTTAAACATAGACTGTCAAAAAGCTCTAATGCAAAGTTTCGAATACGTTGGAAGAACACTCTCGACTAGTTTTATATATGTATCTGCTTCTAGGTACATATAAATCTTAATTTCTCTTAATTACGTGACAGTTTCCGTTTGCAGATTCTAGGCTGACTGTGAACCGGGTTCGCGCCTCCCGACCGTCTGAAATTGTTACTTTCCTGCACTGATGATAGCAATAAGCTTTAAACGCCAGCGTCTGTAGGTATTAATAATTATAATTATATATATATATATATATATATATATATATAGGTATATTATATATATATATATATATATATTCTTGGACAAAATAATAGAAGTACCAGGTATCCTGACATCAGAATTTTGAAATATCTATGAACTCGTCAAAACCCTGTTTATTTTTTTCATATTTTTGTTATCATTAGTTGCTTAATATGTTTACTAAAATTACTGTTTATTTTTAAGATATAATGAGAAGAAAACTAATTAAACATCCACTATCGGACTTTCGAATAGTTCATATTTCAGGCGCTAGCGTAACGAAAATAAACAAAATACTTAGTGTATCAATAAGTACTGTCTCGAGAGTAATGGATGCCTTTCAGGAAGAGGAAAAAACTTCCTTGTTGAAACGAAAATCAGGAAGAAACCAACACTTTCAGACTCTTTGGCGAATTGTTAAACAAGATCACAAAAATTCAGCTCACCAAATTACTACAGAAATTAATGACATCTCGAATATCTAGTTTTGATAAAAACTGTTCGCCGGAAGCTGTACAAAGCTGGATTTCACGGCAGGCAATCACTACTTAAAAAAAAAAACTTGAAAAGCGTTTAGAGTCGACTAAAATCAGTCAGAATCGGTCCGTAGAAGAGTAAAAAAGTGTTCTTTTCTCGGACAAGTCATCTGTTTATTTTGGCCGAGTATACGTGTAGTGAGAGCTAACAGAACCATTTAATCCAGTCTGGATTTTTTCAAACTGTTTAACATGGAGGAGGATCTGTGATGATCGGGAAGGGAGGCTCTCTCTGGGAAATCCGGTGGCTTAATGGTGTCCTTTAATGGCAGAATTAATAGTCAAGATGGTTTGGACATTTTATCTGATCAAATTCATGCTATGGTTGCGACCGGTTTCCGGAGGAAAGTGCAATTTTTGAGGTTGATAATGCACCAATTCACACGGTTAAAGTTGGTAATATTATTGAACATTTCTTGTACATTTTTAAAAAAAACACGTAAAGAGTCGATATTCTCCACCATCATTACTAGAATAACTAGAGACTGCTTTAGCTGGAAAATTGATTAACATTCACTTGGAAACAATTAAGACTTTGTACGAATAATAAATACCTCGTAGAATTCCAGCTGTACAGACTGCCAAGGGCGATTCTACCTCATTTAAAATTTAATTTGTTTTAAATTTGTTTGCATTATTTTGTTCAACTGTTATATATATATATATATATATATATATATATATATGTGTGTATATATATATATATATATATGTGTATATATATATATATGTGTATATATATATATATGTGTGTGTGTGTGTGTGTGTGTGTAAAGAACAGGAAACTAAAGATATAAAATATATCTTTAAAAAAGAACCTATAATGAAAGAAATTGATGCTCGATATACGAGATAGAGCAATTATATAAACAATAATAGATAAGAATAACAACTGTGCAAAATACAATATATATTAAGTCCTCAGTTGATCAAAACAACCGGTTTTAAATAAAAATAATTGTATTATTCCATCCTTATTCCTTGGCTTTTTAAAGAATGGAATCTTATCGTCAGTGGAATACAGACAAATAAGTTGGTAAGGAAAATTACCGAAACTCATAATTTGAAAAGATATAAAAATAATAAAAATTAAAAATCTCCAATGCAAAAAGAAAAGGTTAAAATATATATATGTTTTTAAAAGTTCTCTGTTGAAGGCGTCATGAAAATGTGTAGCTGCACGTTCGAAGAACGGTAAAATCATTTGGATCATTTCGGCCATTTAATGGTTTGACCTCTCCAAAAGTTCAACGGATTTCATAATCTTTTATGATAATTGTAGGTAAAATATTAAAATATAATTTAATATTATTAAAAGCCTCTTTAAGTAAATTAAAGTCGAGCACTTTTGGAGAGATTAATAAATATGCATTCACCTAAGCTTAAGTGCGATACTCGGACTCTGTCGTTGAGTTCTATGATACTGTCGTTATGTTTACGCTCGCCGATTTCAGTGTAAATATCACTTAATTTCTCCGTTATCTCCTGTAGCCTAAGTGACTAAGTTGACGCCTACAGTTTCAAGGTGTAACTGTGAACTGGGTTCACGCCCTGTGACCGCCTGAGATTGTTATTTCCTTGCGCTGATGAGCCGAAAGGTCGAAACGACGTCGCACGTAGAATATATATATATATATATATATATATATATATATATATATATATATATTCCCGAAACAGTTTTTCATGGTAAACAACTGATGATCCCTTAAATAATGTTAGAAGCAAACTAATATAATAACTGTAAAAGTTAAATTGACTTACATGAGTGATTGTCCACTGAACGACTTGGGACGTAACGTTTTTTTTTAGTATAGTTTTAATGGTTGAGAAACTTCCAAGACTATATATATATATATATATATATATATACTAGCAGGTGTCAAATATGGTTTTTATCAGACCATTCGCCACGAATAAATTGTTGACCGAAATGTAATAATTGTAATATCAGTCTAAATAAATTTGCTCAGGCAAACATTCAAACTTAAACTTATTTTTTACACGTTATCTTACAATTGAAACTAAAATTAAAAATTCGAAGGAATCAAATTTTTTTAATTTAATTTTAAAATGAATTACTGTGTGAATAATGGCCATGTTCATCACAAAAAGTTCGGAATTGTCTTTATATCGAATTTAATCGTAATTTCTGAGATGCAATCCAAAGTTAAATCAACTTCGACTTACACGGACAGAAAATGACATTTAAAAGTCTACATTGCCTAAAAATTAACAAATCAAACTAAATACCCTTGTAAAAATGGTCAGTTGCGTAGCTTATAATGGAATGAAATTACGTGCACAGTTGAGCACGTGATATAAAAAAAAGGAAAAGTTCTTTTTCTTGATAAGCGGACTTGTCTCACCTTAGATTGAAAATCGATTTATAAATATTAAATTACAAAAACAATTTTCTCTGCTTCTGTATTATTAGGGACAGATGAAATTTTCAGTTGAAAGGGGAGATAATTCAAACTGTTTTTTTTTCTTGTAACCATAACCCATAAGGAAAATCCAGAGAACTAGTAAGAAAATAAATTTAAAAATCTGTTCTTATGCAGTTTATGGACCAGGCTTAAATAATAACGTAATAATTTAGAAACCCATTCTTTACATGGGGAGGTGGAGGTTGATAAACTATTCTGTACTTTCACCTAACAATTTAATAAACAGAATAGTTAATCAACCCCCTACTTCTTCATGATGAAAATTCGTCTGTCTCCAATAATACAAAAGCATCGTATTTTCTTATGATTTTCAATTTTTTATCTGCCATTTTGTTTTTTTTATCTGTTATTTTGTCAAATCTTTAAAGTAATATTCAGAATCGATCTCTTGCCGAATATTTTAAAAATCTTTTTGAAAAAATATTTGTTTGTTTTCCCGAAAATTTGAAATATCGTTGTTTCTTTTTACAAAAAAAATCATATCAAATTAAAACCGTATAATAAAATGAAGAAATACGGCAACTGGCTTCATCGAATACTTGATATTTTGTTT
Organism: Sepiola atlantica; assembly: GCA_963556195.1. Taxonomy (NCBI): domain Eukaryota; kingdom Metazoa; phylum Mollusca; class Cephalopoda; order Sepiida; family Sepiolidae; genus Sepiola; species Sepiola atlantica. The sequence continues at coordinate 121,822,170 of OY744524.1, read as the reverse complement.
TTCATTTAATTACTTTATATCTTAAAAATACCAATAAAAATAATTAATTAAATAGTTTAACCTTTTTTTTTAATTACATTCTTTCCTGAGATATTCTTTGTTTAATTTTTGTTTTATGTAATCTATTTTTAAAAAATAATTTCGTTTCTTTACCTTCTAATATATTTCAGTTGTTTTGTTAGCTTAACCGATAATAATAACCTAGTGACTCAAGATGGACTCGAAGTAAAATGTCAATGGAGTCTTTAGATTATGGGAAAAATTTAACCCTTATTGAAACTTATTTAAATGTTCTAGCTGTTAGCATAGCGATTTCTATAACACCCGTTCGTGCATTTGGAAAATATACGTCGTTCCCCAGAGGAGGCCATCACATTCGTGAAAGGGGAGAATTATGCCCATCTAGCATTTAGGTAAAAAATCTTTTACGTGTGAATAGTCGAATGCGGTACACGTCTTTCACTAGCGTGGCTCTGTGGTAGAGCGTCAGGCTTAAATCTCTAGGGTCCCGGTTTCGAATCTCGCTAGTTTCAGCGACGTAAGACGACAAACATGTATCCGTGGATAATTATATACATATATCTATCTGCTCCATTTCATTCTTCCCAAATATGATCTGAGGTAAAGATCGGATTCTAACTCTGCCTGATGAGATCTTAGTTTATAACAGCTGTTGATCGCTAACATTTTGTGCATGCCTATGTAAATGAAAATAATTATATATATATATATATATATATATATATATATATATATATATATATATATATATATATATATATATATGCGTGTGTGTGGCAATTAAGCTACATCGAGGCTCCCGCGTTTAATCCCCGGGGGATCTTCAGGCTAAATATTTTTAGCCTGAAGATTCCCCCGGGGATGAAACGCGGGAGCCTCTGTGTATCTTAATTGCCATAAATATATTTTCATAACTTACTACCTACCTCTACTTACGTATCGAGCATTGTTGAAGTAAATACTGAAAATTGATAGATAAACAATTATCTCCTTATAAAATTTTATGTGGATACATGATATATATATATATATATATATATATATATATATATATATATATATATATATATATATATATATTTATATAAATATAAAGAGGGGGCGTTTACTGATAGCTAATAACCCAAAAATACATGTTAATACGTTTTTTATTACTTATCCTAGCTTCATTTTAAGTGAAAATTGGTCGGTGAATGAGCCATAAAAACCGTGCATGAATTATTAATTAACAACTTTCGGTTAATCGTGTGGATATTTTAAATCCAAGGCCATATAAATTGGTACCAAAATAGTAATTAGTACTAAATACGTTTATATATATATATATATATATATATATATATATATATATATATATATATATATATGACAATAAAAGGATAAAATAAATCCGACGGTATGAGTTAAAATAGAAAAACGGAAGACCTGAAACTGAACGTTTCGCCCAACTGTTGCATGGGCTTTTTCAAGAGAGAAAAGCTAAAAGTAGCAAAAGACGCGAAAATCTTGAATTTGGGGTAATATCGATAGTAAAAAGGGTATAATAAATTTATATCTGTGTAGGGAGGGAAGATAAACAAATAAGTGTATATATATATATATATATATATATATATATATATATATATATATATATATATATATATATACATACATATATATATACATACATATAATATATATATATATATATATATATATATATATATATATATATATATATATGAAACTAAGAGTATACTTTTAGAGGATAGAACCTATAGTGAAATAGTTTAAGCTCAATATACGAAATAGATCAATTATAAAGATAAATGAAAGAAGAGAGATAAAGATGTACGAATGACAAATCTACTTCAACTTCGATTGTTCAATGTAAGGTGTACTCGGTAAAAACATGTTTATTTTTTATTCATAAAGCCAAGGCTTTTCAAAGATTAACAACTTATCATCAGAGGAATTACATAGATGGATAAGTTGGCAGTGGAAAAACCAAAATTCAAATTTTGAATACTTTATATTTTTTCCTTGCATTGAACAATCGAAGTTGAAATAGATGTGTCATTCGTACATCTTTATCTCTCTTCTTTCATTTATCTTTATATACATATATACATATATAGAGAGATATAAACAATTAAATATATATGTGCGTGTGTGTATGTACTCGGAATATGTATACAAAACATATATAGATGTCGTATTAGTAAAAGGAAAGGAAAAGATAAGAGTAAACAGAAAATCAAAAGGATATAATTTAAAGGCAGGGGATCGTCTCATGTCTAGGTTTATATTGATTTCATTAATAATAGCTTTAGATATGAGGAGGGAGATCTAATTGAAGCACACAATTTGTTTGATTGTATTTGTCGATTAATCGTCGTGTAGACTTTTTTGTATGGGTTTAATTAAAGTGTCGTTTGTTTAGTTATAACTATGATTATGTTCCATAGTATACGAATATAAGGGGTTTGAGTGTGTTTTTAGTTTTATGGCTCTTTTGTGTTTGTACATTCTCTTGTCCAGACTGCGTTGGGTTTCCTCGATGTAGCCCGTATCACAATCTATACAACAACACATTCAGTCTACGTTTTTTTTGTGAAATGTCTTTATACGACGGGGAATCTGCATGTGGACTTACATTCAGACAACAAATAATTAAGGTGAGTGTATTTTAATAATAATAATAATACTTTTGTTTTAATATGCGTGAATATGGCCCCGCTCGTAAGAAAAGAAGGAAATGTCTTCGTCGTCATGTGTGAATTATAATGTTTTGTTTTGTTTCTGTTCTAGTCTGGAATAACTGAATACCATTTAAGAAAATTGCAGTGTAACTGTTTGTATCCCTACCAGCTAAAAAGGAAGAAGGGAGCAGGTGAGACTGAAAAGAATTATGCAAACAAAATAAAGGACAAGACAACGTGTAAATGTAGGAAAGTAAAAGAAAAGAAAGGAAACGCTTCTGAACCGAAAACAGCATAGTTCATTGTAATAATTGTTATTATTAGATGGATTAATATGAGATGCCATCTTTTAATTTCAATGCTTGTTAGTTTAGTGTTCATTAATCCTATTCGGTTATTCCAGAATATGAGTATAGCCAATCAAAAACTCTAAAAGCAGAAAGCGTAGATTGCAGGGAGCGACCTGTACTTACTTAATAAAAGTATAAGAATTGAAAGACAATAGCAAAAAAATAATAATATTTATGAAGAATATTTCTATACATAAGCTGGTGGCAGTGGAAGTAGACTTCAGCGTGTGAGTGAAAATTACTCCGACTCCCTGTATGTATGATTATTTTAGGAGCAAGCCAGAAAAATGTAGAAATTACTGAAAGCGAACGAAACATACGCATATTTTCCGAAAACACGCTAAATTCTTGGCATTAAGCGTGGCCATAGCGTAATTTCATATATCGCTAGTGTTTACAGACTTATAATGACTGATAAAAAACAGGAAAATCGAGTTTACTTTATTATATAGATAGATATATATATAAGTTAATATACTTTCTTGTATGTAGTGTGATGGCAAAGTACTTGCCTCGCATGCAAGTAACTCGGGTTTAAAGTCTTGAGTTCAGATGTGGTCTACTGATGAGATCAAAGAAGGCGAAACTCGAGTATAGGGCTTCTGGTCTGTATCTTTCATGGCTTGCGTGGGCTGCGGCGTTGTGTCTGATTGTTGAAATAATTATATACTATCTCACATTAAATCTGTTATATATATATATATATATATATATATATATATATATATATATATATATATATATATATATATATATATGTATATATATTGGGTTAACTTATTTACATGATCATTTATTTGCGCTCCAATAATTTAACATAAAAACAGTTTGTGCACGATCGTTTCTGAGACGATATATCTTTATTAATATTGGCTCTCTTTATGGAAAGTAATAAAAATGGAAACAAGCAAAGACTAATTTGAGCAAAAAGTCATGATTTGATTCAATATTTTGACCCAAGACTGACTTCATCGAGTATAAGATGATGAATTAGCACTTTACCACTCTCCCCTACACTGCTACCACACGTTTTTCGTTTCTCACTGACACTACAGCACCAGCGTATAAATATTGTCTCTGCTATTCTATTAACTGATTTTTGTGACAATTCGTCTCGTGTTTAAATATTTAATAAAATATGCGTTAATCTCTTTCTGTCTTTTTGTTTATTTCCTTATTTTAATGTCTGTTACCTTTATATTCTATATGATTATCACCCTCTTGATATACCTCACACACATACACACACACACATACACACACACACACACACATACACACACGCTGCTCGTATTTACAAAGTTAAATCCCTCTTTAATTATTAGCTTATTTGCGGTGGCCAACGAGGGAACGCTCTTGACTACGAATCAGTGGCGATTTGTGATCGGAGTTCGAGCCCGCCGACCGTCGAGAATTAACTTCCTGCACTGAAGATTGGGTTAGCATGAAAAATCGATGTCTGTAGGTAATAAATAATTAATATATATATATATATATATATATATATATATATATAAATGTGTGCGGGGATATTTAGGTAACATTTTTTCATCTAAGCAAACAATGACAAAATTCCTACGCCTGATTATACCTTTCTTTATTTTTTCAATTAATGATCGTTTTGTGTTAAAATCCCCCCACCAAAAAATGTATGTTCCATATGTATCACGAACGTTTTCGAATCTCTGTCGAATCATCTTCAGGTTACAAAAACAAATGAACAAAAGAGCTGGAGAAAACGAAGAGAATTTCCAAAAGCAGCTGAGAACGCGCGTGTGACGTCAGTAAGACGCCAAAAGAGCGAATCAGCACAGTTCCAGGAGAGACGTTAACAATTTAAATTCCGAGACGCCAGAATTAGCGTCACATGATGAATTGTATTACTTTAAGCATTTTCAAATGTTGTTACTGGTTTCATACTAATGTTACTAATTGCTATATTTAATAAAGATAGCTTTGAGTACTTTTTTTTTTTAATTGGTTTCAGAATATATTTTTTTAATTTGTCTTCGAATCTAAGTCTACATAGCATAAGCATTATTTACTATAAGACATTTTATATTCAACCGTTGTTTCTGGAATTTCATGCCAACTAGAAATCAATGGTAAATGGATGTTGCGATAATGCAAAATGGCTTGTAATGCTTATCGAAAGGGGCGGTGAGTGCTGGAAATCTGTTGTCACTTAAACTCCAGACAACCCCACTGGTTATTGTCAGTAAACAATAATTTATAATGACTTGTGTGAAAACTCCAAGTGAGTGGATAATAGCAAAGTTAAAAAGGTGGAATTTTCGTGGTTGATAAATACGCCCTTCACTTAGTGTATTTAATAACAGTCTAACGAATATTATTTTCTGACTTTTACAAGTAATAATAATAATGTCAACTGCTTGATTCGCACGCACTTAGAAACCCTAACATTAAATCTAAAAATAAAATAAAAACAAGAATGTTAAAATAGAAAAGGTTTTGAACTTTATGCAAACGCCGTCGGTTATTTGCGACGATTTATACACAGTCTCTTTAATCCAGTTTTTACTCCCGTCTCAGGTCAGAGTTCAACACTAATTATACACCTAACACCGCATATTAACTATTTCGAAAGGCAGACGATTACACAAAGGAGTCTCTCGCATTTATTTCTTTTTTTTTTCTTTTGTGGGGGGGGGGGGTCTATGAAAGCAAATAACATGAAAAAATCGTTTCTTTATGAAATACTAATTAAGAAACGAATTGCTGTTCTATTCGTGCGCGTGCCTTTTATACTTGTTACAATTGGGGGGGGTCAAATCAGATACGCGTCGTCCATGTTTATTTTAAAAGGGGGTGAAGTCTATGGTGATAAAGAAGAAGAAACCCCCCTCATCGTATGCCATCTTTATTATTTCACTAGCTCTATATCTAGCCGGCGTTGTACGGGAGTCTTTTGACAGATGCGAAGAACAGGGAGGACCGTTGGCCTCCGGTGAAAAAAGCTTGAAGAAAGTGTCTACGGATGCCTGAAAGTGATACATTTTTTAAATTATTATTCATATTAATTTCAGACTTTTCTTTCATCATATTCTAACACAGCAGCACTGCCGCTTTTTCTCTGCTCTTCTATTTGCTCTCTGAAAATCAATTCGCTGTCTTCATTTTTAGTCTTTCCATATACCTTACATATGCTAATTAGTTGTAACTACAATAGTCTACATCTGCGAAAGAAGCCATTTTCCACTCTGTCGGATTGACAGTGACGACATGTGAAGCATCGCATTCTCTTCTCAGTTAATAAAAATAAGAAAACTAACATTTATCTGATGTCGCTAAAGTATTTCTTTTTTAGTTTTATTTTCGAATCTAGCGGAGTAAATATTTGTTTATACTTTATGTCTTGAATCCGTCGTATTAACAGTCATTTTACAATATAGAACACGTTAAATGTGACGCGAAAATATTTTATATATTCTCAGACGAATATCTTTAATCTCTCTTCCGTAAAATATACACGGTAGACGAAGATATATACAATACATAAAATTTTAATCTGCTATTGTTGTATCATTTTATTGATAATAAACTAACGTACTTCGCTGCAATTTATTTTTATAATATTTAATTTGGTCCGAAATTTTTCTAATATGTAGAAAATCTTAAATAGTCACCTTAAAGGAAAAATCTAAGGAGAATAACTCTTATTCTTTTATTAAGATTTAGTGTTCCTTATTTGCCTTTTAGCTTAGATACTAAACCTTACAAAAAAGGCGTGGTTACAGAACCCATAATATTTACAAAACAATTGTGTCCGCAATGGAGCCCGGGCAACGCCGTGTAGGTGTATCCAATTATTAATAACTTTACGATGGGCTAACACAAAAGTCATCCCAGACAAAGATGAAAGGGAAATGTGTGTTGACCTGACCTTCATTTATTCGTGAATTGCATAATTTCAAAAATAACTTCTGATTTGGTGTCTATATGAAATGTATCGCCAGTCTATTTTGTTAATAGGGTGTGGTCAGTTATATATGCTATTACTTAAAGCATATGATGAAATAGCTGTTGATTTATATTTTTAGGGGGAGGGGTGGAGACTGACCTAAACCTGTAATAACCTCTGGTCGTTACTAGTTATTGACCTTGCTGGCCGTGTTGACATTATCGGTTGCTGTATAAACACCTTATCCTCGAAAGAAAACGATTTGCCCGCCATTATGCCTGTCACCTGTCGATAAAAAAGCACATCTTCTGTTGTGGCTCTCGACTGGTGCCCTTCTTTAATGGGACCATTGGGACTCATGTTCGTTAGACTCAAACGGTTCAAATATTGATCTTTCTTCAACAAACTACGATTCTGCGATAGACGTTTTTCTGTTGCGTTCACGATTCTCTAACAAAAAAAAAGCCTCCGTCTGTTGGTTGGTTGGTATGGCCGTTTTATCGCTGAACGCACAAATTCAATGAGATTACATTAATTTAGATGCATTCATGCATTTCCATAAGATGCCCTGGCCTTTGTACGATCTGGTAATGGCAGCAGTAACCGTTTCCCATCAGCGTACAGTAATCATATTCTGTAAAGAATAGATTTCTCGGGTTTCCGAAAGGCAAAATAAACTGTATATGTAAACAGAGAGACTACATATATAGCGCTTGAATTTCTACTACTGTCAGCGGCGATGTTTGTTTGTTTGTTTGTTTGTTTGTTTGTTTGTTTGTTTGTTTGGTCGCATTTGTATGTGACCGACCGTTCGGGTTTCGAATCTCGGCGTGAATACACTCGCTACGAATAGCCACACTTATGAGTCATAGACAACGAAATAACACTCTGTGGATAACTATATATATATATATATATATATTCTAGGCTGACTCTGTGAACCAGGTTCGTGCCTCCCGACCATCTGAAATTGTTACTTTCCTGCACTGATGAGAGCAATAAGCTTGAAACGCTAGCGTCTGTAGGTATTAATAATTTAATATTTATTCATAAATTATATCATATTATACATATATATATATATATATATATATATATATATATATATATATATAATCAAATATAAACCAAAAGTAAACTGTTAGTAAATAGGACCTATAGTGAAAAGATTAAGCTCAATATACGAGATAGAGCAATTATAAAGATAGAAGAAATAAGAGTGATAAACATATATATATATATATATATATATATATATATACATATATATTACATATATATTACATATATATATTACATACATGCACATACATGCAGATTTTGCAGAATATTGCATTAAGTCGCCCTTAATAAGACGTGTCATTATTTTTATTTTATATATATATATTTATTAATTAATTTTTGTTTATGTAGGTAAAAATTAATTTGTAAATTATATATCAGGTTGGAAAGAAAGTAATGTCGTTTTTGTCCAACACATTTATTTCATCTGAAACATTCACATTAAGGCTTTTTTAATCTTTACAATAATTTCCCTCATTTTCTATGACTTCTGTCAACGATCAACTAGCTTCTTGATGCTTTCTTCAAAAGATTTCTCTGATTTTTGAGAGAAAAACAAATTCAGGTCATTTTTGAGTTGGTCGTCATTTTCATAAATTTTATTGTTGAACTGATCCTGCAACGACCGGAAAAGATGGTAGTCGGATGGAGAAATGTCAGGTGAATAAGGCGGATCAGGCAAAACTTCTCAATGGAAACTCATGATCTTTTCCTGAGTGAGTTTTGCTGTATGAGGTTTCGCGTTATCATGCTGAAGCACTACACCCCTCGATATTGAGTAATGCGGGTCGTTTTTTTTTTGATAGAGCAATACTTAGATTATCCAGCTACGAACAATATTTTACTGCTGTGATTGTTTTAGTAGGCTCTAGTAACTCATAATGAATCAGTCCTCTCATGTCCCACCATAAAGAGAGCATAACCTTCTTTTGGTGTAGTCCATGTCAAATATTTATTCGTACACACATATAAACACATAACTCAGTAAGTTCCATGCCTGACATATAGATGACACCATTAATTTAAAAAATCTATATAATTTTATTAAGTACTAACCTTCAAATTGTACGTGTCGAAATGTGAGCCCAATCGAACTATTAGTTTACAAACTACAGTTATTTAAGTGAAGCTACTGTTGCAAATTTTCAAAACAATAGAAAATTCTGATAAAGCTTTCTTATGGGAAAATGTTCAAGCAAATCAACGGCTTGCTAAGCATAATTCAGCCTTTGCTCCGTCGCAAACAACAGTTAAAAGGGTGGGTTTGCCTACTAAATGAATTCGCGGAGACAGAAATGATGCTGGACGCTGAGGTCGTCCTGAGTTGTCCCGGAATACATTTTTTTTTATGTGCACAAACTCATTTTAGCAGAAGTGTTAAAGATATCAGAAGTGTTAAAGATATCAGAAGTGTTAAAGATATCAGAAGTGTTAAAGATATCAGAAGGCGAAGGTGTATTCACCATTTGGCTCGAGAGAAAGAGATTTGGCTTCAATGAAAGAAATGATATCAGAAATTGAGGCGTATTTTGAGGCCCAAAACAAATCGTTCCACAAAAAAAAGCATCGAATTGCTTGAGAAATTTTGGAATCAGTTTATTATCAGAGAAAGAAATTATGTTGATGAATAAAGTCGAATTTTGCCTAAAAGTTATTGTTTTATTAGTTAGGCCCAAAACTTATTGAGTAATCTTATATATATATATATATATATATATATATATATATATATATATATATATATATATATATATATATATATATAGTCTCGGAAGTTTCTCAACCATTAAAACTATATAAGGAAAAAAAAACATTTTCGTCCCAAGTCGTTCAGTGGAAAATCACTCATGTAAGTTAATTTATTTTTTGCAGTTATTATATTAGTTCGCTTCCAAGAATTTACACTAGTCTTAACATTATTTAAGGGATCATCAGTTGTTTACCATGAAAAACTGTTTCGGGAATTTAAAAAAAAGACAGTATTTAATTTCATGGCTTCCCAGCAGAGTTGATCAGACCCCACTTCCCTTAAAAGACAAAAACATAAACGTTCCGTATACTAAATCTAAGTTTTGTTCCATAAAAATGTTTTGCTAACTTATATTAGTTATTAAAAAAAATGTCCTCCTTACCTATATATATATATATATATATATATATATATATATATTTAGTTTTACCATAGACTATGTTTTTTAATAAATCTGCTTACCTTAACCATTTTTTTACCAATTGCCCTAACACTGATAATAAACTTCAGAGCCATTTCCTCATTGCGAGATCACATATGTAGATGAATTTTCCTTTCTATTTTGTATGTTTTGATAAATGTTTTGTTGTTTCCTAAGGAATGATTTTCCCTATATGTAATATTACATATGTTTTCTTTAACCTAGAACCCATATATACATCCCCAAATAATGTTTTAACCTAGTCTGCTGTAATTTGAGAAATGCATACATCTCTCTTTCAAACTTGCTGCGTAACCGAGGGTGTTGATATGTTATTCCATTGATGTTGTATTTATTAATTTAACTTGATGTCTTTACCCCGTGCTGACGATCGATCAAAGAGTAATGATAAAAATACACGGTCTCTAGAACGTGTGTATGTGTATATATATATATATATATATATATATATATATATATATATATATATATATATATATATATATGCACAAACATTTTATAGCACGGACTGTATTTATTTAATTAGTCTTTTTTTTATCTTCTCGATCTTTTTGATGATCCTTCGCGTATTTATATCGAAGGATTTCATATTTACTGATGGTATTTGCTTAAATTATTTATTAATGGTATTTGCTTTATTGTTTTATTCGTAGTATTTGCTTAAATAATTTATTCATGGTATTTAGTTTAATGATTTATTCATAGTATTTATTTTAATAATGTATTCATAGTATTTGCTTTAATGATTTATTCATAATATTTAGTTTAATGACTTATTCATGGTATTTGCTTCATTGTTTTTTTCATGGTATTTGCTTTTGTGATTTACTCATAGTATTTGCTTTAATGATTTATTCATGGTATTTGCTTTAATGATTTATTCATGGTATTTGTTTTACTGATTTATTAACGGTATTTGTTTTACTGATTTATTCATGGTATTTGCTTTAATGATTTATTCATGGTATTTGTTTTACTGATTTATTCATGGTATTTGCTTAAATGATTAATCTATAGTATTTGCTTTAATGTTTCATTCATGCTATTTGTTTTTATGATTTATTCATGGTATTTTCTTTATTGTTTTATTCATGGTATTTGCTTAAATAATTTATTCATCGTATTTATTTAAATGATTTATTAATTGTATTTGATGTAATGGTTTATCTATAGTATTTTATTTTAAAATTTATTCCTGGTATTGGTTTTAATGATTTATTCATTGTATTTTTTTTAATGATTTATTCATGGTATTAGATTTAATGATTTATCAATAATATTTGTTTTAATGATTTATTTATAGTATTTTTTTAATGATTTATTCGTGAGGTCAATGTATTGTGTACCATCATTATACGCAGAATAGATTGTATTTTACCCACAATTAGGGCTCTCACATGTAGCACTACTTCCGGTGAGAATACACCGTGGAGTAATTGCAACTGACCGCACCCTCTTTAGAACCACTGAATATGGACTTGCCACTGGATATAGTATAAGGTCACGCCAAGGAGTTTTATGTTTGTATCGAACAAAAAATGCAATAAATTCTTTCTGAAAATTTTTTTTTTTTTTTTGTATTTGCATCAATATTAAGTAAAATTATTTCGTACATCATTAACGATTTCGTTGCTAGACGTTTTCAAGTTCAGGTTGGACAAAGAGCGAAGGGTGTGAGTTAATGTCACAGACTGGTTCAGACTTTTTTGTGTATCACACTGATGTCAATCTCTCATCTCTGTCTTCGGATTTTTTTCTTTATTTTATAGACTAAAGAGATTCATGGTTAACGTGATATCGCATGCTGTCTCCTGATATGTTACTCATCCGAGATTCAGCTATTTGTTCCCCAACTCATTGTGAGTCAAACTTTAGTATTTCCTTGAAAAATCCAACATTTGGATTCGTCTAGTCCGGCAGAAAGATATTTAATATTTGACTAATAAACAGCAACACAAAAAGGATCCACAATCTCCATGAATTGACTTTGGAGCACGGACCAAGTTTCTCAATTTTTACGGAAACTTTTCTGATGGCGCGCAGGAAGCACAACCGAAATGTTATGAATACAAAAAAAAAAAACATGACTATATATAATCTGAAACACAAATGACTAACGGAGAAATTCTTCTTGAATTGGGCAATTTTTATTTTTGTCCTATCCATACTGCCCCATTTTTTTTGGGGGGGGGGCTGAATATCCTCCACATGAAAACCGGGTATGTGTCTAACTTTTCCCTGATGGGGAGGCAAGTAATTAGGAACAAATAACTGGAACAGTTCATATATATATATATATATATATATATATATATATATATATATATATATATATATATATATATATATATATATATATATATATATATATCGATTATTAAATTGATTTCGACGCAAGACAGGGTGTACTTTAGAAAACCAAAAGTTGGCCTGAAATCACATGATTCGATCGCCGAGAGAACTACTACGGACAAATAGCGCAACAAAAACGAAACGGATGCTTTAAATAAATCTGTGCGCTTAGCGATAGAAATATGCTTTAAAACTTAAGCCTGACAGATAAACGGACCTACCGACAAAGTGTCTTGTAGATAGGGAAATTATATTCCAAACTAAAGCGTAACAAACCGAAAATAAACGCTCTAGGAAAATTGAGCGTGATAGACGATGAATCGAAAGTAAAACGCGTTCTTTTTATCTGTATGAAACGTGTTGGGCCCTCAATTCTTTTCAGGTGTGCGAAAATTAATAAGCTTCCTCAACAGGTTAGGTGTGATGTTGTTTCTTATTATGATAATTAGTTGTCATATAGCCAGCTCTTCATTGAGGATGCCACGTTATGTAAGACTAAAAAGAAACATTCACTTCTTATTATTTCGTTGGGAGATTCTCCGAATAGTTCTTGAAACCTCTTTCTGGATTACAATTGAATACTCGAGAAAACACAAAAGGAATTTTCATCGCTTATTTTAATTGTTACAAAGTTTTCTCGCTCTCTTCTATTTTATTACAGTAAGGACTCCGAGCCCCCTCTCTAGTGAGACTGGGGACATCCTCAATTTGTTTAATATTTCGTGCATACCTTAATAAACCCATAAATGACTTTTGTTATTTTTTCAAATCGATCCACAACTCGCAATACTGTATTCGAATTCCATCAACGCTTTCTTCATTAAATTCTAAACTTACGTAGCACACTTTTCGTCATAATCAGTTTCATCAGCACCTACCAAAACCCTTAGAGGCAATTTCGTTACATGTTCACGTTTAGTAATGAAAATGATATTTCGAACTGAAACGTGACAGACCAATCTACCGACCGACAAAGCCTCCGACAAAAATGCGTGGCCGCATCAATTCTTTTCTAAATGTCATACTTGGTTAAAACTAAATGATTAAAAACACAACAATCCTTGCAGAGGGCGCGCAGAATTGGGGTAGGGTTTTTAATTATTTGTTCTAATTACGCATTTCTGGTAATTAAACCGACTCGAATTTAACCTATTTTCCGCTACCGATAACTACATCCGCTCGAATAGGATGAACACAACAATTGCGTCTTACGCGAATCAGCACTTGTTAATTATGGCACGAATATCTAGCAGAAATAATGAAACAAATATTGGTGTCACGGTCAGAATACATTTAGGGATCGCTTCTTAGTTGCAAGTTGCAAGTTAAATTTGAAATGCCATTTTCGTCGCTCCGTCGTCATGCTTATATTTACAACTAGTTATAAATACCTGGTGTTGGCCGGGATGCAGTGAAGTCGTTTCACTTTCTACCTTTTATTTGTTTGCTTATTTGTTTTAACTTACGGCAGACAACTCCTATTATATACTTCAATTTAAAATGAGTTATCTGCCTTTGGTGATTTTTATTTTTAGGTGATTATTTTTAATGTTTCATATTAGCAGTCATCTGTTTCTGACTAAGCAGTTTTAAAATAAATTGTAGCTAAGTGCGTAATTATATTGTCAATAACATTGTACAACGATAACAAATGAAAAATGGCTAGTCAGAAGTAAAGTTTGATATGTCAGCTTAAACGCTATTTGAGTCTGACTTTGAAAATCTGAGAAGATGACTTTATATGTTAAATGACATGGTACAACGATAACAAATGAAAATTGGCTAGTCAAAAGTAAAGTTTGATATGTCAGCTTAAACGCTATTTTGGTCTGACTTTGAAAATCTTACAAGTTTATGCAGCGGGTAACATAGGTTATACAGCTAGTGATGCTAACGTTGTTGTTAGGCATTACGCATGAAGTGAGTATTTGTCTGTCCATGGCTCCAACTAAATCCTGTGCTTGAGTAGATGAGGTTTGCACACCGACTTTTCAAAAAAGGTCATTAAAACACAAATGGCCAACCATAGATTGCAACGAACAGTAAATGATCATTATTCCGATTCTGCATGAGAGTCTTCCTCTTCTAGATCTTTTTTCGGGTGCTTTGAGGTTTCCTAGGCAAACGACAGATAAAACACAAGCTGTGTGTACGTACAGTCACGGTAGAGTCACGACCTTCGTGAAGAAGGCCTGTTCGATCAAAAATTGCATCATACACTTTGGTGCAGGCGAGACATGCCAAAACGTCATGCTATCGGTGATGAATGGTAGCTTTCAAACAAGTTTAGAAAACTTTAAAAAGTGCTTAAAACAAAGAAAAGAAAATAATACGATCCGATTTATACTTAAACTGAACTTTATTCAATATTAATTTAAAAAAAAAAAGAATTAATTCAACAAGAAAAATTAAGTTGTTTCTGCGTTAATGTAAATAAACATCACGATTTTTCATGGATTTTAAAGACTAAAATTTGTTTATTATTTTGATTGTGAACAATTTGAAAACAATTTTCTTTACATATTTATTAAAATAAAAACATGCAAAGTCAAGCAATGAAGATTATAATATGTGTAAGTTACAATATCAAAAATATTCGAAAATATTCTTGGTTACGATGTGTTTTTAACTTTTTAAGCAGCATACAATCAAATACTGCAATTATGAATTAAGGGAACAAACAAACAATAATTAAATAAACAAATTGAAAACAAATGATAAATAATTGAAAAATGAAAACAAACGATGGATAATTACAAAAAAATGAAAACAAACGATAAGTTAGTTGAAAAGTTTATATTGAAGCGGTTAGCTCTCAAAATGGTTCGCAATGTCACGGTTTGGCAAATCAGACAAAACTAGTCGATAAAATTTCGAAGCTATTTGGAGAGCTAACCTTTTCAATATAACCGTTTAAAATGAAAACAAATGATGAATAAGTTAGTTTAAAATTTAAAAAAACGATATATTAATACTTTTTGAAAAATAAAAAAATAGATAAAACGAAATTCAAACAAATAATTTCAATACAAACAAACAATAAAATTATTAGTGAAGAAGTATTTTTTTTTAATCAAACTTATAAAAAAATCTGTTGAATAATTTAGTTGAATGTTTGAAATTTTCTTTTACTGTTTAATTTATTCTTAGTAATATTATCAATTTTCTTACCACAAACATTATTTAACAGAGAATTTAAAGTGCTCCAGACACGCACTCTTTCTATTTTTGTTCAATACGGTGATCCTGATCACAGGAGTCAACATGAAAAAACATTAGAGAACCTCTATTAATCCCCTGAAAATAACAGTTCGTTTCAGATATTTCGAAGCCCCGTCAGGCGACGGCTAGCACCAACCACTGTAACGTCATCAGGAAAAAAAACTTGACTCAATGGAAAGGCCTTCTCTTTACGAAGGCCACGGTAGAGTCCTTAATACAACGTTTGCTCAAAAATAATTCCTCGAGCAAATCAAAGGGTGCGGTTGCTTTCTCGGAACCGAGGGAGGTTGTGGGAGGCAAAGTATACAAAATGCTAAACAACTCTGAGACGCTGCAATTGCGCACTATTAAATAGATATAAGATCTTTAAAGTTAAACCACATCTATTACTAATAGAAATGTGTCTGTCTGAAGCTAAAACTATACTATTACTTCTATTAATGTACTATTGTACTATTTTTGATGCTCAATTCAGTTTAGTATACTATTTCAGACTATTGAAATAGTATACTAAACTGAATTGTACTATTGTACAATCCTTCAATGCTTAATTCAGGGGATAGGGTAGTGTCTGTTCTGTTGTCAATAAGCCATCATCCTAGAGATTACCTCTTCCTTTGTGGGGGGAGTGTAGTACCTTTTCCTTTTCCATGAGACCGTGCTCCCAGGCATTACCTTCTCCTTTGGGAAGCGGTGGCTTACGTCAACAAAAGATTGTCACAATCGGCTGTTCATTATCAAACTCAACACTTACATAATATATATATACTAGAAAAAAATATGCAACCGGTAAGGGGGGGGGGCATATTATAACTAGTATATATAAAGAATAAATAAGAATATGAGATAAAAAAAATTATTTTTCCACGAGTAAAAATCAGAGATTTGACATTATTTTCGTTACACGTGAAACGTCGTGAATTGTTACGATGAAATAATTGCATTAAACGATTCAAATAGAAATTAAATCACAGCAGAAGTAATATCTGATTATTGTATTTTAAGGGTATTGAACCCGGTGTAATCTTGGGACATGTGAGTTGAGTTGTAACTTTAAGATTTTTTCAAGCTCTGTTATATATATATATATTTATTTAAAACAATGAGCAGTTTCCAAAATAACAACTGCGAACTAGTTAAATTTATATATATATATATATATATATATATATATATATATATATATATATATATATATATATATATATTACTATTTCATGTATCTACATGAAATTTTACGAGGAGATATCATTTTTTATGTATCAATTTTCAGTATTTACTTCAACAGTGCTCGATACGTAAGTAGAGCTAGTTATATTTTCATAGCTTACTATATATATATATATAAATATATATATATATATATATATATATATATATATATATATATATATATATATATATATATATATATATATATATATATATATATATATATATATATACAGGGTGTTTCAAAAGTCTTGGGAACATTACAAATGCGTATATCTCATGAACTATTCCAGGTAGAAAAATGAAACTGGTGCCATTTTAAAGCTTGCTTAATCAAGTTTTGGGTCATACTAATGATTTTCGTGTTATCTTTCCAGGTGCAGTAATGGCGTTCTCTAAACAAGACAAGGCATTTTGCGTCCTCCAATTTGCAAAGACTGAATCGTGGACATGTGTTCAGCGTGCATTTCGCAGGAAATTTAAAAAAGAAGCCCCTGAAAGGAAATCCATTGTCAGATGGCATGCTAAATTTGTGAAAGATGGGTGTTTGTGCCCAAGTAAGCGAACAGGTCGCCCTTCAACTTCAGAAGATGCAGTTGAGCAAGTTCGGACAGCCTTTCAGCGGAGCCCCCGTAAATCAGTGAGAAGAGCCAGCAGGGAACTTCAGCTTGCTCCAGCAACTGTCTGGCGTGTCTTAAGGAAACGACTGCAAATGGTACCTTACAAGCTCAAGTTGGTCCAAAAGTTGAAGGACACTGATAAGCCACTTCGCCGTGACTTTTGCATTGCAATGCAAGAGAAGTTGGAAGATAACGGCTTTGATGACCGGCTTGTTTTTAGCGATGAGGCGACCTTCCATCTGAATGGCAAAGTTAACAAGCATAACACTCGCATATGGGGTACTGAGAATCCTCATGAACTTCTTGAGCACGAGCGAGATTCACCAAAAGTGAACGTGTTTTGTGCAATTTCCAAGAAAGGTGTCTATGGACCGTTCTTCTTTGAAGAGGCAACTATCACTGGTGAATCCTATCTCAACATGCTGGAAGACTGGTTAATGGCTCAGTTGGAACAAGCAGAATCTGATGACTTCATTTTTCAACAAGATGGTGCACCACCACACTGGAGTCTTAGAGTAAGGCAGTTTCTTAACACAAGGCTGCCTGGTAGATGGATTGGGAGATCTGGGCGAGGTGATGACGTTCTCATGCCCTGGCCTCCTAAGTCTCCAGATCTTACCCCGTGTGACTTTTTCCTTTGGGGCTTTGTCAAGCAACAAGTCTATGTGCCGCCCCTTCCAAGAGATATTGACGAACTAAAGGCTCGAGTAACGGCAGTTGTGGGAACCATTGACGTCAAGATGCTGGAACGCGTTTGGCAGGAAATGGACTATCGACTAGATGTCTGCCGTGTGACGAATGGTGCTCATATTGAGCAACTTTGAAGATTCCCCACAAAACTTGAAACTTTAACCTTTCCAACGGTACCAATTTCATTTTTCAACTCCTAATAGTTTTTGAGTTATTAAAAATCGTTATGTTCCCAAGACTTTTGAAACACCCTGTATATATATATATATATATATATATATATATATATATATATATATATATATATATATATATATATATGTATATATATATAAATTTAAGAGGTTCTGTATCTTATAATAACTTTATATATATATATATATATATATATATATATATATATATATATATATATATATATATATATATATATATATATATAGGAAGAGGCTATTTTGCCGGTCACGGCAAAATAACGATTCCTGCGTTATTTTGCCGGTTCATGTATATTTAACTAAATTGTTAAACATACAGTGACGCCCGGCACAATAATTATTTACTAATGTAAAGGGATCGTTATTATGCCGGTTCATTTTGTTTTAAACCTAATTGTTATTGCCTTGCGAAAGAAAAGGTAATGAAATAAATAAGGGCAAATATTTAAAAACAATTTGTTTTCATTATCAATGGTGTCGGTTAGAAATTTTTAAAAAAATCGACCTGCCCTATTGTGTCGGTTAAAGAAATATCTGCTTTTAATACAAAAAACATTAAAAGTAAAATAATTAAATGAACGGAAATATTAGAGACAATTAGATTATTAATAGGTAAATTTTATGTGTTTCTTGTTTGACTTCTATTTGTGGCGTTATGAAGGGCGCTGAAGAAGACACTTTTTGGAATCATCTTAAATATTATATAAAATATAATATAAAATATTCCAAATCATTTTAGAAACGATCGTATTCCAAATATTTGTTGTGTTTGAATTCTTGGAACGTGCTAATTTTATTTATCACAACCTATTGCATATATATATATATATATATATATATATATATATATATATATATATATATATATGTATATATATATATATATGTATATATATATATATATATATATATATATATATATATATATATATATATATATATATATATATATATATATATATATATATATATATATATAAGAAACTAAAAGTAAACTTTTAGTAGAAAGAACCTATAGTGAAATGGTGAAAGCTCAATATACGAGATAGAGCAATTATAAAGAAAGATTGTCGAAGAGTGATAAACATGCACGGATGTCCAAATTTATTTCAAACTTCAAATTTCAATGTAATAAAATTATGTTTATACGTTTATACGTATAAACATAATTTTATTACAGAATATACCTTGCATTGAACATTTGAAGTTTGAAATAAATTTGGACATCCGTGCATGTTTATCACTCTTCGACAATCTTTCTTTATATATATATATATATATATATATATATATATATATATATATATATGAACAAATTTTTGGTGGTACAAAATTTTATTATGCCTTTAAATAAAATAAACAGAGTCATAGCGAAAGAGGCACTATTACAAAAAAAGAAGAGGAAATATTAAATAATATTTAATTGTCGATTTAAAACGAATAAAACGATCGACTAAAATTGACAAAATAAAAACTACGCTATGACTCCGTTTATTTTATTTAAAAGCAATATATATATATATATATATATATATATATATATATATATATATATATATATATATATACAGGGTGAGCCAAAAGTAGGTGGACAGTAAAAACATTTTTTGTCGAAGCGTAAGAGGCAGACTTCAAAGCTGTGTAAATCAAGAAGGAAAATGTTTTTACTGTCCACATACTTTTGGCTCACTCTGTATATAAAATACATGATACATCATGAAATGAGAAGTCAAGAATGTATGAAATGGGGGAAAGGAAATACAATTAAATACTGGGCCAATTAAAAAACAAAAGGGATTTTTTTTACTGGTTTCGTTCGGATTAACGAACGTTTTCAGAAATAAGTTACTTTCACTCCCGCCTACGAAGACGATTACTTTTATTTATTTTTTAAAGTCGAATCGTTTTCTTTAAAATGGCATAAGATTCTGAATCTTTTTAATGACTATTTATAATTTGTATTTCTCATCTTGATTTTCCTATTCAAAA
The DNA here is from genome assembly GCA_963556195.1 of Sepiola atlantica. Taxonomy (NCBI): domain Eukaryota; kingdom Metazoa; phylum Mollusca; class Cephalopoda; order Sepiida; family Sepiolidae; genus Sepiola; species Sepiola atlantica. Next base: position 121,801,639 of record OY744524.1, on the reverse strand, counting down.
CGTTTCTGAAGATGTCACCAATTCGCAAACGACTCACCTTACAAAGGTCGGTTTACGTGAGCTTTTCATTTATTTTGTTTAAAATTAAGCGATACATACATTTGCTTGACCATTACAAAGTGTACTTTCATAGAATCACTCCCATCTACAAAGACACGGTTTCTTTTATTTACTTTTTAAAGTCGTTTTCTTTAAAATGGCATCAGATTCTGAATCTTTTTAATGACTATTGATAATTTGTATTTCTCATCTTGATTCTTCTATTCAAAACGTTTCTGAAGATGTCACCGTAGATCTTGTTCACGTTCGACTAGAAGGTTTCCGAGTTCGTAAAAGTTGCACCTGAAAAAGATCGAAGGTTGCACCAGACGAACCATTGTAAATATAACAATCAAGACGAAGATAATAGTCCCAATTATCCAATTAATCAGAAAAAAAATAATAAATTACTTTGTTTTGTGTTTCCATTTTGGGGAAGGATTGACTCTTAACGGTCCCACTTCCTTTTTGAGCAAAAAATGCCCTTTATTAACCTAAACACTAATCTGAAGTCTGAGTTGGCCATTAAACTTCTCTCATAAGTCTAGGTGACAAACCTCCCTCTCCCACTATTTTAAATAAACATCGTAGGGTTTGCGTTTGCACGGGACAACCATAAGCAGTAAATAGTTCAATAGTTCAGGAAGTTGGAACCTGAATTATTTTGAGTTAATCTACTTTCTCGGGCAACGCCGGGACACGGGTCAGCTAGTATCTAAATAAATAAATGAAAAAAGTTAGGCTTATTTCTCGCACTAACGGTAAAGTCAAAACGCCCTATTTCAAGTTGATTTAACTTTACACAATAGATGTACCATCTATTTTATATACTGATTATGTAAATGCGATATCAGTAGCAAGGTTAACTAATTGGCATATTAGTTTCAATAACGGTTAAATTTTTCGAGAAATCTAAAAACACCATTGACATTTTCATTCGATTCCATATGGAGTCACGAAGAGCAATTATTGGTTAGGTCCATAAAATAACTGAAATATATTAGAAGGTAAAGAAACGAAATTCATTTTAATAAACTTTCTTCGTTTCATAAAACAAAGTTAAACAAAGAATAGCTCAGTGAAGAATGTATTTGAAAATGGCTTAAACATTTGAATAATTATTTTCATTGGTATTTTTAAGATATAAAGTAATAAATAAAAACGAAATTATTCAATATTTGTTAAATCCATTTGCCATTTGACGGCTGCATGATATCTTTTCAGGTAAAGACTTCGAACACGTTCATTTTTTAAGTAATGCTTAACTTGCGCACGAATTTCTTTTTTGAAATAAGATTTCGAACGCGTTCAGTTTTTTAAGTAATGCTTAACTTGCCCACGAATTTCTTTTTTGAAATAAGATTTCGAACGCGTTCATTTTTTAAGTAATGCTTAACTTGCCCACGAATTTCTTTTTTGAAATAAGATTTCGAACGCGTTCATTTTTTAAGTAATGCTTAACTTGCGCCCGAATTTCTTTTTTGAAATAAGATTTCGAACGCGTTCATTTTTTAAGTAATGCTTAACTTGCGCCCGAATTTCTTTTTTGAAATAAGATTTCGAACACGTTCATTTTTTAAGTAATGCTTAACTTGCGCACGAATTTCTTTTTTGAAATAAGATTTCGAACGCGTTCAGTTTTTTAAGTAATGCTTAACTTGCCCACGAATTTCTTTTTTGAAATAAGATTTCGAACGCGTTCATTTTTTAAGTAATGCTTAACTTGCGCACGAATTTCTTTTTTGAAATAAGATTTCGAACGCGTTCAGTTTTTTAAGTAATGCTTAACTTGCCCACGAATTTCTTTTTTGAAATAAGATTTCGAACGCGTTCATTTTTTAAGTAATGCTTAACTTGCGCCCGAATTTCTTTTTTGAAATAAGATTTCGAACGCGTTCATTTTTTAAGTAATGCTTAACTTGCGCCCGAATTTCTTTTTTGAAATAAGATTTCGAACACGTTCATTTTTTAAGTAATGCTTAACTTGCGCACGAATTTCTTTTTTGAAATAAGATTTCGAACGCGTTCAGTTTTTTAAGTAATGCTTAACTTGCCCACGAATTTCTTTTTTGAAATAAGATTTCGAACGCGTTCATTTTTTAAGTAATGCTTAACTTGCGCACGAATTTCTTTTTTGAAATAAGATTTCGAACGCGTTCAGTTTTTTAAGTAATGCTTAACTTGCCCACGAATTTCTTTTTTGAAATAAGATTTCGAACGCGTTCATTTTTTAAGTAATGCTTAACTTGCGCCCGAATTTCTTTTTTGAAATAAGATTTCGAACGCGTTCATTTTTTAAGTAATGCTTAACTTGCGCACGAATTTCTTTTTTGAAATAAGATTTCGAACGCGTTCAGTTTTTTAAGTAATGCTTAACTTGCCCACGAATTTCTTTTTTGAAATAAGATTTCGAACGCGTTCATTTTTTAAGTAATGCTTAACTTGCGCCCGAATTTCTTTTTTGAAATAAGATTTCGAACGCGTTCATTTTTTAAGTAATGCTTAACTTGCGCCCGAATTTCTTTTTTGAAATAAGATTTCGAACACGTTCATTTTTTAAGTAATTCTAAACTTGCGCCCGAATTTCTTTTTTGAAATAAGATTTCGAACGCGTTCATTTTTTAAGTAATGCTTAACTTGCGCACGAATTTCTTTTTTGAAATAAGATTTCGAACGCGTTCATTTTTTAAGTAATTCTAAACTTGCGCACGAATTTCTTTTTTGAAATAAGACTTCGAACACGTTCATTTGTTGTTTTATTTTTTACGTAATACTTAACTTGTGCTAATGACAATAGCAAATCGACTCTTACTTTTGAAATTCAAACAACCAGCAGATTTTTTTGCCGTTTTTTTCCACGCGTTCATTTTGATTTTAGTTTTTAATAAACTCGCGATTATGTCAGTAAAATGTTAACTCTTTTTGTTTCCAGCTATACTGCATTTGTAACGTTGCCAGTAAAAAATCGAGTGTTACTGATGTCGTGCTACTATTCCCCAACCTAACTCTGGGCAACGCCGGGCGCCGTGCTAGTATTAAATAACCCTCTTTAGAAGCGATCAGTCTATCACGGGTTATCTTCACAGGAATTCCTAAAGAGACCGCTAGGGGGCACTGTAAAAGATGACGACAGCAATATACAAATAGCATTGAAATATAGATTTAAGGCGTTGTTAGAAACATGAAATCTAACAGACATTTTATTTTCTAACGGCAGACATTCTCAAGTGGGGGTCGCCAGATCTTTAGGGTTTTGCTAAGAGACGTAATAAAAATAATTCATTTATAAGAAGAATATAAACTTTCATATATAATTATTTCAAGTACACATCCAAGCTAAAATGATTGAGAAAATATGTTTTTTTTTGTATTTTTAGAAACACCGAGAGTCAGATCTATTTCTTTTTTCTTTCTTTTTTCATTGTAGTTTTTTTTATTCCTTCTCTTTCTTTCTTTTTTCTTTCTTTTTTTCTTTCTTTCTTTCTTTCTTCTTCCCTCTTTCTTTTTTCTCTCGGTTTCTCCTTTTTATTTTTTTGTCTCTCTTTATTTCTATCTACTCATTTTTCGCTCTTTTTCTCTTCTTTCTTTCTTTTGCTCTCATTCTTTTTCCCTCTTTCTTTTTTCTCTTTTTTATTATTTTGTCTCTCTTTATTACTATCTACTCATTTTTCTTTCTTTTTCTCTTCTTTTCTCTTTCTGCCTGTCAGTTTCTTTATGTGAATTTCCTCCTTTCTTTTTTACATCTTTCTCTCTAATATCTTGGGGTTTTTTTTCGTTCTTTCTCGTGACTACATGTTTATTTATCTATTTTTCTCTTTCTCTCTTTCTTTTTTTATTCCCTTTCGTTTTATTTATATTTCTCATTTCCTACCTCCTCCCTCACTTTCACACTCTCATTCTTTTGTCTCTCTTTCTCTTTGTAAACTTCTCTTTCTTTCCCCCTTTCTTTTTTTTCTTTTTTCTTTCTCTCTATTCCATCCTTATTTTATGTTTATTTCTTTAACCATTTCTTTCTGTTTCATTCGGTCGGTATTTAACCGATCTCTTTCTTTCCTTCTTTTTTTTTCATTTAGCTCTTTGTGTTATAAAATGTACCCTCATTGTTTACTTATTCTTTTCCTTTCCTTCTTTCTGTTATCTTTCTCTCGCCCCCCCCCCCTCTTTGGGGTGTGGCCATATTTTCATATTCATAGGAATGTCGGTAATGGGACATTGGCCAAACCCGCAGGCAATTTCGACGAACATCCAATATTACAAGCGCATTCGACTGGAAACTTTCTTTTTACTCTTTATAAGCTCAATCTTATCTATGTGTTCGAATTAATCACAAATATAGATGCACACACATAGCCACACACATAGACACACACAAGAATACACATACACACATATATATATATATATAATAAATATTTGTTTATTATGTATGTAACGATGAATTTATAGCTTCTTGACGGGTTTTCTAGGAGCTACAAATAATAAATATTTGTTTTGTTTATTATCTGCGTATACGTTTCGTCCTTTTATAATCGGGACTCATCAGCATAGAGATATGACTATTCACTACCGGTCATGCGATTCGAAACCCCGGATTGCGAGTATTTTGCAACTCAAATTCTGACGTCCTGAACCACTCGACCATGTTGAACAGCGAATAAACAGTGATAATTTTAACACTTTATCTGGCGGCTTGACGTCATAAGAGTGTTCTACTTAATGAAAGGAACGATGCATTTATAGCATGCTGTGTTAATACTACAGTTACAGTGCCCATCTAGACATATATATATATATATATATATATATATATATATATATATACATTCAGTTTTTTTATATTTCAAAGATAAATTTTATAAAATAAAGTTTCATAATAGCTCAATAGTGAGGTACTAGAGCTGTAATAGAAAATATTTTAATTTTATTCAAACCACATCAAATGCAGGAAACAAACTTACACCAATTCCACAAAAAATCAATTTTTCATTTGCCGCATACAATTGTTCCAGCCTACCATTATGATATATATAATAGTGATGTTTCAAGTGTTCCAAGCATTTATTTCTTGGGAAATCCATCTACCCTACATGTATCTGTGCTTGCATGACATTTTTTCTCTATTTTATCATCCTGATGAAGTCTTATAAATAAAGACGAAACGTTGATGTACACATAAAAAACATCCATTTTTTGGTTTTCCTTTTTCATTTTCCCATCACGTCGGATTACTTTCATCCTTCTCTTCCCATATATATATATATATATATATATATATATATATATATATATATATATATATATATATATATATATATATATATATGCATATATATATATATATGCATATATATATATATATATTATATATACATAGATATATATACATATATATATATATATTATATATATACATATATATATACATATATTATATATATACATATATATATATATATATATATATATATATATATATATAATTAATTATGACAATATATGTATTAGCATATACTATCAGTGCCCTTTTACTTTGCAGTCTCCTTAAAAGATTCAGCTCGATAATTGTCAATTAGTGACAACAGAGCAAATATAATCAGGCTCATATTATATTCCAATAACCATGTTTTTATATTGTTATTTTTATTTTTTCACATTTACAAAAAACATAACGTTTCTGTGAGATATATTTTTTACGGTCCGTTTCATTTGTCTTGTGCCAAACAACATTTTTATGTTAATATCGTCTCTGCAATTTTGTAATGATTTTGTAATGTTGCAGAGACGATATTAACGCAAAAATGTTGTTTGGCACAAGACAAATGAAACGGACCGTATAAATATATCTCACAGAAATGTTATGTTTTTTGGAAATGTGAAAAAGTAAAAGTAAAAATAAAAATAATAAAATAAAAACATGATCATTGGAATATAATATGAACCTTATATATATATATATATATATATATATATATATATATATATATATATATATATATATATATATATATATATATAGTCTCGGAAGTTTCTCAACCATTAAAACTATATTAAAAAAAACAAAAAACTTATAGTCCCAAGTCTTCCAGTGGAAAATCACTCATGTAAGTCAATTTATTTTTTACAGTTATTATATTAGTTTGTTTCTAACACTATTTTAAGGGATCATCAGTTGTTTACCATGAAAAACTGTTTCGAGAATTTAATATATATATATATATATATATATATATATATATATATATATATATATATATTAATGTACTTCTAATAGTGTCTATATTTATAAGGACACAAAGTGCTCAATATCGTTGATAGGGTGTATGTAGATCTACGTTTGAAAAACGTAGACATTGAATTAATAGCACATGGTGACAGTTTCTAACCTTCTGTATATAAGACCAGATGGCTTCAACGTGGCTGCTAATATTTGATCTGACGAACGCAAAGGGAGAAACTGGCAGTAACTGTATACTGTTGATTCTATATCTACACCTTTCAAACTTAAATCAAAACACACACACTAACACACATATATGTTGATTTGGGTCTGAGGGTTTCGAACCGTGTAACCGGCAGAGTAATCACCTTCCACACTGATGATTGCCGGAAAAGGATGAAACACATATGTATGTGGATATGAATTTAATAATATTTATCGAAATATTATTTAGCCCCTTTAATAGTAAGTCGGGCTCTTTAAGAGAATTGTAATTAGGCTGTCAAATTTAAAAGCGTGGTCCTCAGTTCCGGCCATGGTTTTGTTGAACACTGTTGCTGACAGGCTTCTAGATGTGTCCGCGTGTTTAGGCAAAAATAGATCTTAATTCTCTTCCTTACTCGTGGTTGGTTTGTTGGCCGTATCGTTCTAGGCGTTCCGACAAAAGTGAAAAAATGTTGACTTGGGTTTCAAATCGTGTGATATCATCCTCTACACTGATGATTCTATGAAAAGGATGAAACACGTGTGTATGTGGATATGAATCTAATAATATTTATCGTAATATTATATATATATATATATATATATATATATATATATATATATATATGTGTGTGTGTGTGTGTGTGTGTTTAATGTCCTATTGGAAAAGAAGAAAATTGTAAACATGACTGTATTTTGAATTATTTTTCTATAAATAAATAAATAAATAAATAAATAAAGCAAAATAAAATAGAACTTTAAAATACAAAATTCTTTTTCACCGCGAAAAATAACGATTAAAAATTAATATAATTGTTTTAAATATATATAATTGCAGAATACTGTAACGATTCAAATTGGTGGACGATAGTTATTTTCAACAGTAAAAGGTCGTGAAAACATAAGAATTCATCCTTAATTGAAGGAAATAAATTTTAACAGCCTCGTCTCGACTAATTCAAATGGTTCAGTAGTTAGACTTCCGTCTTCTCGTCGTGGCGATCGGGGTTCGTTATCAGCTTTTTCTTGTAAAGTTTTAATTAATTGGGGGTTACAGATAAAATATAAATATATTAAAATATTCTCTCTCTCTCTCTCTCTCTCTCTCTCTCTCTTTCTGTCTGTATATGTATACGTATCCCCATTTCTCCTTTCAGTATATCTACTAGTCTCGCCCCCTCTCTCTCTCTCTCTCTCTCTCTCTCTTTCTTTCTTTCTTTCTGTATGTATGCATTATATATGTCTTTCTCCTCTCTTTATACCTTTCTCCCTAGATTCAATATCAGTTTTTCTACTTGATACTATCCCTCTCGTTCTCGCTCTGTGTGTGTTTATGTAGGTATCATGCCTCTCTCTTTGTATGTCTGTGTCTCTCCGCCATTTCTGTCTACCTGTGTAGCATAATCAAAACAGACAAAATTAATTTATATTGGAAACGCTTTGTTACAACGGTATTAATATGTGCTCAATGCTTATTAAATGTTCATTATCGTTTGATTTTTCGATATATATATATATATGTATGTGTGTGTGTGTGTGTGTGTGTGTGTGTGTGTGTGTGTGTGTGTGTGTGTGTGTGTGTGTGTGTGAAGGCACCGTCACAAACCAGACTACCAGTAGAGCAGAAAAATACATTGGCATGACGCAGGGAAGTTTCAAACAAAGATTATACGCACACAGAAACACCTTCAGATACAAAAACAAGGCAAATACGGCACTCGCGACCCGGATATAGCAACTTAAAGATGAAAAGACCCCCTTCACCATCAAATGGAAAGTAATTGAGAGAAGACCATCCTTCTCTATAGCCATAAATAGATGTCCTCTATGTAACGCTGAAAAATACCATGTATTAAGGGCCATCATTGACCCAAATACAGTCTGTTTGAATATTCAAGATGAAATCTTTAAGGGATGCATCCACAGTGGACAAGCACTACTTACCGATACATATAAAAGCCTAGCTACACCCCCTCTGCTAAATACATAACCCCATAATTGCCCCATTAAATACCGACTTCCACTCCAGAAAATTTTCCCAACTATCACACCTCATAAATATAAATAAAATAAAAAAATACGAACAAATATCTTAATCAACCAATATCCACACTACCTTTCAAGATCAATAATTATAACTTTCCCAAAAATATTTATTCAGTCATTAAGAGGGTAACACCCCCATTTCACAACCTTAGGCCCTCACCATTTCCCAAAAATATTTCTTCAGTCATTAAGAGGGTAACACCCCCATTTCACAACATAAGTCCCCACCATTTCTCGGTCATAATGCTAATCTCCCATATCTCACAAAGATATCCAATCTTGCCGACCCAATCCTTACTCTTATCTCTAAACCTGTTTTAATCAGCATACCAATTTTATCACTTCCATAAGTATTAAGTATACCTTAGTTAATAATGTTAAATCCCGAACGCAAATCATTCAAAAACCCTGCAGAGTTACTGCCCTTACACCGCCCGGATGATATCTTTATTACAATTCCTTTGGGATTGATTTAAAGTCCTTTAATCCAGGATTTAAACTTGAATTTAATTAATGTTGTTCCTTTTAACCTCTTTAATCCTTAGACCCATTTTCTCTCCCTAATTCCTTTAGAAGACACATCATTAAACCCCAAAAGAGTAACGGCCAAATATACGATACTCATAATATTGGCTCACGGGATTTATATAAAAATATTTTTAAAATTTTTATTTAATTTTTATATCTCTTTAAATCTTCTCCGGTTTAAATCTCAACTGTTACTTTTCACCCTTCCCCTTTTTTCAAACCTTATTAAACCTTCCTTACACTAAATTTAAACAAACATACATAACACTCTAAGCAAATAACGCGTCCAAACGAGAGTGACACGTGACTTCACATTTCCGAAACAGATGACAACAGAAGCTGAAGAGAGCCGGATGGCTAAGTCCCTCTGTGCTTGAAACCGACGGTACGAATGTTGTACTAATTTTTCTGTAATTTGTAAACGTATAATCCGATAGAGCTCACATTTTGACACGTGCCATTTGAAAGGTAGTACTTTATAAAAAATCATATATGTTTATTATTGGCGCCATCTATATATATGTCTGACACGGGACTTATTGAGTGCTGAGTTACTCACATCTTTTGGCTACATATTTGCAGACATATTTCGGCCAAATCTTCAAGATATCTAGACTCCTCTCTCCTTATATAGCTAAATACGCTTGCTTTTTTATAAGGTCTTGTTTTTGTCGGAATATACTTCAATATATATGTATATGCATATGGACGCTTTGAATCGCTGAAGCTAAAAGAAAATTCTGTTTACTATACTTTAAAATACTAAGCCAAAAATCGACAATTTTCAAATTTCTATTTGAAATATTTACCAGAGCGCGAGGGACAAGTCTCCCCAATATCCCAGTAATTTCCATTTGGGCACTTTTGATGTTTTATTGCCTGTGTAAAAATTATTAGAAGAACAGATGTTCTAGAAGTGCGTCTATTTAATTTACGCGTTTAGCGATGCAAATTCTATTTCAAACTTAAACGTGACAGACTGACAGAGGCTCTTATAGAGATGCGTGTACGCACCTAAAATAGTAGAACACACTTAAATCACCACAATACACACACACACATACATACACATACATACGAGATGCGTTCAATGAGTAATGCCCCGGAATCACTTCCAGTTGTCTGATCTGGATGAAATTTTGCATGTGTAATAATTTGTATCTGTATTGGTTATGTTGCAAATAACAGCTCTAAACTAATTGTGGTCTCTGATTTACAGGTGTTTGAACCGAGTCAGGTGTGAAATGGAGCCAGTTGAGTGTCGCGCAGTGATCTGGTTTTTGTATTTAAAAGGACACACACCAAAGGAGACTTTTGATGAAATGAAAGAAACGTATGGTGATGATGCCCCATCATATGACCTTGTAAAACGCTGGCATCGTGAATTCAAACATGGCCGGAAGTCTGTGGAAACAGCTGCCAGACCTGGTCGTCCCTTTTCTGCCATTGATGAGGCATCTGTCCGTCAAGTTCAGGCTGCCATTTTGGAAGATCGACGTATTACTATTCGCCAAATAGCGCAAAAGGTCAAGATTAGTACAGGGTCTGTGAAAACTATCATTCATGACCATTTGCATATGCATAAGGTGTCTGCCAGATGGATTCCCAGGTTGCTCACACCTTTCCAGAAGCAAGAACGCGTCAAGTGCTCGAGGATGAATTTGGAGATGTGCCAAGAAGATTAGTCAAAGTTTTTCAAAAGACTGATTATACAGTATGAAACTTGGATCCATCACTATGATCCAGAGACCAAAATCCACTTAATGCAGTGGAAGCACTTGAACTCACCACCTCCAAAGAAGGCAAGGGTGCAGCCCTCCGCTGGCAACGTCATGCTCACAGTCTTCTGGGACCAGGACGGAGTACTGATGACAAATTTCCTGGCAAAGTGTACCACAATTACAGGATCCTATTACACTTCACTTTTGATGAAATTAAGAGAAGCTATCAAAATCAAGAGGCGGAGCAAGATCAGCAAAGGTATCCTCCTCCTGCAGGACAACGCTCCGGTCCACAACTCGCATATCGCCAGATCAGAAGCACGGGCGTATGGCTATGAAATCCTCCACCATTCCCCTTACTCTCCTGACCTTGCACCCTCTGACTCATCTCTTTCCAGCCATGAAGTTTGTTTTTTTTAAGAAAAGCGTTTATCAGATGATGCAGCCTGTATTTCTGAAGTTACGACGTGGTTGGAGGACCAACCTGGGGTGTTCTACAAAAACGGTGTCCAGAGCTGCATCAAACGATGGGAGAAATGCATAACTCTGGGTGGTTATTATGTAGAGAAAGACTAATAACTGTGCCAAGTTTCATTAATCTACTGCTATCGGAAATGGATCAGGGGCATTACTTATTGAACGCCGCTCGTACAAACCTATATGAATTGGAGTGTTCTGAGCGTTGAAGAGACTTGTTGCCACTCGCGCTATGGTAAATACCATCAGTCCTTCTGCTGGTGTGAAACCTAAGAATATTATTATTATTATTATTCTCAGCTCGCTCAAAATGACCTTTTGGGTCAAACTAAAAGTCGAATAATTAACTGACACTTTGGGGAAACGCGGGAGAAAGGAATTTTATCCCCCCATTTTCTCACTGGAAGAGCGGGATGGTGGCGACGGTGAACCGTAGAGAAACCAAACACAGTTAATGTCATGTCGGAATATTTGCATAATGTTTGAAACTTCTGTCATAAATACATAAATATATTCAGTTCGTCAAAGGGGGTCAACCAGTTATTTGTAAATAAACGAGGGGGTGATTAGGCTTTCTGTCTGCGGAAAACTTCAAACTTCAATCGATAAACCGACGGAGCAGAGTTCAGTCCTAGCGAGAGTAACATTTTATGCACACCCACCCACACACACACACACACACAAACATATATATATATATATATATATATATATATATATATATATATATATATGATTATTTTTATTTACACATACATGTACAAAATATGCGACACTGACATGTCGATGTTATCGATCAACAGCTATTATAAACTGAGATCTCATCAGGTAGAGTTAGAATCCGATCTTAACCTTAGATCATATTTGGAAATCTCAGTTTATAATAGCTGTTGATCGATAACATTGACATGCCAGTGTCGCAGATTCTGTACATGTTTGTGTAAATAAAAATAATCATATACAAAAGCTCTATTTGATATTGAGCACTTTTTATGAACCCGGTTGAAATTCTTTAACTACTACCCTGTGAAAGTTTAACCTGGATTATTATTATTATATATATATATATATATATATATATATATATATATATATATTCATCCACAAACAGCTATTTCTTCGTTTCACGATTCCTCAGTGTGGCTAGACATAGCGAGATTTGATTCTCGGACACCAGACACTATGACCCATGATGCTCTACCATGTGAGTTAACGAACCGCTATTGGGAATGGAAGAAATTACATGTTTTTTTGAGTTTATTCTTTACATTTCACGATACAATACTGATAAATTAGAGGACTTGATTATTTTTACGGAAGAGTATCGCGTTACGCTACGTGAAAACCATCATTTGTCCCCATATATATATATATATATATATATATATATATATATATATATATATATATATATATATATATATATATATATATAAATACATTAAATATTTAGGTGATAAAAATCGTACATATTTCTAGACGGAGCGTCTTGGTCCAGTGGTAGAACGCTGGACTATAGACATCAATATCGAAGGTTCGTTCTCTGTCTAAGTTAGCCATGCTGATGACGGCTGTGAGTCAGAAACACGTGTCCATGGATTACTTATGTACGTATAAAATAAATAAAAATATATATTAACGGGAAAATACGTCCTATGAAGTTAAGGCCGACTAATAATGCAATTTTCTGCATCTTAATCACTTAGGAAAGTGAGACAATCGAAATAATTGCATAAAAATACATAAAATATTTAGGTGATAAAAATCGTACATATTTCTAGAGCGTCTTGGTCCAGTGGTAGAACGCTGTCTAAGAAGGTTCGATCCCTGTCTAAGTTAGTGAATAAAATAAAAATACATATTAACGGAAAAATACGTCCTAAGGACGACTAATAATGCAATTTTCTGCATCTTAATCACTTAGGAAAGTGAGACAATCGAAATAATAGTAAGCAAAATAACAACGAACGCTGCAATCACCAATAAAAATAATTACATATATATATATATATATATATATATATATATATATATATATATATATATTTCAGTTTATAATAGCTGTTGATCGATAACATCGACATGCCAGTGTCGCAGATTTTTATATATATATATATATATATATATATATATATATATATATATATATATATATATATATATACTTGTTTATGTTGAATTCTTGGAACGTATGTGAATGAGTATGTCGTAAATGAATTTAACTAGGATCCAATACGAGTTCGTACTAAGAACTTTACCTAAGAAAGCTTTGCTGATTTCAGGCTGGAGCTGAAATATGTCTGTAAATGAGTACGTAAACTGTTTGTATAAATACAAAAATTTACACTAAATAAATATATAGCTCTACTTGTTATTGAGCACTTTTATATAAACACTCTAAGAATCCACTTGATTTATTCATGAATTTCCTCACATTTGACAAATAAAAAGTAGCTTTATGTAAAACATAAAAGCATGTAAAATTTTAGATATTATTATAATTTAAATATTTCGAGCGGTCTTCCACTCTTTATCAAAAAATGTATTATCCGATTAAAAAATGATTAAATATGAAACTGTTGTGAAAAACTGGACGTTTTCCACTGTGTGTTTCAACGTTCATTCTTTGTGTCACCGTGCAAGTCAGTCCACTCAACGTCTCTCCAACGAATGGCAATACAAAATCGTTGTCTTTTTAAAATGAATATCATTAAGAGCAAATGCTTCCTTTAACCAACCAAGTTTCATTCTAAAAAAAAACTTTTTCTCAGTGTGTAACCCCACATCGGAGTTCAGACTTGTTCTGTGTGTTTTTAGATTTTGCTTCTTTTTTGTTTGCATGCATAGTAATTTTGATAGGAATTTGGTGTCTAGTAAAATACGTTTGATGTTATTAAGTATATTGTCTGTTTTGTTGAAATGTTTAGCTATTTGGCAATGTGATGTGTTTTGTCTAATTGTGTTTTTTTTTGTTATTAGATCTAAAATTAAAAGGTAATTTTTCTCATCTATGTATTATTTACTCCTTTCCAGGAGTTAGGCACAAGGCCAGTTTTATCCTACTCCCACAAGTAAGATGTGACCCAAGGTCGGGTCGGAAAGTGGGGGTTGAAAAGCCAGCGCCCGAGAGGTGAGCACTCTGACCATCAAAAATTGCCTGGGCAGCCCCGTCGGCATTCCCCGGTAGGGGCGCCTCAGGCAGTAAGCAATAAACTTACTCCTCCCCAAAGAGGGGAGGCGAAGCCTGGGAGGGTGGACCTCCTAGAACTGCACAGGACAGACCCATAGACCGGCGTAAATCAAGCCCCGAAGGCCAAGACAATACCAGTCCATGGGGTGAAGTATCCATCGGAACAGATACTACACTTTGATCTTAGCCAAAAGGCCAAGGCAAAGACCATTGACATATTCTCACGGCATACCCGAACCACGTTTGGTGCCGAACACCCATAATACAACGTTGACATATTCTCACGGCATACCCGAACCACGTTTGGTGCCGAACACCCAGAATACAACACCGAGATATTCCAATGATATACCGACTGACTTCAACGAGATATCGGACCCATTTCGTGTCTAAAGATCGTCACAACCCGGAGTGACGTCTACAACACATCGGACTATCATTTCTTAAGTTTAGTTTTGTAAAACAGACTTAAATTTTTAAAAGCGGTCCACATGCAAACAAACACCCTAACAAAATTGTTTGCTGCTCCTCATTACGCTTGCTTAAGTATGTGAAATATACATGGTATTTGAAACATCGATGGCATAATTTCAGGAGTATATTCTATGAGTAAAGGAGCTTTTTTGTGTATGATTACTTTTGAAATAGCACTCTATTGGTAGTCTAATTCCTTTATGGTTCATTTCTTCATCTGGGTGGTCTTTGGTTTGTACGGATCATATTTATTTACATGCATTTTATCTGTTGTATTCTGTTAGCTGAAATAAGAAAGACTAACATTCGCAGGATGCCGACTGATACTTCATATTGCCTATCAATAGGGCCCCTGCTGATCATGACGTTTGGATCTTTCTTCTGAGGTCCGCGACTTTTATATTTGTTTTATGTCATTTTTTACCTGTTTAGTTGGTGTATGTGTCAACACAATATCCAGGCTTATCTTACCTGTGATTCTGTCACATATATTGAGTTTATCTATACCATATGTAGAAATAATAGTTCACTATTACATAAATTGTACGTGATAGATGTTTACAATAAAGAATATTGATCAATATTTGTTTCAGGAACTTATAACTTCGAAACCAAGCATTTATAGGCTTATATACTTATATAGAACATAATTCCGAAGTTATGCAATTGATTTTCCAAACACCCTGTATATGTGAAAATAATAACAAATAATAATTAATAAATTATTCAAATTATTAATAAAGAAGTAAATAATACAAATATATATATATATTATTTGATTTATTTATCATTAACATTGAATACTTTTCACTGCATCGATTATTGACATATTTCGCGACTGGATAACTTTGTCAACTCCTTCAATTTCTCGTATATGGACTGCTATTTATAACTTGGAGTAATCCTCGGTTAACCCTCTGAATGTCTTTCCTCATTATGTTTTTCAATTTGTGTGACCTGGATGGATTGTATAGATTCAACAAAAAGTATGTTTTTGGGTTGATATATTTGATGTTATGTATTTTTATGTATTTGTGTATATAATTTTTATATATTTTCAAAGCTTATTTTTATTACCTGTAGCAGTATAACTGCGGTAATGATCCTCTGAAGAGAAGAATTATCTTTGAAAACTCATGAGCTAAGGACTTAAGGATACTTTGCTTGAACTTTGAATTTTTATAAAATTTGATTGACACCTTATTTTATTACTTCATTTTATATTATAATATTAATGCTCTATCCAGTATATTGAGCTTCAGTTTTTATCCGGATGTTTCACTAATTATAAGATATTAGTTGACGCTTATATCTTTTGTTGGATTGCTTCATATATATATATATATATATATATATATATATATATATATATATATATATATATATATATATATATATAAGAGAGATAGAAGAAAAAAGAGTGATAAATATGCGACGATTGTCCAAATTTATTTCAAATTTCAATTGTTCAATGCAAGGTGCATTCAGTAATAAACTAGTGTTTATTATTCTTTCCTTAAGCCAAGGCTTTTCAAAGATCGAAATCTTATCATCGGAGGAGAAATACAGATGGATAAGTTGGCTTTCGAAAAAACCAAAGTTCAAATATTTGAAAAATATGAAAATTATTATCAAAAATTATTAAAATAATTTTTGATAAAAAATGTATTGAATGAAAAGAAAAATTTCCGTGAAAAAGATATGCAAATTGTCCGGGTGGTAAATTTCCGTTGAAAGGAAATCCGGTTAAATTGTAGAATGTGAAGAAAAAATATATATATATATAACATATAAAGTTATCTGGTCGAACTTTTAATATCAGATTCAAATATCATTTAAGTTAGCAAATCAAGCTTTGCTTCTGACTAGCCAATTTTCATTTGTTATTGTTGTACCATGTTATTGGAAATATAATAACGTACTTGGTTGTATTGCAAAAATTACTTAGTGTTCACTTAAAAATAAAAGTCAGCATATTGACAAATCATTTTAAATTAACGAATATAATATAAGTTGTCTATCGTAAGTTTTAAAATGTTCAAACAAAACACTACATCTCGGGCGACGCCGGGTCGCGACAGCTAGTTGATAATAATGTAGTTGTACTCATTTTCGATGATAATCTATTTTCGTTGTCATTGTATTTAGTTTTACGTTTAATATTAGTCACCTAGGTCAAGTGACAACAAGTCTCCTTAATCTTCTTGCTATTCTTTGTATTTCGGTTGTTCAAGAACAACCATAGAATTTGGTTGTTTTAACTGAGAATCAAGTGACGCCAATTAACCAGATCTGATGCGCAATTAACAAAAGATCATTGTTCATGAGAAAGAAGCCACCCCACGCGACGTGTTCAAAACACCATATAATCCTTATGCGTGATCATTGTGTGTCCTCAACAAAGACGTTACTTGTGGAAACTCACCTTTGACCTGGCCACACGCTTAGGTTTGGAACAGGCTACACGCAAAAGAACATGTGCCGATTAAACGTTAAACTCAACATTAAGAAACCGAAAAGACAGACACCAGATGATGGTCTTTAGGACATTTTAGATCCGATTAACTCTTCTCAGCTGGGCAGGAAAAGGTGATGACTTTAGAACTGTTGGGTTACAATGTTCATTGGCCGATACAAGTGCGCGTGATGAACTCAATGAAAACTTTGGCGAAAGTTGCGAAGAGTGACAGATTAATTTTGTATTTTCAAAGATTGTTTTGAAATGATAAAACTGACGTCTTTTCATATCGAACACTTACACAAACATAGAAACACGCTTATATACACACACGCACATACAAAGATAGACACACGCACACATACATACACATATACACGTAATGAAGCACACGCCTACACAAATGTACACAAATATACACACATGCGCGTATATACATAAGTACGGTCATCTTTTTTTTTTATCTCTCTCCCACAGCGGTAAGATGTGACACAAGTTTGGAAAGTGGGATTGAAAAACCAGCGACATAGAGGATGAGCACTCTGGCCTACAAAAAAATGCCTGGGCAGCCCCGTCGGCATTCCTTGCTTATGGCGCCTCAGGGGATTAACAATAAACTAACCTCTTCTCAGAGCATGAGAAGGCAAAGCGTGGGAGGGTGGACCTCCTAGACAACCCCGACGGAATCAAAGCGTGAAAGCCAAGACGGGACCGGTCTAAGGGGTATAGAACAGAAACTACACTTTGAATTATTTATTTGTAGAAAATATAGAAGATTTATATTCAAAACAAATTAGGCACAAGGCCATCAAAAGTGTGGGATTAATGGGTGTCGTTGGTCATCCTTTGTCTATAATAATAAAAATGTCTATCCTACTCTTAACTAGAATTATCTGTCACCAGAATACCACATTTGCTCTGGGAACCGTACTACTTGGGCTATTTTAAAATAAGTTGCAATCTTAAAATGTTTTCCATAGTTTTTTTCTATAAATAAATAAATAAATAAATAAATACGGTTATATATACAGAAATTCATTGGTGTATAATGGGGGGGGGGATAGGAGAAAAGCAAAAACCGGTTAGTAAGACCCTCCTAACCGTTTCTAAATATTAGACTGCCCACTGTTTTCCGGTTTGTTCCGAACCGAAAACAAGCAGGTCCATCTCTAAATGGGAATGGGATCTAAACGGGAGAAAAAAGAAAGTGGGGATGGAGTTTGGAGAGTGGGTGGTGTCCTTCCAAGATAAGTGCAAGTTGGGGGAGGCTGAGGACAAAAAATTGAAAGTGGGGAGTGGGCATCTTGGGGGATTTCTATTACCAGGAGGGTGGGGTAACTCATTCATTCGACTACATAAAAGGCTAAACTTACCCGAAGGGCTGGGATCCGACATGACCAGGAACCGTTCACGCCATGCTCAGGTCGGGAAAACGTACTCATACTTGACTTCTTTTCATACACACAAGCTCGCTACTTGTATCCTCCATTTTCAAAAACCGAGGAATGTAGTAATCTTTTCCTATCACATCTGATTTTGACCTTCAGCTGGTGCTTGAAGAATGCGATCAGATCCTCATCAGCAAATGATTACACCCATTGGTTATCTCTCAGACGCGACGTTCACACCACCATTCGCGCTACAGTCAGGATAGCAAGAAACATCATTCGTCTCTCCCTATCTCACGGCGACTAGACGTTATCTGTTTCGTAGGCGAGGTGCAGCGGCAGCGGCTGCTCGGGATCGATACGAGCCGTCACCTCGTTGACGTACTCCCAGTACTATTGGAGCTTATGGCACAGGAAGAAAACGTGATCAAGCGTTTCATCAAAGAGCCTGTCGCAATGGGGGCACCTGGGCGAGCCCTCAATTCTGGAACTGTGCAGTATGGCATTAAGGGGTAGCACATTCTGGGCCAATCGCTAGGTCAGAGAGAACTCAGAGTTGTTGACATGACTCGTTCCTGGTGCCCAACTCCATTCAGAGCGGATCTCCTCCTCTGTCCACCCGTACCGCTTGACTAAAGGATCATCAGCTGCCCCCTCACTAATCCTCTATGGAGTTTGTTTCTAGAAAGCCGCGAAAGGTCACTGGACTGATGAAACTTTTTGAGCGCGGCTCGACACTCTCTGAAAAACTGCGATTCAATCCTCGGCCTGCGACAGCTCTCGACCGAATGGTCGAGGATAAAGTCAAGGAAAGCACTATTGACTGCGGGGTTCCACGCAGATTCCTCTGTCAACGTTCGACTCAGGAAAGCCAGTCTCTCGGCGTCTCGATGACACGTCAAGTCAGGCATCCCCAAGCCTCTCTCACACGGACGTTGAATACAGACTTGGCTAGAAAACCCAGTGTCTCTTCCTGTCCCAGAGAAATGGGGGCAGAAGGCGCTGGAGGGCCTTGAGGCGGTTCACAGGCAGAGGAAGCACGGCCAATCGGTAATGGATGAGAGGGAAGACGTAAGTGGCGCACACCTCACCTCTACCTTTTAAGGAGAGTTTCCTTCGAAGCCAAGTGTTACCCGACGCTTCGACCTTTGACTGTACCTCCGACCAATTCCTATCGAGCTGAAGGACCGGTTCGAACCACACGCCAAGGATTCGAACCGGGCTACCTGTCCAGCAGAACGAAGCTGGAAGGGTTGTGTCACCTCTCCAGGCACCCAACCGCAGGCCAGTTAACTTGCTACAGTTGATTTTGGCCCCTCACACAAAAGGCCGAGATCTTCTATATGGAAATATATATATATATATATATATATATATATATATATATATATATATATATATATATATATATATATATATATTAGAAATTTCTGACAGTTTTAATTTTTAAATTTTAAGAGCGTTTAACCTGTTGCCTAGCAACCCATGCAATAAACTAGATGCAATTGAAACACTTTAATTGACAACATATGGAATGTAAACATATTGGTTGGCAATACTTCTTCCGCAACATCTTCAAGCAACCGTATTATGCAATCCTTGCTTCATTGTAGACTCTCAACGATGTCATACTTACAGAGCCTATCCATTGTCTTTTGAGACTGAACGGAAGCGTTGGTTGATCGAAATCGGTAATCCCGGCCATTCAGTCGCCAAGCATATATATATATATATATATATATATATATATATATATATATCCCTTCGCATAAATAGAACTTAAATTCTCTTTCTTGAATGTGGTAATGTCCCGTGGCCTAATGGTTACATCGTTAGTTTACGGAGGCTAGGTTAGTTCTGTGGCAGGGGTTCGAACGGTTCGAACCGTTCGACCATCCGAAATTATCATCCCTGCACTGATGAAAGCGAAAGCTCGAAACGCTAACGTATGTACGTAAAAAAATAATTTTACATTAATATATATATATTTATATAGTACACAATAATGTGCACTATTAAATAAGGATTCTTTTTTTTTACATTCGTTTCCGTATACTTTTAGGCAAATCTGTAATTCAATTAGCCCCATCTTTCTTTTACAGACGTGATGCTGCCCGTTTCGGTCTTTTCTATAAATACTATTATAATATGTGTTCTTCAGAATTTTCTGATCTATTCCCTGCTTCCTTTGTTCCAGCTCGTTTGACTCGTTGGTCTAGTGGTCTTCGTCAATTCGCTGTGTTGATACATCACTGTAATACAGCTTTCTATTTCAGTAGCTTCTTTCCAAGAACTGCAGACCTGTGGGATTCTCTTCCTGTTTGCTGTTTTCCTCTTACCTATAGCCTTGGTCTTTTCAAGACTAAGGCCAATAGGCATCTCCCGTCTATGCGATAATCATATTTCGTTCTTGTTCGCTCCTTACATCAAGTGGCTTCATGTCTTGTCTGGAGCGATTTCCATAAATAAGTTTTTTTTTAAATCGTTAATCTGAGTGAGTAAAATCCCAGCGAGGATTTTGAATTTGCTTTAAGTAGTTTTAAATCTGGCTCTTACCGTAGTTACATACTTACGCATCAGGATTTTGCCGGCAATTTTTTTTTTAAACACGTGTCCTCGTATCTATATGTGAAGCTTCGTCTGTCGGTTGATGACGTTTTAGTTTGAAATAAACATTTTCATCGCTGAACCCGTAGATTGAATGGGCGCATCTTTTTTAAATACATCAAAGCATCTTTATAAGCGGCTCTGTTCATCGGTCGGTCACGCTTAAATTAAAAATAGCAGTGTTTTTGTTATGGCACGCTTAAGTTTGAAAAACCATCTTCCTAGGTGTGTTACGTTTAAGTTTGAGGTGCCATTTTTCTTGGTCTGTAACACTTAATGTTGAAATAGCATTTTCGTTTGAAATAACATTTTCGTTTGAAATAACATTTTCGTTGCTCACCGCGTAGATTAATTGGACGCATCTGAAAATATTTGCTTCTGTCTTTTCTTCCTCGTCTCCTCCCACCCCCTCGAATGGAATTGCCAAACATTACCCACCAACCACCCATGACTCGAGCTGTTACCTCACCACAGATTCAACTTGCGGACCCACCCCAATACCCGACCCTAACTCGACCACACCCGAGAGTTTATCATTTCAATATCGTCATATTTCCGCTCTGCGGAATTGGTAAACTCTTCAGGTTTGGCCCCCGAACAAGAAGCTTTTCCCGAATTAACCAACATTTCGTAAAATGAAACTCACCACACCTTTCCTAGACAGATCGGCTTCTGAGAGAGTCCATTCTCAACAGCTCGAATACCCGGCAACCTCATTTCACTGAAGATTAATAGAGGCTATGCTTAAGTGCATTTTACTACTTATTTAATGTTACAGAACATTAGGGCAAAACATCATTAATTAATAAATGAATATTATGCTTCTATTATTAAATAATTGAGCACTCCGTTGGATTTCTTTCAACCAAACAAAACCAAAAATCATATATATATATATATATAAATATATATAACTTCTTTGTAATATAGCGGGGAAAATCCCAGCAGAGTGCTCGATTAATTAAGAATTAAAGTTAGAAATTAAAAATTAAAAGCGTAATGTTTATTTGTTTTGGTACAGAAAAATTAGTACAACATTCGTACCGTCGGTTTCAAGCACAGAAGGACTTAGCCATCCGGCTTTCTTCAGCTTCTGCTGTCATCTGTTTCAGAAATGTGAAGTCACGTGTCACTCTCGTTTGGACGCGTTATTTGCTTAGAGTGTTGTGTATGTTTGTTTAAATGTTGTGTAAGGAAGGTTTAATAAGGTTTGAAAAAAAGGTGTAGGGTGAAAAGTAATATATATATATATATATATATATATATATATATATATATATATATATATATATATATATATATATATATATAAAGTGAGTTGAGATCAACGAAATTCGAACATTATATAGTTTAGTTCCAAGAATTCAAACACAACGTTTACTTGGCGTACGATCGTTTGCAATACAATTTAGAAAATGTTTATTTTGTATTCATATGATTCCAGACCGTGTCTTTCTCGGCGCTCTTTACAACATCACATGCAGAAATTATTTAAGAACAGATGGGGAAGAAAAAAACAGATATTTTCTGATGCGTCTATTTTCAATCTACGCGGTTAGCGCTGAAAATTATATATATATATTAAGACAGGCTTCATTAAAATCCACGGAGTTCTGCTTTTTTGAGATTTTCTTGGTTAGTCGTTGGTATATATATATATATATATATATATATATATATATATATATATATATATATATATATATATATATATCAACGAGAAGAACACCCGTCCCAAGAAAGGTAAAATCAATTCTCCGAACAAAACAGTTTTGCATTACTTTTATGTCCCCTTACGATGCATTTATTTCGTATGAATCGGATGATTATGTGTTGGCATTGGTTTCCCCGATATATTTCTAGTTAAAATCATTTCTAGAAAGACATCGGGTACTTACAGGAGGGACCACGTGAAGGTTGCTAACATCCTAAGTGAAAGTGTTTATGTGGAACGAACTGGATTCGAACTTCGCACACCCAGGTTGTAAGTCCGTGTTGTTAACCACTTAGCCACTGTCACCTCCCAGTACTATACTAAATGATACTAAACGATACTAAATGATACTAAATAATACTAAATCTTAATTATGTCTAGAATCCTTATTCTAATTTTGATCCAAAATCCATTACATGATTTTGATTCTAAAAATGTCTAAAAATGTAAGGCTTGAGCTTAAGGGGTCTGAAGAAGAAAATGAAATTTAGGGAATCTTACTTAATTGGTGTCTAATGACTATGGATCAAATTGAACGCAAATCTAAAATATCTGAATTTTCAAACGAGAAGTTGCACTCATATTAAGCCCCTCTAAATATAAGTATGCATCTCTAAAAATAAGTATGCATCTCTAAAAAATAATTTAAAATTCTCCAAAAGGACTGAAATTTGAGGAATATTTATTAACTGATATCTAATAACTATTGTTAACATTTCAAAAAAACTAGAGCTATCTGCATTTCCGCGAAGAGCTTCCACCCCCTATTGTCCTCTTTACATGAATCCAAATAACTAAATATAGCCTACATAACCCATTCTTAGACCTATCAGCTGTGTTCCAAAATCATGATGATCGGCTAATTAGTTTCGAAGTGAATTCTATACATATATAAACATATACACATACCTAACTAACTAACTAACTAACTAACTATATATATATATATATATATATATATATATATATATATATATATATATATATATATATATATATATATATATATATATATATATATGGTAAAATGAAAAAGGAAAACCAAAAACTGGATGTTTTTTATGTGTACATCAACGTTTCGTCTTTATTTATAAGACTTCATCAGGATGATGATATAGGGAAAAGATATCATGCAAGCACAGATACATGTAGGGTAGACATGTTGGGAAGAAAAATAAAATAAAATGAAAAATAATGGCAGCGTCTTGCTGGGCGTCCGTACTTGTTAGAGAATGAAAATGAGTGGGAGAAAAAAGGGGAAGGGTGGAGGGAGCAAGGACTACTGTGGCTGGCGATGAGAGAAAGAGGTGGGGGATGAGCAGGGGTAAAATGGATGGCAGAGAGAGATTGGAGGAAGAGGGGGAGGGGGTGTTTGACCAGATGGCTGTGGTCGAGATTGAAGGGGAAGAGTGAGTTGGAAAGTTTGTGTGTGGGGGGTGTATGCAGGGAAAATGGGGATGGGTAGAGAGGGAGGGGGGCTGTGTATTTTGTGGATGGGCGAAAGTTATGGTCTTAGAGAGCGTTGGAGAAAATGAGGGAATTTAAGAAGAGGTATGGGAGAAAATAGATGAGAGGGGGGAAGAGGGGGGATTTGTCGTGATAGGGTGTGAAATATTTGAAATATTTGGAAAATGATAGCAATGAGTGAGGGATTGGAGTGGGTGGGGGAGGGGGGTGATTGAAAGGGTGGGTGAGGAATATTTGAAATATTTGGAACATGAGAAAGTTTATTTGGACTGTAGTATTAAAAATGTGGGGGAAAAAAGTGAGGAAAAATAAGAGAAGATTCAGGGAGAAGAGGGAAGGGTGTGGGTGAATGGAAGAGTGTCATAAGGTTAGAGATGAAAATAAAAGTTAGCCATGATCAGGCAAAAGACTTTGTTCTGTGAGGATGATCTTGCTTATTAAGGGTGATAGGTTAAAGAAACCATTTCGCTGCTTGATAGTAGTGGAGGATGTGATGAGGGCAGTTTCCAATAATCTTCGCCGAGATTTGTTGTGGATGTGTTTAGTGATTTTGGCTTGGTGAAATTTGAATGCATGACCATATTCTAGAGCATGGGAGAAAAGTGCACTAAGAGGGTTGTTGTTTTTTATGTCCCTTTTATGTTCATTTAATCGTTTCTTTAATTCACGTTGTGTTTCTCCCACGTAGAATTGATGGCAATCATTGCAAGGGACAGTGTATAAGCCGGCATGGGATGTGGGTGTTTTTTGGAAATGTCTGGATGTGTTTAAAGTTTGTTTTATGGATTGAGAAGTGGTTTGTACTATTGGGATGCCTAGTTTGTTGAGCGTGTTGCATATGGATGTGTTATTGGAATGCGTGGGTAGGAGAAGGGGTCTGTCTATGAGAGAGGTGTTAGGGGTTTGATTTTTTTGTGTGGTGTTTCTGGAGAATATTTGGAAGGCTTTTTTCTTGGCATTTAATATGAAATGTGTGGGGTATTGCAATGTTTTTAGGGAATTAAAAATGTATTTTATTTCTTCATCTATGTGTGGGGGGCTACATATTCTAAGGGCGCGTAGGAAGAAGCCTATAATTATACCTGTTTTGATCTTGCTATGATGGTGGGAGTAGAAATGTATGTAGTCATTTTTGTGAGTGTTTTTGCGGTGTACCTTAAATTCTAGTTTATTGTTGGACTTAATTATAAGAGTACCTCCTAACATCGAATACTTTAGATACATAGATGATATTTTAATTTTCCTCCCCACAGACACACAAATCATTCATGTTAAGGATAAACTCAACACAGTAGAACCCTCCATAAAATTCACCCATGAGACTGAAATAAACGGCTCTATTCCCTTCCTTGATACTCTTATAATTAAGTCCAACAATAAACTAGAATTTAAGGTACACCGCAAAAACACTCACAAAAATGACTACATACATGTCTACTCCCACCATCATAGCAAGATCAAAACAGGTATAATTATAGGCTTCTTCCTACGCGCCCTTAGAATATGTAGCCCCCCACACATAGATGAAGAAATCAAATACATTTTTAATTCCCTAAAAACATTGCAATACCCCACACATTTCATATTAAATGCCAAGAAAAAAGCCTTCCAAATATTCTCCAGAAACACCACACAAAAAAATCAAACCCCTAACACCTCTCTCATAGACAGACCCCTTCTCCTACCCACGCATTCCAATAACACATCCATATGCAACACGCTCAACAAACTAGGCATCCCAATAGTACAAACCACTTCTCAATCCATAAAACAAACTTTAAACACATCCAGACATTTCCAAAAAACACCCACATCCCATGCCGGCTTATACACTGTCCCTTGCAATGATTGCCATCAATTCTACGTGGGAGAAACACAACGTGAATTAAAGAAACGATTAAATGAACATAAAAGGGACATAAAAAACAACAACCCTCTTAGTGCACTTTTCTCCCATGCTCTAGAATATGGTCATGCATTCAAATTTCACCAAGCCAAAATCACTAAACACATCCACAACAAATCTCGGCGAAGATTATTGGAAACTGCCCTCATCACATCCTCCACTACTATCAAGCAGCGAAATGGTTTCTTTAACCTATCACCCTTAATAAGCAAGATCATCCTCACAGAACAAAGTCTTTTGCCTGATCATGGCTAACTTTTATTTTCATCTCTAACCTTATGACACTCTTCCATTCACCCACACCCTTCCCTCTTCTCCCTGAATCTTCTCTTATTTTTCCTCACTTTTTTCCCCCACATTTTTAATACTACAGTCCAAATAAACTTTCTCATGTTCCAAATATTTCAAATATTCCTCACCCACCTTTCAATCACCCCCCTCCCCCACCCACTCCAATCCCTCACTCATTGCTATCATTTTCCAAATATTTCAAATATTTCACACCCTATCACGACAAATCCCCCCTCTTCCCCCCTCTCATCTATTTTCTCCCATACCTCTTCTTAAATTCCCTCATTTTCTCCAACGCTCTCTAAGACCATAACTTTCGCCCATCCACAAAATACACAGCCCCCCCCCCCCTCCCTCTCTACCCATCCCCATTTTCCCTGCATACACCCCCCACACACAAACTTTCCAACTCACTCTTCCCCTTCAATCTCGACCACAGCCATCTGGTCAAACACCCCCTCCCCCTCTTCCTCCAATCTCTCTCTGCCATCCATTTTACCCCTGCTCATCCCCCACCTCTTTCTCTCATCGCCAGCCACAGTAGTCCTTGCTCCCTCCACCCTTCCCCTTTTTTCTCCCACTCATTTTCATTCTCTAACAAGCACGGACGCCCAGCAAGACGCTGCCATTATTTTTCATTTTATTTTATTTTTCTTCCCAACATGTCTACCCTACATGTATCTGTGCTTGCATGATATCTTTTCCCTATATCATCATCCTGATGAAGTCTTATAAATAAAGACGAAACGTTGATGTACACATAAAAAACATCTAGTTTTTGGTTTTCCTTTTTCATTTTACCATCACGTCGGATTACCTTCATCCTTCTCTTCCCATATATATATATATGTATATATATATATATGTATATATATATATATGTATATATATATATATATATATATATATATATAATCCAGGTAAAACATCCACAGGGTAGTAATCCAAAGAATTTCAACCGGGTTTATAAAAAGTGCTCAATATCAAATAGAGCTTTTACATATATATATATATATATATATATATATATATATATATATATATATATATATATATATATATATATATATATAGGTTCTTTCCAAATATGATCCAAATGTTAAGATCGGATTCTAACTCTGCCGGATGAGATCTCAGTATATGATAGCTGTTGATCGATAACATCGACATGCCAGCGTCGCAGATTTTGTACATGTCTGTGTAAATAAATATATATATATATATATATATATATATATATATATATATATATATATATTGCTAGAAGGATCGTGTAATTTGGCTGAAAAATTCGAGCAATATCCCTGCGTCAAAGTTTACGTGGTGCTTGGCAAATCAGCTCAGAACGGGAACGTTTCATTTACCGAACAATGTTGATGCTGAACATGAACGCTTTGAGTGTCACGTGTACTTTAAGGTCGGTTGGGAGTTGGTTAGAGACGTTGAACATTCGGGGCAATCGATCAACAGCAAATTACAACACGATGTAAAAATGACGAATTTTGAAAGAGATTAAGAGAAAAAAAACAGAAGAAAAGTCTATGAAAACACTAGTCAAGCCATCTTTCAATTTCTGTCATGTGAATGGTCTGCGTTTTTGTTTAAAGTTTTGCCTGGTTTAAGTAACAAAAATCGCCGATTCAAAGGGGGGTGCATTCTTAACCATGTGAGACTGATTTTCCGGCAACTAATGGTCC
>OY744524.1:121733215-121768215 GCA_963556195.1 Sepiola atlantica | reverse complement strand
TCTTATATGTGCTTTTCAAAAGCATTTATCCTATTTCATATATATATATATATATATATATATATATATATATATATATATATATATATATATATATATATACTAGCAGGACTCGTATCCCGGCGTTGCCCGGAGTCAGGGGATATGAAAGAATGATTTAACTGTGAAGAATTTAATCCGAAAAGGTATTTCGATAAAAAATTAATTTGTTTAGCTTTTAGAGTGGGGGATCAGTTACCCATATTAATCAAATTAAAATGAGCACTCACTTCCGGGACCATTTAGAGGTAATATGGTTTTGTCTTGGATGTATATGTCTGTTAACTAAGCGTATATAATTATAGTAGTTCAATTTTGTGGCTACACTAAAATGAAATTTATTTTTTGTATATTCTGTTAATCATACTACATATGAATACCACTACACTACCACTAACTCCAAGTCCGGGGGTGTTGCCAGTCGAACATAGGGTTAGTGATAAGTCATTTTTTAACTGTATTTAATGAATTAAACACAAATAGCAACTCATGGTTCGGCTATTTTAGATTTTTACTGTCTCCGAAGGAGTTGATACCGACGAAATCTTTCATTGAAAATTTAAAAAAAAACACTTTAAATCACTTTCAGAAGTTTAAAACTATGCAGGTCAGTAGAAAAGTAAATGTTATTGCGTTTGGTAGTACTTATCTTTTGTAATATTAATAAAAAAGTGAAAATACAAAAAATGCCGCTGACAGTTTTGTCGATTCAAAATTTTTAGAAAATAATGCCGAAATCTACTTCACTCTGAATAATTTATATGACTGAAATAGGATTTAACAAAACTATTCTTCCTTTGCTCCTAAACCATAGAAACACAGTTCTATTCCTGAGATGTTATTGGCGATAGGCATTTTTTATCCTCATTCATATTGAAAAGTCCGTGATTGTCTGCCCTTATCGCAAATGAAATTGTTAAATAATGAAAACAAATAAATTCGCTCGAATTGCTAAACTGCAGTAGTAGCAAAGCTTTTAGAGGTAAGCTATGACAGTATGATAGTACAGATTTATTATAAATGTACTTAAATAAATGTATTTAAGTCTTCCGAAATATTTTGAATGTTCACACGTAATCGCCTATATAAGCAGAATCTTTCGTTTTACGAAAATTCGCCGAAATCGAAAGAAAACGAACACATTAATATCCCCTCACCAATTAGACTAAATATTCAACTGATCTAAATAAAGTATTGAGTATGAAAAGATTTATTGCTTATTTTTATGAGTCTTACTTTAACTGACCCAAATAACCCCGTTTAATGTTTTAAAATCGTTCATAAAGTAGTTGGTATTAAGAGGCTCCAAAGCTAAAAAGACGTTGAAACATTACATTGATATTTTGACATTACATCATTAGTATCCTATGTGTTAACGTAAAAGATAAATAATTCATTATGTGCGTCGATTGGAGAAAGAAAGAATATCTTCTGTTTCGTATTTTCTGTAATTAAAGAAGAAATCATTAGAATAAGTATTTGGACGGAGTAAATAAACATTAGTTTTAAATGATCATTTAAAAACGTGGATAAATACCTTACGATGTTTTGATTATCGTCGCCATGTTGTCAGAATGGATTATGCTTGTATGTGTGTTTGTTTTTAAACTATTTCTGTGTATCGTAATGTAGTAATAGAATGGATTCGGAATGAAAGAATACTATTCTGTTATTTTTTAAGTTTTGTAAAAATTCTGCCCATGTAAAGAAATCACACGGTGTTGTAGGTGGAAAGAGTAGTAGTAAAATTAGAGTGGATAAAAAGGCGAACTACCTCCTCTTTGTAAGTTAGTTTTGTGCGAGTAAGTTTTCCAGGAAAAAATGTAATAATTTGAGATTCGTAGATTTTATTTCTTTCTATTTATCTATTTATCTCTCGTTTAGAATAGTGTTATTTATAATGTTATTATTTACATGTTTCCCGACGAAGAACGAGTTTAGACACACGGTAAGTTTAATGTGCTAAATCTAGCTCCCTATAAAAGGACAATGGATTGGCTCAAAAAATAAACTTTATTGTCCCGTCCTCCTAAACGAGGGTTACTGAGGCGACAAGCGATAAACACTCCGCTTCTCCAATGTGAAAAGGTGAAGCTTGGAAAAGCGAGTGCAAGATGTAGGCGCCAATAAAAAATTTAAAAAAATAAATTGAATTTCTATGTTATGTTTGTATCTGGGGCATATGTTGTCTTTTATTAAGACAATTCTGGGGTCAAATAAACACGACTGTTCAACCTCTTACTGATTACTGAGGGCCCATTTAGTACCAAGGTATGAACTTAAAATTAAACAAATAGCTAATTCTTTCGAACGGACTTATAAAATAAAGTATATTTTCATCATTGTGTTTATTTACTCCTCGCGGAGTTAGGCACAAGGCCAGTTTTATCTTACTCCCACAAGTAAGATGTGATCCAAGATCGGGTCGAGCAAGTGGGGTTAAAAGCCAGCGCTCGAGAGGTACTAGCTGGAAGGCCCGGCGTTACCCGAGACTGAATGAGGAACCGTTTATTCTCTTGCGGCCGGTCCACGATACCATATTTCATTTTTATTCTTATTTCATACATTTTATAGGATTCAGTTTTGGGGCTGGGGTCCAACGATGCTTTCAGCGTTGGTTGAGTGGGGGGTGTAAGCAAAACGATATCAATTAAAATAAATTTCGAGAAATTTACAGTCTTTAATCCCTTCACGGCATATCCGGCGTTTCCCAGGAATCCATGAGGGCGCCTGTGTACTCATGCTCAAAGCTCTGACCCCTTATTAACATTTCTATTATTTTTCATTTATTTTCATAATTTTCAAGTTATAAGTTTATAAATTAAATTAAATGAAGTAAGACGTCATTTTTTTTCCTTTTTATGAGTATCAAGCGCGGACAGAGACATCAGGGTAATATTATATCCCCCTTTAATCAAAAGGAAATATAATTATTCAAGTACCCAGGGTAATTTAGTTTCAGAATATATAAAATTATAGGGGTCTATCTGCTGACCCCCTAGAAAGAGTTAGTGAACAAAGAGACATGAACTAAAACTTTAGAGAGAGAGACGAGCATCCTTTACTACGAGCGTTGGCTCGTGTTGTCCGGGATTGAGCACACCAGTGTATCCCTGCTGCTAAATTTGAACACCATTTTACTATTTTTTTTATTTTCTTTTTTTTTTTAATTTTCAATTCCCAAATAACGTAAACAGTGGCTTTCGATATTTATAGAAGCCTGACACAAACGGAGATCCCACTCTATAACTGTAAAGAATCCGAATGAAAAGTTAATAACATCATTGGATTTCTCGTCAAGTTTTACTCGGGAAAATTTGTGTTTTATCTTGGTATAGGGCTTTGGTTTTAATCAAATCTTTCGACACAGAAACAGAATGGCAGATATAAAACAGGGGCATCGCATTTAAAAATATGGGCCTGGAACGTGAATATATTTACTGGTATTACATTTTTCTTAATATTCAGAAAGAAAAATATGATAATATAAATTAATATCTTTGGGAACTGTGACATAGTTTTTGTTGCAGACAGGCAGGCACAAAATCTAATTTAATATTTTTATTATATACAAATGTATGCAGTTAGAAAATAGTATTTGTAAATCTTCGTCAGTTCGCTAAAAGAGTGGGATTTTTTTTAACTAAAAATTATATTCGTTACTTAATCTAACAAACAAAATTACGTTAAGTAAAAAGGAGTTTTATTATTCGTTAACTGGTAATGAATATTGTAAAAATTATTTCTTATTAATAAAATCGACATAAAAAGCTTAAATTTATGTAACTAGAATAATGGAGCCTACGGGTCTAAATTCTAGTATATATTAAATTGTTTTAACACCAATACGTAGTTAAAGCAAAATAAATTGTTTTTGACTATTAAAATAATTTCCAACGCTATTGATAATGTTTACCCATTCATTTTTTATCGCTTATGTTTTAATTCATGTTTTGAAACATGACGTAAATTATACATGTATGACGTTATGACAAAGCTATAATTAATTTGTTAATGTAATGTTTTAGCTCTATCTATAGGGTGGGCAAAAATAAGGGTCCTATTTTTAAAAATTCATAACTTTTTTATTTATTGATTTTTTTAAATTTTTTTTTTAGAATAAGTAAAGGACCCCTTCCGAAGCAAGCATGAGCCGTATTAGCCCTAAGGAACGTACCCTCATTTAGAAAACATTATTTTTGCTTAAAAAACTCAAAACAGTGTAAAAAACAATACTTTAGTTTTTGTAAGTTTTAAGAAGTGTTTTTCGGCTAAAATTTGTTTTGTTTATTTCAAAAAATCTCGGAAGGGTCAGTCTACACACACATAAAGTTTGGTGAGTTTAACTTTTATTTTGTGGAAGTTATTCAAATTCAAGTTATTCAAATTTAAAGATAGGACCCTTATTTTGGCCCACCCTGTATAAGAAAGTAAAAAAGGTCAGTCGGTAGAACCTCAAACTAAAGATCTTAAGGTTTCGGTTTCGACTTTCAGTAGTGGCGTTCGCTTTATTTGGGGGAACTTTATTAATGCAATATTTTTGATTTCTAAACATAGTTAAGATCTCTGATATTGCGACATGAGACAAATTCGACAATATATTTATTACGTTTTAAAAAATTGTGACTGACGGAAAAATTGTGACGGACAGACGGACAGACGGACAACATCTCTAATTGTATAAGATTCTTGATTGCTCTGTCGTGTCTTATTTTCTATTTAAACTTCCTCATTATTTTACTGGCGAAGCAGAACGAACGATTTATTTTGCCAAAGTGTTATGACGTCACTTCCGTCTGTACGCGAATTAAGAACGTTAATATACAGGGTGAGCCAAAAAGTAGGTGGACATTAAAAAACATTTTTTTGTCCAAGCGTAAGAGGCAGACTTCAAAGCTGTGTAAAGCAAGAATATATATGTTTTTTTACTGTCCACCTACTTTTGACTCACCCTGTATAAGCGTGATTGGGATTTAAGTACGAAACTAGTCCAATTTTGACACACAAACAATGCACACATATACTACCTGCCACTCAAACAATTGAATTCTTAAACGGTAATATTTAAAGTCCATCGTTGCATATTATATTTGATCACACAGAAATTGTTGAATATCTCCAGCCATTTTCCCCGATAACGTTTCCTATTCCTCCATGCTTCTTTTTTGTAAAGAAGAAACAAGCTGAGCCGCTTATCGGTCACTGGGTTTTAACTAGGATTGGCTTCCCAACTCTAACTCTGCCAAGAAACCTGCGTGTATCTTCGTTAGTTTACCCTGAAAAGAATAAACAAATTGTGTCGGTAGATCTTATCACGGATGATACCGCATACAACGATGATATCATTATCATGATCAGATGTCATAACGTTATGAGGCTTGGATATCACTAAGAATACTTTCGTTCAGTGGATGTTTAAAGATAAGATTGCGAAATTTTTTGCTTGTTCATAGCAGTGTAAAGCTGTATAGCAAGATTAGAAAATGGTGTGTAAAAATAAATCAGTAGTTTTCCACACGAGACTAGAGTATTTATTTACTCCTCTCCAGGAGTTAGGCTCAAGGCCAGTTTTATCTTACTCCCACAAGTAAGGTGTGACCCAAGGTCGGGTCGGGAAAGTGGGGTTTGAAAAGCCAGCGCCCGAGAGGTGAGCACTCTGGCCATTAAAAATTGTCTGGGCAGCCCCGTCGGCATTCCCCGGTAGGGGCGCCTCAGGCAGTAAGCAATAAACTTACTCCTCCCCAAAAGAGGAGAGACGAAGCCTGGGAGGGTGGACCTCCTAGAACTGCACAGGACAGACCCATAGACCGGCGTAAATCAAGCCTCGAAGGCCAAGACAATATCAGTCTATGGGGTGCAGTGTCCATTGGAACAGATACTACACTTTGATCTTAGCCAAAAGGCCAAGAGACTAGAGTAAGCATAGGGTTAGAGTAGTGGAAATATCTATTAAAAGTTAACAGACTAGAATTATGATGACGTTACAGGATATGAGGTCATGGGAGGAAGTACGTGGCAGAGAAGTGAGGTCGATTCTACCTTTTTGTGTTTACGAAGTCAGAGTGATCAGACGTCTTTTTCGAGGTCCACTACTCTTATAGGAGTGGATCGGGAAATTACAGCTCATCTAGATGTAGATTGCTGTTGATTGCTGGTAAAAAAATACAATAAACCCTAAAAGAAAGTAATTGCTTATTTGTTGCTGTTTTGTTTTTTTAATTATTTCCATTATTACAGCTACCAGAAGGAAAGGAGAAAACGAAACTGAGGGACGAAATATCCACAGAGCAATTTGAAACATGTCAAGAGAACAGGATGCCGACCAGAAATGTGTGTTGCGCTCTGGGATCGAAGAACACCCCATACTATGTTACAGCTGTTATTAAAACGAGCTTACGAATCACAGTTGTGTCATCGTGCATGTATTGCCCAGTGCAAGAAAGATGCTTTACTTATTTCCAACTTTTGCTTTAATTTCAATCGGATTTGATTTAATTAGTTTTACGACATATGACTCCTTTTTGTAGATTTTTTAACGTAGACGCACGTACCAATCATAAACGATTCATTGAAAACTAGCTTCTATTTCTAGCATATAAAGTTACTTTTTATTTTTATTTTTTTAAATAAAACAGAAACCACCGCTTTATCAAGGCCGAGGCCACCCGTGGACAAGTGTTAATGTGATTTCTATTTATCCCCCTCCAGGAGATTAGACACAAGTGTCATGTGGGTTTGATGGAGCGTTTTCAGTGGAATGACTTGGATTTGAACCTGGCACACCCAGGTTCTCAGTCCGCATCGATACCAACTAAGCCACTGTACCACCTCCATAAAGTTACTTTGTCGGATTTTCAAAGTAAAAACGCGAATAGCAATCCGTTTGACATATTGATACTTGATTCGGATTAACCTATTTTTCGTGTTTTCCTTGCATTGTTATTGGCACGAATATATTTTATTTTGCTTCAGTTTTTTTCCTAAAAAATACTTATTCCGGCTGAGAATACTGTTAGACATTTTCTTAAATTAAAATAAAATTAAAGGGGAAATATCGTGTGTAATTATACTGAATTATCTCACTTAAGTTCTTGAAATATATATATATTAATTAAATTATGCTACTTCAAGCGTTTTTTGTATAAGTGGCTGTCTTTGTGTGTTTTTCGCTTTCGCATTAGTTACATATTATCATTTATTCTTTACAATTATTAACGTCAAGGACTAAAAGGAATATAGTTAGATGAGATGTAGCAAATAGATTCACTAGTCATCTCTCTATTTCCTCCTCAGAAATGAAAGACTATTTGTATATTTTTATAAGTTAATGAATGTATTAACTTATTTTTATAAGACTACAGCACATAATATGACACACTTTTTACATTTTTTACCTGGATATCATACTTGTACCAGTTCATTGTGTAACTCAGATGATATTTTGAGGTTATTTATATGAGCTAATTTCAGGGCGTCTTTCATGTCGTTGCTGAGTTCTCGTTGCTGAGTTCTCGTTGTTGAGTTCTCGTTGTTGAGTTCTCGTTGTTGAGTTCTCGTTGCTGAGTTCTCATTGCTGAGTTATCGTTGTTGAGTTCTCGTTGCTGAGTTCTCGTTGCTGAGTTCTCGTTGCTGAATTCTCGTATCATAACGTGACAAAAAACACAGGAGCCGACTCTGTTACGATCGACACCTCCTGCTACAGGAACTATTTTTAATTCTTTTTTCACAAAATTATTTGATTACGAAATTAAAGTCACCCAAATTAATTTCAGTTTCCTTGTAAAAACATCAGTCAATTTTCTTTGATTTCCGGAAAACGCCGGGGGTGTGCAGCTAGTTAGATATAGATAAGAAGAGTGGGGTTCATACCTTTCTGAAAGGAACTAGGGAAAGCGTCAACGCAATAGATCCCAAATAATTTCCACTGATAAAGATGTGTGGGAGCATCTAAGAATGCTATTTGAAAGTTAAGCGTCACAGACCGACCGACGGACAGAGTCACCTATTAAGTTGCATAGACGCAACTATTAAATAAATGGCAGGTGTCTGTCTATGGGCGTGTTCAGCTAAAAGTCAAAAACTATACAAGACACACCTACAAAGCTGATATATTCTTTTTAAGCATTGCAACACACAATATGAACACATTTATTTTCATAATATTAATTCTTTTGGGGGTCACCAGAAAAAAAAACATAAGTCGGGGATAGAGGAAGAGAGACGGAGAGGGGAGAAGAGCGGTGATGATATGGAGAGGGGGAGTGGGAAGGGGATAGAGATAGCGACAGAGAAGGGATATATATATATATATAGAGAGAGAGAGAGAGAGAGAGAGAATCAAATATGAAACTAAAAGTAAACTTTTAGTAGATAGAACCTATCGTGAAATGGTTTAAGCTCAATATACGAGATAGAGTAATTATAAAGATAGATGAAAGAAGAGTGATAAACATGTACGAATGTCCAGATTTATTTTAACTTCAATTGTTCAATGCAAGGTATATTCTGTAATAAAATTATTATAGGAAAGAATAATAAAGATAATTTTATTACAGAATATACCTTGCATTGAATAATTGAAGTTTGAAATAAATCTGGACATTCGTAAATGTTTATCACTCTTCTTTCATCTATCTTCTATATATATATATATATATATATATATATATATATATATATATATATATATAGAGAGAGAGAGAGAGAGAGAGAGAGAGAGAGAGAGGGGTTAAAAGAAAGAGTTACACACGCTTTTTAACTCTTTTTTTATTGTCCATACCCCTGGACAACGTCGGGTAGCCATGCTAGTCTAAAATCAGATGCGTTCATTCAATCTACGCGTTTAGCGATGAAAATGCTATTCTAAACTTAAACATAACAGACCCGCTAACGGACCGACCGACCTACGGCCAAATCTTCTTATAGAGATGATTTGACGCATCCAAAAAAGTGCCTGTTCCCGGGCAACGCTGGGTTTCTTCGCTGGTAAGTAACAAACATTTCAGTTTCGCTGTCTCCGAGTGTGAATTTAACTCTAAAAAAAATAAGAACTTATATTATTATTTTTGATTTAATATGATTTTGAAAGTTGAATTTAATTATTCCTGTATCGTTTGGTCATTAAATTATTACTTAAACCAATAACTAATTTGTGTTAAGCTAATATTGTTTTAATCCTTATTTATGAAATTATTGTATGTAAATATCTTCCAAAACTTTCAATCTTTTAATACATCAACATTTACTAAGAAATTTAAAGCCAGAAATGACTTTCTATTTGAAAGTGTAAATGCTTCCGAATTCCTTGAAAATTTCGAAGGCTCACGAAGTAATTCATTTTATTTTATCTTGTAAAAAAATATTAAAATGGCTGATTTGTTTACGAATAAACCGAAATGCATTCTAGTAGATTTAATTTCGTAGTTAAATAATTAATTTTAATTTTATTTCACGCCATTGCTTTTTTGATTTGAGTAAATATTCGATTGATAGTAAATAGATTTTTTTTTTAATTAATTCAATATATGGAAGTCATGTAGTCGCTAGAGAAGAACACGAACCAATGGGAAGATGTCTCATAATTTTATGAATATAAAAATTTTGATCTAACGGGAAGGTACTGTCCTCATCGGAACTTCGGTAACTAGAGTTATACATGAAACGATTCTTATTACCAATAATCAAGAAATAAACGATTTCTGTAGCAGGGAATCATTTCTCTATCATTTACACGCGAGTCATTCTCCCCAAATGATATTTGACTATGAGAGAAATTAATCGGTCGGAATCGGTACGATGAACAAATACTTTCCTGCTTCCTTTTCAGGATTTGAGTTCTTCACGTTGATAGACGAAGACAAAGTGTCACAGCCAATAGCACGTTGGGGTTATTTCGGAGTTATCCTTCTCATAGAACATTTTCCTTGGCAAGGGTTGATGGTCTAGTCTACCCTTGTATTATTTCGAAGTTTTCCTACTAGACCATTTGCCTTATTAAGGCGTGAAAGTCTATCTTACCGTAGTCTTATTTCGGAGTTTCTCTTTGCCTAGACTATCTGTCTTACAAATGTTTGAAAATCTATTCTAATCTGGTCTTATTTCAGAGTTTCGGTTTGCCTAGACTATCTGCCTTACAAATGTTTGAAAATCTATTCTAATCTGGTCTTATTTCAGAGTTTCGGTTTGCCTAGACCATCTGTCTTACAAATGTTTGAAAATCTATTCTAATCTGGTCTTATTTCAGAGTTTCGGTTTGCCTAGATTATCTGTCTTACAAATGTTTGAAAATCTATTCTAATCTGGTCTTATTTCAGAGTTTCGGTTTGCCTAGACTATCTGTCTTACAAATGTTTGAAAATCTATTCTAATCTGGTCTTATTTCAGAGTTTCTCTTTGCCTAGACTATCTGCCTTACAAATGTTTGAAAATCTATTCTAATCTGGTCTTATTTCAGAGTTTCGGTTTGCCTAGACTATCTGTCTTACAAATGTTTGAAAATCTATTCTAATCTGGTCTTATTTCAGAGTTTCGGTTTGCCTAGACTATCTGTCTTACAAATGTTTGAAAATCTATTCTAATCTGTCTTATTTCAGAGTTTCGGTTTGCCTAGACTATCTGTCTTACAAATGCTTGAAAACCTATTCTAATCTGGTCTTATTTCAGAGTTTCTCTTTGCCTAGACTATCTGCCTTACAAATTTTTGAAAATCTATTCTAATCTGGTCTTATTTCAGAGTTTCGGTTTGCCTAGACTATCTGTCTTACAAATATTTGAAAATCTATTCTAATCTGGTCTTATTTCAGAGTTTCTCTTTGCCTAGACTATCTGCCTTACAAATGTTTGAAAATCTATTCTAATCTGGTCTTATTTCAGAGTTTCGGTTTGCCTAGAC
The DNA here is from genome assembly GCA_963556195.1 of Sepiola atlantica. Classification (NCBI taxonomy): domain Eukaryota; kingdom Metazoa; phylum Mollusca; class Cephalopoda; order Sepiida; family Sepiolidae; genus Sepiola; species Sepiola atlantica. The sequence goes on along the minus strand of OY744524.1, from coordinate 121,757,285 downwards.
TATCTGTCTTACAAATGTTTGAAAATCTATTCTAATCTGGTCTTATTTCAGAGTTTCTCTTTGCCTAGACTATCTGTCTTACAAATGTTTGAAAATCTATTCTAATCTGGTCTTATTTCAGAGTTTCGGTTTGCCTAGACTATCTGTCTTACAAATGTTTGAAAATCTATTCTTATCTGGTCTTATTTCAGAGTTTCGGTTTGCCTAGACTATCTGTCTTACAAATGTTTGAAAATCTATTCTCATCTGGTCTTATTTCAGAGTTTCTCTTTTCCTAGACTATCTGCCTTACAAATGTTTGAAAATCTATTCTAATCTGGTCTTATTTCAGAGTTTCGGTTTGCCTAGACTATCTGTCTTACAAATGTTTGAAAATCTATTCTAATCTGGTCTTATTTCAGAGTTTCTCTTTGCCTAGACTATCTGCCTTACAAATGTTTGAAAATCTATTCTAATCTGGTCTTATTTCAGAGTTTCGGTTTGCCTAGACTATCTGTCTTACAAATGTTTGAAAATCTATTCTAATCCGGTCTTATTTCAGAGTTTCTCTTTGCCTAGACTATCTGTCTTACAAATGTTTGAAAATCTATTCTAATCTGGTCTTATTTAAGAGTTTCGGTTTGCCTAGACTATCTGTCTTACAAATGTTTGAAAATCTATTCTAATCTGGTCTTATTTCAGAGTTTCTCTTTGCCTAGACTATCTGCCTTACAAATGTTTGAAAATCTATTCTAATCTGGTCTTATTTCAGAGTTTCGGTTTGCCTAGACTATCTGTCTTACAAATGTTTGAAAATCTATTCTAATCTGGTCTTATTTCAGAGTTTCGGTTTGCCTAGACTATCTGTCTTACAAATGTTTGAAAATCTATTCTAATCTGGTCTTATTTCAGAGTTACTCTTTGCCTAGACTATCTGTCTTACAAATGTTTGAAAATCTATTCTAATCTGGTCTTATTTCAGAGTTTCGGTTTGCCTAGACTATCTGTCTTACAAATGTTTAAAAATCTATTCTAATCTGGTCTTGTTTCAGAGTTTCTCTTTGCCTAGACGATCTGCCTTACAAATGTTTGAAAATCTATTCTAATCTGGTCTTATTTCAGAGTTTCGGTTTGCCTAGACTATCTGTCTTACAAATGTTTGAAAATCTATTCTAATCTAGTCTTATTTCAGAGTTTCGGTTTGCCTAGACTATCTGTCTTACAAATGTTTGAAAATCTATTCTAATCTGGTCTTATTTCAGAGTTTCTCTTTGCCTAGACTATCTGTCTTACAAATGTTTTAAAATCTATTCTAATCTGGTCTTATTTCAGAGTTTCTCTTTGCCTAGACTATCTGCCTGTCAAATGTTTGAAAATCTATTCTAATCTGGTCTTATTTCAGAGTTTCGGTTTGCCTAGACTATCTGTCTTACAAATGTTTGAAAATCTATTCTCATCTGGTCTTATTTCAGAGTTTTGGTTTGCCTAGACTATCTGTTTTACAAATGTTTGAAAATCTATTCTAATCTGGTCTTATTTCAGAGTTTCTCTTTGCCTAGACTATCTGCCTTACAAATGTTTGAAAATCTATTCTAATCTGGTCTTATTTCAGAGTTTCGGTTTGCCTAGACTATCTGTCTTACAAATGTTTAAAAATCTATTCTAATCTGGTCTTATTTCAGAGTTTCTCTTTGCCTAGACTATCTGCCTTACAAATGTTTGAAAATCTATTCTAATCTGGTCTTATTTCAGAGTTTCTCTTTGCCTAGACTATCTGCCTTACAAATGTTTAAAAATCTATTCTAATCTGATCTTATTTCAGAGTTTCGGTTTGCCTAGACTATCTGTCTTACAAATGTTTGAAAATCTATTCTAATCTGCTCTTATTTCAGAGTTTCTCTTTGCCTAGACTATCTGTCTTACAAATGTTTGAAAATCTATTCTAATCTGGTCTTATTTCAGAGTTTCTCTTTGCCTAAACTATCTGCCTTACAAATGTTTGAAAATCTATTCTAATCTGGTCTTATTTCAGAGTTTCGGTTTGCCTAGACTATCTGTCTTACAAATGTTTGAAAATCTATTCTAATCTGGTCTTATTTCAGAGTTTCTCTTTGCCTAGACTATCTGCCTTACAAATGTTTGAAAATCTATTCTAATCTGGTCTTATTTCAGAGTTTCGGTTTGCCTAGACTATCTGTCTTACAAATGTTTGAAAATCTATTCTAATCTGGTCTTATTTCAGAGGTTCTCTTTGCCTAGACTATCTGCCTTACAAATGTTTGAAAATCTGTTCTAATCTGGTCTTATTTCAGAGTTTCGGTTTGCCTAGACTATCTGTCTTACAAATGTTTGAAAATCTATTCTAATCTGGTCTTATTTCAGAGTTTCGGTTTGCCTAGACTATCTGTCTTGCCAATGTTCGAAAATCTATTCTAATCTGGTCTTATTTCAGAGTTTCTCTTTGCCTAGACTATCTGCCTTACAAATGTTTGAAAATCTATTCTAATCTGGTCTTATTTCAGAGTTTCTCTTTGCCTAGACTATCTGCCTTACAAATGTTTAAAAATCTATTCTAATCTGATCTTATTTCAGAGTTTCTCTTTGCCTAGACTATCTGTCTTACAAATGTTTGAAAATCTATTCTAATCTGGTCTTATTTCAGAGTTTCGGTTTTCCTAGACTATCTGTCTTACAAATGTTTGAAAATATATTCTAATCTGGTCTTATTTCAGAGTTTCGGTTTGCCTAGACTATCTGTCTTACAAATGTTTGAAAATCTATTCTAATCGGGTCTTATTTCAGAGTTTCTCTTTGCGTAGACTATCTGCCTTACAAATGTTTGAAAATCTATTCTAATCTGGTCTTATTTCAGAGTTTCGGTTTGCCTAGACTATCTGCCTTACAAATGTTTGAAAATCTATTCTAATCTGGTCTTATTTCAGAGTTTCGGTTTGCCTAGACTATCTGTCTTACAAATGTTTGAAAATCTATTCTAATCGGGTCTTATTTCAGAGTTTCTCTTTGCCTAGACTATCTGCCTTACAAATGTTTGAAAATCTATTCTAATCGGGTCTTATTTCAGAGGTTCTCTTTGCCTAGACTATCTGCCTTACAAATGTTTGAAAATCTATTCTAATCGGGTCTTATTTCAGAGTTTCTCTTTGCCTAGACTATCTGCCTTACAAATGTTTGAAAATCTATTCTAATCTGGTCTTATTTCAGAGTTTCTCTTTGCCTAGACTATCTGTTTTACAAATGTTTGAAAATTTATTCTAATCTGGTCTTATTTCAGAGTTTCGGTTTGCCTAGACTATCTGCCTTACAAATGTTTGAAAATCTATTCTAATCGGGTCTTATTTCAGAGTTTCTCTTTGCCTAGACTATCTGCCTTACAAATGTTTGAAAATCTATTCTAATCGGGTATTATTTCAGAGTTTCTCTTTGCCTAGACTATCTGCCTTACAAATGTTTGAAAATCTATTCTAATCTGGTCTTATTTCAGAGTTTCTCTTTGCCTAGACTATCTGTTTTACAAATGTTTGAAAATTTATTCTAATCTGGTCTTATTTCAGAGTTTCGGTTTGCCTAGACTATCTGTCTTACAAATGTTTGAAAATCTATTCTAATCTGGTCTTATTTCAGAGTTTCGGTTTGCCTAGACTATCTGTCTTACAAATTTTTGAAAGTCTAGTATAACCTGGTCTTATTTCAAAGTTTCGGTTTGCCTAGACTATCTGTCTTGCCAATGTTCGAAAATCTAGTCTTACCTGGTTTTATTTCGGACTTGTCGTTCTCTTATACTATTTGCCTTATCGAGGCTTGAAACTATACCTTATGTTGGTCTTATTTCTGAGTTGTCATTCTCCTAGACTATCTGTCTACCAAGGCTTTAAAGTCTAGATGGATCTACTATTTAACCCATTGCTCGTAGCAGCGAAAGATTAATTCTTACATTTCCGAATTATTAAAAGTCGAACAATAGACTGGATTAAAGCAATTTAAAATGAAAGACATCAATAATCTCAACAGTTTTAATTAATATATAAATGTGAAAGAAGCTCTTCGAAGAACGCAAGTCGCCATAAAAATGTAATCATAAGATAAGTTGTTCAAACCTATTTTATCTGTTTTTTGTTCGCGTTTATACTAAAAAAAACTTGTCTGTTAACTGCTTTTTTTCTTGGTTAAATCGACGGTAAATTGTGATATTTTCCCTAGGGTCTTGATCCATGAAATAAGTATCAAGTCGAAAAAAAAAGTTAAAATATCTACGAGAGACCATTTACACCCCCTCAGTTCTTATTCTTAATGATGAGAGAGAAACCTATCTTCAATTTTCTGTGATCCCTGTGAGGTGTCGTCTAAACTTATTCATCTACAAATATACATACATATATATGGAAGTTTTTTTTAACCTGCGGGAGCTCTGGAATACCCGTCTAAGAGAAGGAAACCTCTGATATAAAAAAAAACTATACTACTGACCACTTACCTCAGCAAACCGTTGGGGAGAGGGCCTTCTAGCCCTGATCGACAACCTTCCTAGAGCTGGAATCTCGAACAAAATATCCGGTTTGCAAGCCTAAAAATGCTTAAGGAGCAAATGGGGTCTGTCTATCGCCAGGCTTTTGCACTCCTTCTCTGTCTAGCCAGGCGCAGAGGTACTAGAGCAGGAACACCTTAAAGATACTCAGCGCTTGACCTTATTTCCTGACAAGGACAATGAATGCCGTCTCTCTTTCTCTCTATCTGGGCAACTTGGGGAAAGTTTTTTCATCACTAAGTCTCACATGACTAGTCTGGGTCGCTCTTGTACCGACAACTTGAGGGTATAGGTTAGACAGCTTGTCTGGCTGCTGTTTTCGACTTATAGTGCAGGAGCCCAAACTCTTAGGCAGCGTTAAGAACGGCTGCTCCATCAACAGTTGTATAATATCGTGGGTAGCTGTACGTGTCATGTCGCACATGGAAAAGGACTCTGCAGTTATCCCCGATGCACTTTCCTGAGGCCAGAACCCCCATGGATCAAGTCTTGACTAATGGTCTGGATGTGTGCGCTTATTGGCACTAAACAAGCACCTACTTTGTCCTCCCCACTCTATATAACAACCAAAATGACAATAAAAATAACAAATAGATAAATATAAACCAAACACTCACCAAAAAACATCTCTGTCTCCTCCCTTGATGCTCGTGTTCACAAATATCCAGGGGCTTAGAACGAACATCAACGACGTAGAAACCTTTCTCCTTATAAACCCCCGGATATCCTAGCACTAAGTGAAACAAACCTACAATCCCCAATCTCCTCACACCATTTTGACATGACTGAATACCTCCCACTCTACCGTAAAGACTCTGACAAAAATATGCACGGGTTAAGAGTTCATGTTCGGAACACCCTCCCCTTGACTAGAGAACCTAGGTTAGAATCAGATTATAAAGCCTACATGTGCTTTAGATTAATCTTACATCACAGCGTTAGTTACTTATATTTCTTATATCGTTCTCCTTCGACCCAGGACTGTACTCTACTTAACTCTGTCTCTGAATGTATATATACAGCACTCTCACTTGACTTGAGTGCCCAAATACATGTATTTGGGAATTTTAATGCACACCACCGTGACTGGCTTGGATTCTTCAGCTATACAGACGCAGCTGGTAACTCTACGTATAGTTTCTCCATAGCGCACTCCCTCTCACAGACTGTCACTTTCCCGATCCGCCTCCCTTACTTCTCGACCTGTTCTTGATTTCACTGCCCGAGGCTTGTGTGACAAATGCCCATAGCCCGTTCGGGAACGGTGATCATCTTGTGGTAATGATTGATATCAACCTAAAATTTCATCCCAAAGCTGATGAGCCGTTGCTCAAAATGACGAGATACTACAAGCAGGCTGATTTTGATTCCATCAGAGATCACATAACTGACGCCCATGGAGTGAAACTTTTTCTCTTCCTGTTGATCAGTATGCAAATGAGATAACCGAATGGGTCAAAGCAGGCATTGCAGCATACGTCATCATACGATAAATCTACAGCAAACCCCACTCTCCACGATGGTTCACCTCGAAATGTGCAGCTGTTATTACACAGAGGTAGCAAGCATTCCGACAATTCGACCGCCATAAGTCAACTAGAAATAGACAGAAATTTATAGCATCAAGAAAAAATTGTAAGGCAGTGATAGGTGAAGCAAAGAGAAGGTATATACAGGGATGACTAAAAACGCATTCAGTCGCAGAAACTAGGTACTTGCGATTTCTGGAAAATCTACAATAGGGTGGTGAACAATGGACAATCAACAATTCTTCGCTATCAATCCAAAATGATGTCGTTCGCACGGCAACTGATAAGGTTGAACTACTTGCCCAGCAATTCGTCTTAAACTCTACTTTGAACTCAGCAAACCACCCCACCCAAAATTCTCATTGCCCCCCCCCCCCCCCGGTGCCGCCGTCCATGAGTAAACCCAATTCGGGAATCATATTTCCCTTTCTTCTTTTTCTGCTTTCAATGTCTGCACACTAGCTGTTTTGTTAGCCGCTGACCCGTCGTCGCCACCACTCTCTGCAGACGCTTTGTCGTTGTCACAATTTCGTGTCGGCGGTTTCTTTCTGTAACTGAAATCAATCTACACATAAGAAAATATAACAAGCCTTCTCTTTTAGTTCCGAGCCATTTATTTTCATTTATTAGATTGTCGAAACTGAAGCAAGTTCATTGAAACAGAGAGAGTAAAGCTTACGCTAGTTAATTAACTAATTACTCAATCACTTGCAAGGGAAGGAGGAGGGGGACATCGTCTGGCTCTCATTTTTGGGGATCTGAATTCCCCTATCTTACTAATCGCTACATGGCTAATGCGACTTGACTCGTCGGCTTTCCGTCAAGAACTCAAAAAATCTCACTGCAGTTTTCTCACCGGAAAACTGTGACGTCACGAAATCTCGTGATCAACGCACAGGTGCGAACCAACCCCTGGCCCGAGGTCTCGTCAACTGTCACCGCGAATCGTGAGAAAACATCGCACCAAAGTTGCACGAGATGACTCCGTTACAAATCCCACAAGTTAAGCGATCTCTCTGTACGTCCATCATCACATGCGTCCCATTATATAACACTTCTTTCCTCGTGTTGCCGGCCTTTGGAACTCCCTCACTGCTCCCTGTTTCTTCAACTCTACCGACATGCAGAAATGTAAAACTAATGTGAGCAGGCATCTCGCTGCACTGCTCCCAATTTAGGAAGACCCCCAAACATTCACCCTAATTCTCAGTAGCCCCTTACGTCTACAGTTCGGCCTGTCTTGTTTGGGGTGAACTATGTTAAAAGAAAAAGGACCCAACTGCACTCGAACATGGCTCGGCAGATCCACTGTCACCGCCAGTAACCACCGCTTCACCAACGCCATAAATGTGTCACAGTTAAAAAATATCATTTATTCACCAGCAAAATTCAACAGATTTCATTTTTATGACTTTTATTGTCACGGAAATAAACAAAAGATTGTTTTTATTAACTTTTAAATCCTTCAGCCCATTTCCTGTCTGGACATTTGACAAACGTGTAACCAAATGTGTCACGTGATGTGAATGTCCAAATAACGCGTCATATTCGTCCCCATCCTTTCACATCTGTTTAAACGCGTCCACGCATCTCTATGCGAGCCTTTGTCGGTCGGCCAAGCTTCAGTTTGAAATAGTATTTTTATATCTAAAAACGCACAATGAATGGACGCATCTTATTTTAGATGCGTCCAATTATTTCTATATGAGGCTTTGGCTGTCGGTCAGCCAACCCGGCTTGAGTATTACATAGCATTTTCGTCCGTCTGTCACGCTTATTTTAGATGCGTCCAATCATTTCTATAGAAAGTTGTAGTCATCAGACGACCAATCCGACTTGAATTTGACATAGCATTTTTTTCTGTTTATTAAGCTTAAGTTTGAAATAACCCTTTCGTTGGTCTGACACAGTTTAGATTGAAACCGCATTTTTGTCTGTCACACTAAAGTTTCAAATAACATGTCCGTTGGTTTGCCATGCTTAAGTTTAAAATAGTATTTTTTCTGTCTGTCAGGCTCTTGTTCGAAATAGAATAAATTATTTCTTTCCGAATTTATTTCAAACGGCCGGGGGGGGGGGTCTGAATTGCTATTTGTTTATTACTTTCCCCTAAATACTTCAAATGGTTTCGTCCGGCAGTGGTTTTACTAGCTAACTTTTGAGTGACGCGACGGATATATATTTATTTATATTTTTATATTCAAGAAATACACATTGGTCTTTATTTTAGTAGTAGTAGTAGTAGTAGTAGTAGTAGTAGTAGTAGTAGTAGTATGATTTGTGGGAATTCCACGATTCATTAGAGAAAATACGTTTTAATTATATCTAGTTTTTTAAAAAATATATTGAATAAAAACGTCACAATCGGTTAAGAAAAAAAAAAGAAAGGAAAAAACAAGAAAGAAAACGTCTCATTATGAAAATAAAATAAATGATTTCTTTCCGAATTTATTTCAGACGGCGAGGTTTTTCTGAATCACTATTTTATTTCAGCGCCTTTAGTTACTAACTTTCGTGTGACGGGACGGATATATATTTATTTACATATTTATATTCAATGAATACACATTGATTTTTATTTTAGAGTGTAGTAGTAGTAGTAGTAGTAGTAGTAGTAGTAGTAGTAGTAGTTGTGGTAGTAATAGTGGTAGTAGTGGTAGTAGTAGTAGTAGTGGTAGTAGTAGTATGATTACTATTAGTAGTAGTAGTAGTAGTAGTGGTAGTAGTAGTAGTATGATTACTAGTAGTAGTAGTAGTAGTAGTAGTAGTAGTAGTAGTAGTAGTAGTAGTAGTGGTAGTAGTATGACCTGTGATCATTCCACAGTTTATTAAAGAAAATGCGTTTTAATTATATCTAATATATTGTTATTACTTTCAATTAAATATACCAAAATAATATTTTCTCACTCACGTATATATCAACACGCGTGAATTCCCCCTCCCTCGTTCGTAAGTAGCCCCTCTTGCCGCGTGCGTCATCGATATGCGACCAAAATCATTAGCTCCAATTAAAGGTCTCCTATGCAACCTTTCACGCCACAACCAATCCCAGTGTGAGTCATAACAATTCAAATCAGGTGATTCATAATTCTTATATGAGTTTAAAGACTGCGCCCAAATCGAATCGGCGGACCGGCAGATACCTTTAGTATGGTACAAGGAAAACATCGTGGAGTCCTCATCGTGGACCAATCTTACTCCTCGCTAGTAATATGGTCTGTTTGACAAGAATTTATTTTGCTTGTGGGCACTCTGAGGGCTATTTTATCATCTGGGGATCCCATATTTGCATGTATAATTATTTTAATCAAATATTACTAATAAATTATTATTAATACGATAGCGTGTGTGTTCGGGTGTCACGCTTACATCAAAAGCTCTACGCATGCGTGCCGCACCTAGATTTGGAAAAACATTCAAATTACCTAATTTTCGTAATATTTCCAAGTATTTTCCTTTGGCGCGACGGTTAGCGATGTAGGATTTTTACGTCGGCCCGGCTGGTTTATAGTTCGATCCCAACCAACCTCTAAGATTTTTTTCTACATCGAACGGGGGGGGGGTAGGTAGGGAGGGGACGCCGGGAAGACATATATTAATACGATAGCGTGTGTGTTATTTTGTATGTCACGCTTACATCAAAAGCAACGAGCTTCCGAATCTTTGTATGCTACTTATGAATTGGAGCCAAATTTAATTTAATCTAAGCATTTACAAAGTAAGGTTTAGTCGTCGAAATATTACCTTCACTAGAAATATTGTATATAAAGAAGTTTTGTAAATTGTTTCATGTATTGTTGATTCTTTTAAATAAATATACAAGTCAAATTTTATCATATTTTATTAAAACATGTATAGGTTAGGAACAATGTAATTAGTATTGAAAACATCATTTCGTGTAATTTACTTAGTAAATTCTTATTAACATATACACAATATGTTCATGAACATAAAAATATATTTACAGCAGATTACAATGTTATAAATGATATACAAAGCATAAAAAACGATCAGAAATATTTGCCTACGTGAGCTCAGAAATAGTAAAAATTGAGTGTCACATACGTCTGTCAGCTTATCTCTACAATACATAATAACCAAGAAAGCAGCGTCATATCTATATTAAATAGTCTTTTCATACTATTATTATATATTTACAATATAATTGCTATACATATTATTATCTATATTCAACAAATTTCAATATGGACTCCTTACTACTTAGCATGGACCCCCAAAGTACATTGTTTGTCGTGAGACTCTTTAAACTATATTACATAGTCTTTTCATACTATTATTATATATTTACAATATAATTGCTATACATATTATTTATATTCAACAGATTTCCATATGGACTCCTTACTACTTAGCATGGACCCTCAAAGTACATTGTTTGTCGTGGGGGCCCTTAAACTTCTGTGAGCCCTCGGGTGTCCATGTGGACCCAGGTTGGGAATCCCTAATCTAAAGCACTTACAACCACCTTAATGTAACTTATTTAAATCTATATTTTATATTCTACCCCTATATCCCCATTGTCACTGCTGGTTTAGTATTATTAGACTGGACTAGTGTTCAGTAGAGATTGGGAGAGATTATGATTTTCTAGCAGGCATCCCTGGCATCCCTGGCATCCCTGGCATCCATGGCATTGCCTGAGAACAAATGAGAACTTCCGTATACTCCCACTCCCAGACTTGAATCCAGTGGCGTTCAGAGGTCTGGTGGTGCCTTGGTGATGCCCGGGGCCAACTTATTGATTGTATGCCTCAAAGACTAAAGTATAAGTCCTAGTTCTGAGAAATATGAGAAAGAGAAATAGGTGCAATATAATTGGATGCCCCCCCCCATTTGAATGTCCAGGGCCACCGTCCCCCCCCCCCTGCACGCCACTGCTTGAATCCAATATTACGATGTTTATTCTTATTTATTCTATAACTTTCAATTTTCAGGTTATGACTGAAATAAAGTAATAAAACATAAAGTAAGATGACGTATGTGCAGTTTATGGATGTCCTGGGAGAACGCTGACCCCACGTTATTATTGTAAAACACCTAATAAAAAATGAATACCTTCATTTGATTCCTCGGAAAATTTAAATCGATAAAAGCTATGTTTTCTTTTTATTCAATTAATTATGCAAAAAATAAAACAAGCATGCTTCAGTTGCCAAGTAGGTGGTAGAAATTTGATCTTGGTATAGGGTTTTGTTTTCAATTATATATACTCGCAATCATAGAATAAATTTAGCCTATAAGTTATTATAACAACCTGATTTCCATGAGTAAACGCTTTTAGGGATTACCTCATAGTGAGTCGCAAAATTGCCAAATTCTTTCATCGCGACTAACACTGCTTATGATTGGTCGATTTAGAAATGACGTAACGGTGACATCAGACCTTTAAAAAAAGAGCTGTATTTTGATTGTCGGCGTCGTTGGAGGTGCTACATAAATAGGTTGCTTATAGCATTACAAATGCGAAAGTTAGTGTTACCCCCTCAGTGGCGAACTAGCCTTCTACTAAGAAACCAATTCACTCACCTGAGAAATAGATCCTCTCTCTCTCTCTCTCTCTCTCTCTCTCTCTCTCTCTCTCTCTCTCTCTCTCTCTCTCTGTGGCTTAGATGTGAGGTAATTTGTTTTTCACCGCATCAACAGCCACAAGCTACGCAGCAACTATACCAACAGCGGGATTTCCCTTTTCAACCAAAATAAATAGAAATCTATATATAGATAAATAGATACATGAATAATGAAACGAAATAGCGTAATAAAAAGGTAATGGCCGGAAGTCTTAAAAATCCATTTTTATTTAACACTTTTTATTATTTTACCTATGCTCTTTGAGCGTTTTTTTAATTAACATAAAGCAATAGAAGTAAGAGAAAACTGCTTAGTTATATAATCCACCTATAAGTGTATTCGATTTTTTTAATACTGATGTCATCACTTACAAAGGCCAAAAGCGATTCGAGGACAAGCGTTAGTGAGATTATCAACTGGACGATGGGGAAAAAACACCATGAAATGGTCAAAAATCGCCGGGATAGACAAAATTTGACGACTTAGGACAAGTATTTATTAACATTAGACTTGAAGACGATCATGTTGTAGTCTACATGGTAACACTTTCGTGGTAATGTATTCTACGGATGCGAAGTCCTTGGAAAGAAACTCTGTCCATGGAAATCCGTTTAACTTTAGGTAAACATAATATGAAAGGTTAGTTTTTTGTAGCAATATTAGGAAGACGCGTTCTTGTTGTGAAAGTTTTATTGGGATTAGATCTCAGTCTAGCATCTATTATGGAAATAACGATAGAGTGGAGAAAGACTAGCAATGTTTCTTCTGTTAGAGCGGGGCCGTGGGAAGGAGAAAAAATCATCAGCCACTAAGTTGCGGAAAAGTGCTCTGAGCGGAACATCCCACAATGTGGCGACAGTACCCGAGCTCTTATACAAATAGAGGATTGCATCCGGGATCAGGTACTTCCTAGAGCCGTAGAATAAGCCGATCATTTTTTCCGGCGACCTTAGCAACAGATTTGATGCAAGTCTTCCATTTCAAATCTAAAATGAAAATCAGTCCTAGGAGCTTATCAAACCAAGGGGCTTCCTCGGTAAGCGAGCCATTAATTTCAACGGAGATCTGAACGTTGATGGTCAAAGGAGATAAGCCTAGTTTTAGATGTGTTGAAGGTAACAAGTAACTTTTCCTCCCATTGCACCACATGGTCAAGGTCGGTAAAGAGAGAATCAGCAAGACCTTAACCAGCAATGCTCTTCAAAGTGATGCCATAGACAATGAATGATCTCATAATATAATTTGGAAGATCATTGATGACGATAAGGAAAAGTGTTATGGAGAAAACCTTTGTGCTAGATCCTATCAATGGTCTTTGATATGTCGTGCTATCGTCCCAGAGACGAAGCCCCAATCGATAGATTCACTGATCCTGTGTGATATTACGGTCAGCACGCTTGCTGTTGATTTTGCAGGACGAAATCCATATTGCTAGTCGCTGAGCTGATAGCTTTTGCTGAGGTGATTGACGACTTATTTGTTCATCATAAGACACACAAAAAACTAGCTGGTCTGTATTGATGTGCAGAGGACCGATCTCAGTATTTTTAAATATTAAGCAGACTGGCGAAGTATTTCAAGGCGATGCAAAGCATTTCCCCTTTACAGGAATAAAATCACTTTGTAAGAAGCTAATAATCTTTGTAAGAAGTTAATAATCTTTGTAAGAAGCTAATAATCTTTGTAATAATCTTATATGCGACAGCTTAAATATTTCCAAGTTAATTTCTAAGTTCGAAGTATAACGAATTCATTAACTTATTTATGAAGAGAAACAGACAGCCACAATTACAATTATATGTGAAGTTTTCTTATAATGTTATTTAAAAAGGCATATGCATATTTTAATGCAATGCGCGGTATGAGGTTTTTATGCTATAGATGTTATTGATGTAGAATTTTGTGTGTATACGTATGGATAATTAAGAGTTATCGATTATCTAATGAAAATTAACAGTGAATTTCTGTAAGATTCTATTGCTAAGAGAAGTATTGGGTAGGATAGATTATATAACCCATAACATTTATTGGAGTTTCTTTTTATCTAAAGAACACAGACTAAATATTTCCGTGTATATATATATATATATATATATATATATATATATATATATATATATATATATATATATATATATATATGACAATGTCGGGCAGCCCCACTGAGGAGGTGGGGTCCAAGATACAGAGCCAGCATGAGTTTATTGTGAGCCTACAAAGATCGATGGTACAGTTACCGCGCTAGTACGAATAGAGAGACAGAAAACCTTAAAAATCTCTTGGCGGAAATGTAAAAGCTGGGGATGAGAAAAAGAAAACCGAATTATGTTTTATGGCTAACAAAAGATAGGATAAAAACGAATTAAGTTCTCAAAGTCGATATGAGGAAGGAGGGTTCTTGACAGCTGAACTCCGTGCGAGACTTATAGTGACGGTCGAGTGTTAAATCTCGAATAGGGTCAATTAGTTTTAAGTGATCGTCCGAGAAATATGGTCGCTGGTTAATTACCCTGCGGGACAGACCTGATATTTCTCAGCTGTTGTCGAAATCAGACTCTCTACGGAGGGGTAAAGTTATTGCCCCCCCCACCCCCAAAAAATACTAGTACGAATTGAGTATGTTTGAGTGACGCGCAGCAGAAATAAACGGTCATAAAAGAGTTTGGCAACTGTTGACGAAATTGCTTTTAGGGACCCGTGGAGAATGTAGATACACATCTTTTATCGGAGTGCCAAATTATAATTAGGTAGGGGCGGGGTATGCCCCGATAAAAGCCAAGCGAAGAACAGCTACAGTCAGAGAATTGGGGACGTCAGTCAGTCAGTTACAAGGATCAGTGACGAAAGGACTCGCTCTGTACTTCCCCACCGAACCCGAAATATCAGTTCGTGTATATGTTCTTTTCTCGTCCCGAACTTAGAACGGATTTTCGCTGACAACGATCAAGACGCTCAGAATTGTTAGCGCCTATCAATCCGACTAATACACGCAGTTAAACTTTAGTATTATCGAACAGCCTGGCTTTGTAAATAAACCAGTGTACATTATGTTTAATTATATTTTTTTAAATAAGTCTCCTTCTAAGAAAAACCAAACAGACAAAGTCGTTACGGACTTAATTCTTTCCATTCAACTGTTCTGCATGAAATGACCCTTCTCTTCACAGCGAGACAAGGTTGCTGACCCAACCCGGTTGATTGCTCACTGATCTAAACAAACACAACGTGAGAGTGAGTAGTCGCTGGACCAGGTGTTTCAACATCGGCAGCCTTCATCAGAACGGCAACTTTTCCCGAGCGGTACCGTGTGATCAACCGAACCCAGACCGGCGGAACTGGTGACGTTACAAAAGCTAGATGACAGGGGGTACACACACACACACACACATATATATATATATATATATATATATATATATATATATATATATATATATATATATATATATATATTGTGTGTGTGTATTAAGGCAGCATTTTCTCATTTATGCAAACATTGATATATATATATATATATATATATATATATATATATATATATATATATATATATATATATATGAAGAATTAAAAGTACACACTTGGAGCGTTGATGAAATGGCAATAATAAAGAGAATATTTTGAAAAATCTATTTTAAAAAACCTGGACAACCCATTTCTTTATGTTTTTTTAAATAAATGATTTATTTATTTTAAAAACTTGAGCACTTTCGGTGATATACACCCTTGTCAAAAGCATAAGCATATTTTTTCTCTTCTTTTTTCATTGAATCCTTCTTGATTGAGACATTTATCGCAGTCAAGTTGAAATTCGTCTTGATGTTATCGACGATTATTATTGATATGCCAGTGTGTGTAGCACACGGTTACGTGAATAGGGTAGAATGAAAAGTATATATATATATATATATATATATATATATATATATATATATATATATATATATATATATATATATATAATAATGGTAATAATCCAGGTAAAAAATATCCACAGGGTGGTAATCCAGAGAATTTTAACCGGGTTTATAAAATTGTTCTCTCCAAATATGATCTGAGGTTAAGATCGGATTCTAACTCTGCCTGATGAGATCTCAGTTTATAGTAACTGTTGATCGATAACATCGACATGCCAGTGTCGCAGACTTTGTACATGTCTGTGTAAATAAAATTATCATATATATATATATATATATATATATATATATATATATATATATATATATATATATATATATATATATATTGACATCCACAGACAAGTGGTTCATCTTTTGTGGTCTCATCATCCGGCTTGCTAGCTGTCACAATGTGGGAGAAGTATACGGTATTTAATTACGTTAATCGGCTTCCGTAGAGGATTCAATTCTGTTTAGGGAATAATATTGCATATTATCTAGGTATCAATTGCTTTTATTTTTACTTCAGAATGCTTTTCCATAAGTAAGGGAACGAATATATATTATTATAAATATTAACATCCAAAGATACGTGTTTCGTATATACTCGTGCTGGTCAAAAAATAGAACATCATGTTTTTTTACGCTTAATTCTTATTGAGGACAATCTGTTAGATGTAATTGGTGCTAAAATATTCCTATCATGCTAAACTAACTGAAATAGTTGTTTTACGATAGAAACTTTTTTTTTCATATCAATTGCAATGTCAGTTTTTCAATATTTCGCGTTTCAAAATAATAGAACAAGACAGCTAAGAAAACAAAATAGTTTTTTTATTAACTTAAATACAAATAAAAATTAATCAATATTTAGTAGCAGCACCTTTTGCCTTGATAACAGCATCAATTCGCCGGGGCATCGAATCAACAAGCTTCTCGCTATCCTGTGTAGACACCGAATCCCATGTGTTCTGTATTGCAATCTTCATGGCTGCAAGGGTAGTAGGTTTTTCTTTGCGAAGCTTCCTCTTTATCTGATCCCACAAGGCTTCAATAACGTTCAAATCTGGCGAGTTCGCCGGCCATTCAAGAACAGGGATCGATCGTTCTCGGAGCCAGGAAGTTGTGGACTTGGCAGAGTGTGCCGGTGCCAAGTCATCTTGAAAGATGATGTCTGTGGCGTCACTGTCAAACTGATTATCCAGCACTTGCAGTAAATTAGCTTCCAAGATATCTTGGTACACTGTTGCGTTTACATTTCTTTTGATGAAGCAAAAATTACCAACACCCTTAGCACTCATACAGCCCCAAACCATGCAAGACTGCAGGAACTTCACAGACTTCTTGACACATTCTTGGTTATACCGTTCCGTGGATCTTCGCCAAACACGTGGAACTTGGTCACCGAAGGAGATACAAAATCGAGACTCATCTGAAAAGATCACACGCCGCCATTCGTCTGTAGTCCAGGTTTGATGAGCAGTTGCCAATCGTAGCCTCTTCAACATCTGTTTTTTTTGTTAAGGAGCGGTTTGGTGGCAGCTATACGATTTTGGTATCCCAGTTGCCGTAGCCTTCGGTAGGTAGTGCTTCGTGAAACGTCGGCACCAGAAGCCTGTTTCCACTCTTTAGTAATGTGGCTTGTTGACTGGAATCGACTTTTCTTTGCCACCTTGTACAGTGTTCGGTATTGTCTTTCAGTGGTGTTTTTCTTTCGTCCACATTTCTTGCGATTTCTGTTGGAAACACCCTTAACATCTTTCTGGAGCACTTTGGTCACTACCGATCTTGAACATCCGACCTTGGTTGCGATTTCCATGTGCGTCTTTCCTACTTCCCGCAAATCGAAGATTCGCTGCTTCTCATGCAAAGATATGTCTTTAGAGCGACCCATAATGAGAGATTATGATTAAATTACTTGCAAAATCTTTTTAAACAGAGAAATTCTTTGAGTTTAAGATTACTCAACGAATAATGTTCTATTAAATTGAAACGTTGAATTTCCCAATGTGACAATAAACTACTCTGTGACAATAAAGTCTGACATATGCAAATATGACAAATGATTAAAAATAGTTTTAATTGTTATTTACACAATTTAAAAGCCGAAAATTATCTCAAACGGAATGATTTTTACAGTTTTATACATATGTTCTATTTTTTTGACTAGCACGAGTATATATATATATATATATATATATATATATATATATATATATATATATATATATATATATATATAAATGCTCTATCCTGGATATTGAGCTGCATACTCTTCACAATAGGGTTTTACCTTTCCTAAAAGTTCGCTTTTAGTACATCTCTTTATATATATATATATATATATATATATATATATATATATATATATATATATGCGGATAATTAAGTGATGAAATAGATAAAAATTTGCATAATTACAAGTTTATTAACTCATCAAGTGTCCAAGCAAGAAATACAAATACAAAATGACCTTTAAGCCATGGCTTTTCAAAGATATCAATTGTTATTGGTCAGCCCTTCTGACGATAAGAGCGGTATCTTTGAAAATCCATGGCTTAAAGGTCATTTTGTATTTCTTGCTTGGACACTTGATGAGTGTATAAACCTGTACATTATGCAAATGTTATCTATTTCATCACTTTATTATCTGTATATCGATAGGATCTAATATGAATTTTGATTCTTATATCATCCATTTATATATATATATATATATATATATATATATATATATATATATATTTATATATATATATATATATATATATTTATATATATATATATATATATATATTTATATATATATATATATATATATATTATCCATTTATGTGTATATATATATATATATATATTATCCATTTATGTATTATCGAAAATAAATTTTTACAAACATTTCGTTAAGATATTTGTTTGAAAAGAAATTTTTTTAAACATTTCGTTAAGATATTTGTTTGTAAAAAAATGATTAAAAAAACATTTCGGTAAAATATTTGTTTGAAAAGAAATTTTTTAAACATTTCGTTAACTAAACCTTAGAAAAAAACTTTTTTCTTTTTTTTTTACGTTTTGTTTTATAAACTAAATTATATTGTCCGTATTATTTAACAAAGAATTACAGGATAATCTAGAAAAAAATAAAATGTTACTTATTGAATACAATTTAGGTTTAAGTAATAGTAAAAGAATGGAAACATGTTCCCAATTAAATAACAGAACGTCCCCTTTCATTTTTGTTTTTAGCAAGAATTTCCTTCGTACACAAAAGTTTAACAAAAACAACATCGTTGTGCTTAATTTTTCAAAATATATGTTTTATTTCTTTAGCAAATAAATAATTCCAGCCATTACCCCGCTATTTAAGAGATTCCGACCGATAGATCATTTGTAGGATTCTTACCGTCCCTTTAAGTGTATCTCTCGTCCACCGGGTATAGCAGTGTACTCGTGTCTTATCAATGGAAGGAAAATGTAACAACTAAACTGCCAAACGGTTTCAATGATATTAATAACCAAGAATCATTTTTATTATTAGTCTGTGATTTTATTTCCTTCTATCTCCACTCCACCCACCGTCTATATATTTAGAAATTTCGTTTTACAAATAATTCAGACATGGAAACTCAAAATCAAAGAAGAACTGACGCCAAAGTGTGTTCTCGCACAGAGCCGTGAAAAAACTTTAACTTCATTTATACCTGATTCAACTTCACACCAAGCCTTTGAAAATTATTTTTTTTTCACACTTTTTGGACATCTCTCCCAGGTTTTACCGATCCATGATGTTTGTCAGTATTTTTCTTGACAAGAATTTTTATTTTTTTTATTTTTAAGCATTTGTCGGACCCCTTTAATTCAATTGTACTCATTTAAAGGTTACCTAGCGAATTTATGCAAACTTTCATTGTTTTTTTTTGTTTGTTTTTACACAAGTAAAATAAATTTACATCGTATTTTGATCTTTGTATTATCTATAGATTTTAATTTTACTGTTAGTTTAAAAACAATAAATGTTGATCATTTTATCACTAGTACCAGCAATGTAAAATAAAATTTAAAAAAATAAAAGAATCGTTTTTGGAATCAGAAATAAGGCTCAAATATTTCCGATTCCGATATTCCCCAAAATTCCGATTTTTCGGATTCACAATTCTGATTCCGGTTCATCGTCCCAACACTATAGTTCAGAGGTTGTTATTATTTTTTTAATGTGATTACTTGATTATTTACGTATGACAGACCAATATGTGGCTTTCTGTGGGGCTCTGCGACCACTTCCGCTATAGCCATGAGTTGTATTGTGTTTACCATCGTTGATCTAAATAAAAGTAATGACGCTGTTATGCCTGAGATCCCCAGCGCTGTTAAACCAGGGTGACTCAGCGTTTTAAATAATATATTTTTTATAACGAAAAAAAAACTATATCAAAGATTTGTTATTCATTTATTTATTTGTTTACATTGGTATGTGCGATTGTCGGACTTATGCGTGCGAGTCTATTTTCGTCTATCTTTAGTTTCACTATGTGATGCTATCCGAAATTAACTAGTAAATAAAACTATTGTGTGTTATCGGATTCATTTCATTTGTTATTTGTGAGTCTGCCCACGGCCGTAATCGTGTAACGTGCTATTAATTCTTGCGTGGTGGTTAATCAATTATTCAGTCTTTTAAATATATTAATTAAAATACAAAATTACTATATCTTAACGGTACACAAGATCCCAAGTAAATGATAACAACGTCATCGCTTGTATTTATAAAACTTAGGTAAACACGAAAGTGTTGCTATAGTTGTTGGGGAAAAATACGTATTACGTACGATATATAAATTATCGAATATAAAAGTATCTCTCTCTTCGCCATACTCTGGAGGGGGGCGAGGCAGCAGTCGGAAGGGGAAAGGTCCTGCTAAAAGAATTGTTCCTTCAGCGACCCATCCAACAAGGTCTGGTAATAAATGGAGTCTCTGGATGAAGCAAAGTCGCACTGCGGACGCTACCGACTCGTAACAGAGTCTGTTTATGTCGTGGAAATGGCCACCCACTCGCAAGAGAGTTTGTCGATCTCATTGAGGGGTTAACCTGTGAATCCGAATCTGCATCTGAATGAACTCCTCAGTGTCGAAGTTCTTTCATATCCACTACTGGAAGTGGAAAAACTATAGTTCAACTATCTCACTCATAAGAGAGTCCGTCTACTAGTGGAAACTGTATCTGAAACATCCCACTTGCAACAGAGTCCGTCTATACACCACTGCTAGTGGAAACCGTATCTGAAAAAGTCTGACTCGTAAGAGAGTCTGTCGATGTTCGCCGTACTGGCCACCGGCCCTGTTCGCCGGGGAATGGCGGACGCCACTGTTCACCACTGAACGGGGAATGGCAACCGCCAATGTTCACCTTGTTTTCTTTAACCTCCAATTGAATGTAAAAGGGAGAACCTAATATATGTTTTTAAGTACCCCCCCCCCCTCCAACCAAAAAGGCGCCAGTTCGACCCTGCTCCGTTGGGTTTCATATCCCCCCCTCCTGAAGGCCTCACCCACTCAATAGGCTCGACCGTCCATATTTTTTTTTTCATAGTCTCGCAGAAAACTCTTACCCGATAATTATACTCAAATAATTAAATTACCACATTCTTATATAAAACATAATAACAGCCTTTAAACATATTTAAACAACATTTATGAACGACTAATTCCTAGCACATGGGTGACCTCATTTCCGTCCGTTTTTTTCTTTTCTCTGATTATTCCCGATGAAAAACAACATCGTTTTATGCTTCAACCATCACCCACTCATTATATATATATATATATATATATATATATATATATATATATATATATATATATATATATATATAGAGAGAGAGAGAGAGAGAGAGAGAGAGAGAGAGAGAGGGGGGTTGTAGCTCTTGTTTGTTCGTTGGGGATCATTTGTAGAAGATCCACGCCAAAAAGATATCTACGTCACCCTCCCCCCCCCCACCTCATAAAATAGACAACATTCAGGTTGTAGAAAATAATGGTTTTGATTACTTACTCGAAATAATGGAATCTATTCATGTCATTGAGTATTTGCATAAAAAGATCGTTTCTCTTATATTTCTTCTCCGCATAAACTCGCACAGATAGCTACCCCCATGTCGCGATGCGTTCCACAGTGGCGTTTATTCTGCATTCTGTACATCCTTTAACTCTAACCATAACCTAACTCAACCCTTACCCTATCACGACACGTGTGTAGACAATGCTACAAAGGTAAATCAAGAGTATGTGCACGCACTGCGCATATCTGGCGAGGCTTTTTTTTTACTAATCTTTTTATTTGTATTGTGGCTTTTTTTAAACTAATCTTTTTATTTGTATTGTGGCTTTTTTTAACTAATCTTTTTATTTGTATTGTGGCTTTTTTAACTAATCTTTTTATTTGTATTGTGGCTTTTTTTAAACTAATCTTTTTATTTGTATTGTGGCTTTTTTAACTAATCTTTTTATTTGTATTGTGGCTTTGTTTAACTAATCTTTTTATTTGTATTGTGGCTTTTTTAAACTAATCTTTTTATTTGTATTGTGGCTTTTTAACTAATCTTTTTATTTGTATTGTGGCTTTTTTTAACTAATCTTTTTATTTGTATTGTGGCTTTTTTTAACTAATCTTTTTATTTGTATTGTGGCTTTTTTTAACTAATCTTTTTATTTGTATTGTGGCTTTTTTTAAACTAATCTTTTTATTTGTATTGTGGCTTTTTTTAACTAATCTTTTTATTTGTATTGTGGCTTATTTTAAACTAATCTTTTTATTTGTATTGTGGCTTTTTTTAACTAATCTTTTTATTTGTATTGTGGCTTTTTTTAACTAATCTTTTTATTTGTATTGTGGCTTTTTTTAAACTAATCTTTTTATTTGTATTGTGGCTTTTTTAACTAATCTTTTTATTTGTATTGTGGCTTTTTTTAACTAATCTTTTTATTTGTATTGTGGCTTTTTTTAACTAATCTTTTTATTTGTATTGTGGCTTTTTAACTAATCTTTTTATTTGTATCGTGGCTTTTTTTAACTAATCTTTTTATTTGTATTGTGGCTTTTTTTAACTAATCTTTTTATTTGTATTGTGGCTTTTTTTAACTAATCTTTTTATTTGTATTGTGGCTTTTTTTTAACTAATCTTTTTATTTGTATTGTGGCTTTTTTTAACTAATCTTTTTATTTGTATTGTGGCTTATTTTAAACTAATCTTTTTATTTGTATTGTGGCTTTTTTTAACTAATCTTTTTATTTGTATTGTGGCTTTTTTTAACTAATCTTTTTATTTGTATTGTGGCTTTTTTTAACTAATCTTTTTATTTGTATCGTGGCTTTTCCTTAGAAAAGACATTTATCTGTTTACAGACTTCTCCTAGGGTTTTAGAGAAACACCCCCAAGATGAACAGCAAGTGTGCTGACTGTAATATCATACAGGATCAGTGAATCTATAGACCGAGGGTTCCCTATTAAAGCAAATCTCTTAGCATATCAAAAGTCTTTGATCGGATTTGGCACAAACGTCTATTCCACAAGCTTGCTCGCTATGGAATATCTGGAAATGTCCTCTCAACTACTAAATCCTTTCTCTCTGATAGGTTTATAAAAATAGTTGTTGATGGGCAGAACTCTGAATCACATCGTATCAATGCCGGTGTGCTTTAGGGGTTCAATTCTGGGCCCAACCCTTTTCCTGATATTCATCAATGATCTCCCTAAACACATTCTAAGATCATTCGTCGACATTTATGCAGATGACAGAACCATCTATGGCAACACTTCAAAGAGCACTAATGATCAATATCTATCTTATGCTCTATCTTCCAACGTTGGGCACGTGGTGCAATGGAAGGAAAAGTGGCTGGTTACTTTTAATACATCTAAAACCAAACTTCTCTCTTTTCACCACCAACGCTCGGATCCTCTCTTTGCTCTGATTGAAATAAATGGCACTTCCCTTGATGAAGCCCCCTGCTTTGACCTATTGGGACTGACCTTCACTTCAGACTTGAAATGGAAGGCTTACATCAAATCCATTGCTAAGGTCCCTGGATAAATGGTTTCATCATTCTACTGTTTGAGAAGTATCTCACGCCTGATGCAATCTTCTACCTTTACAAGAGTCAAATATGTCCTAAAATTGAGTATAGATGCTAGCCTTTCTTTGCTTTATCGTTATTTTCATGGGGGGTGTTCGACTGAGCTCCAATCTATGGTTCCCCCACCTGTAAAATATTCACAGCTAAAAGCCGTCTTTCTACACCAACTGTCAATAATTTCCCTTTCTCCCTCTGTGTACCTAAAACTAAACGGAGCTTCCATGAGCAGAGTTTCTTTCCTAAAACTATCCGTCTGTGGAATACCAACCACGGGCGGCTTCCCAGCTGAATATGACAGTCGTTTTCAAGTCCAATGTAAACAAATTCTTGTGTAGACGTCCTCTTAAATAAAAAATACTTATTTCATTAAAGCAAATATATTGCCTTTCGATTTTTTA
>OY744524.1:121625715-121730715 GCA_963556195.1 Sepiola atlantica | reverse complement strand
TTATCAGAGGAGAAATACAGATGGATAAGTTGGCTTTCGAAAAAACCAAAGTTCAAAAATTTGAAAAATATGAAAATTATTATTAAAAATTATTAAAATAATTTTTGTTAAAAAAACGTATTGAATGAAAAGAAAAGTTCCGTGAAAAAGATATGCAAATTGTCCGGGTGGTAAATTTCCGTTGAAAAGAAGTCCGGTGAAATTGTAGAATGTGAAGAAAAACTCTTTGCGTGAGAGCAGATTGGAGAAAGTGCTCAAAATGTAGGTAAGTCCAGATGCACTTAAAGGAGGTTGAGAAGAGGAAAACAGGCCATTTTATTGATGTACTTCCAGGGCCAAGTAAAACAGAAGAATCTCATTCAAGGTTTAAATCCGAATGTATATATATATATATACTAGAAAAATACCCGTCTCAGAACGAGTTTAAGCAATATGTATAGTATTACTTTTTTCATTTTAACCCTTTTTCTCTTTTAGAGGGGGGGGGCAAGTCTCATCCCCCTTAATATAATAATATTCTTTGGTACAATTTATCTTTTTAAAGTTATTTAGTCCGGCCCAGACGATTGTTAATATGAAACATTTTTTAAATAATCACCTACAAATAAAATCAGCAAAGGGGACGGCTCATGTTAAATTTAAAAATATGATAGTAATTGTTAACCTTAAGATTAGAAACGACTTCACTGTGTGTGTTTGTGTGTGTGTGTGCCCGCAGGGGGTAGGAATCACTTGTTCCATGCATATTTTATTAAATAAGAGAGACATTCTTTGTCTATTATTGTTTTATTGTCACCTTCGCCTATAAAAAGGCCACTCATCATAAGTTTGTCTCCCATGGCTGTATAAGTTGCAATAACCACAACCGAATCTTTTTTAATCGTTTTTCCGAATTCAGAAAAAACATAGCATGGACCGTGGTATTCATTGTGCATGCTCTCATGTACCCAAACCCCACCCGGATCAGCTGTGGGATGGGGAGAATACTTGCTAGTAGCTATCACTTCACATGTCTGCTCGGTATCAAGTCAGGCCAGAAAAGAGAGTGAGAACTTGTCTCACTTCTAGTCTGTGACGTCGCAGCCACATGAGCTATACCTTTACCACCTTTCAATATAAAACATTATTAGATCTGTATTATTTTTTCCAACATCTTAGAAACTTTCGCAAGTCAGAGAGCAAAGCAAATGAAAACATTTTCCCAAAAGCCAGGTTGTTGTTTTGGACATTATATATACTTCTCGAGCTTTCGACCAACTATGAGTCATCTTTGGAGTAATTGTAAAATATAATTAAGTATGGAAGACACACCTAAGAAGAAATCTTTTTTATGTCGAGCAGAAAAGAAGATTTGGGTTGGAGGAGATTGCGTTACGTCATTCAGTTTTCATCAGTTAATTTTCAAGCTTTTGACTAACCGTTTAATCATCTTCCGGAAGACTTGTCAAATACATACCCATATTTTGATCAAACACGACTTGTAAAAGTTAGAATTTTGGAAAGCCGGAGAAACTTATCTCAGAATGGTTATCTTCTTCAATACATTATTATTGTTCACCAAGCGCCCGCATCGTCTCTGGGTTGGACAGTTCTATGCCCTCTGCTCTTTCAAGTTTTCCCTTTTTCATCTCCAATAGTGCACACATTGTTGTTGCTGCTGCTGCTGCTGCTGCTGCTGCTGCTGCTGATGATGATGATGATGATGATGATGATGATGATGATGATGATGATTAAGGATTTTCTTATGACCTTGCTGCTGGTTGGGAGACGTCTAGTAGTACGAAATGGAGGTCCATTTTTCCGATATCCAGAGGACAAGGTATGCCAGAGCATCTTGGAAGGGGAATTAGTGGTTGTAGCGGTCGATGGATTCACGGACATTCATAGATGACGTACTTAGCTGTTTCCTCTCCCACACCATACTTTCGGCAAACTCAGTCGTAAACATGGTCAATCTTTTAAACCCAATACTTCATGTCTGGATGATGGCCACTTCGAAGTCTACTGAGTTTCACTTGCTGTTTCCTAATGAGAGTCTTTTCCGACTCAATTTCTTACCATGGTCCTCGTAGATCCTCTTAACTCGTTCATGCAGGAAGGGTGGTAGTTTAATCGTACGGTAGATCACGTCATAGTGGTGCAGGACTTCGGATTAGTCGTCTTCTGTCACTACTTTTGCTTTTTCATCTGCTATTTCATTGCATCATTGTTGCTGCTGCGGCTCCTGTTACTGCTTCTTACTCACTTGGGGTTTTCAGGTGAGTCATTATAAGTGGTTGCTTCCTGGCAACAACAAGTGGTATTCCCTGGAGTCTGAGTGACACATAGTCTTCATAGATTTCCAATAATCCCCGCTTTTTTCGATAACCGTCACAGAACATTTTGCGTTCTCGCAACAGCTGTTTACCATTCATTTATCCATGATATGGACCGTTAGCTTTCTTTGGAATTCGAGTGGTAATAAGCCTCCTGAGGATTCCTGTACTCTTCGTGCACCTCCACTGAATGTCTGGCTGGTTCTCCACTTCCTCGGTCTTTTCATCATTCATTGACCATTCACAACCATTTTGTGTGATACCAGCCGATGCTGATGCTACCACCTTTTTTAGTAGAGGGGTTCAAAGTATGAAATTTCCTTTTTAAATATCATCTATATTTCAGTTCACTTGGGTTCGTGTAATTTTTTTTCTATAAATTTTTGGCTGGTATTTATGCAGCATTATCCTATTTCCACAGACCAGTGGTTGGTTGGCCAATGTAGGATTTTAAAAAATATTTCATGTGTTTTCATCGGTGTCGTGTTTTGTATGGTGTATATCCTCCGTTTGCAGTTTCTCAGTTTTTTTTCCGCAGGTTTTTCGGAAGTGCACCTAGTGCTCCTGCTATTATTGGTATTACTGTCACTTTACTTATGCTATTATTGGTATTACTGTCACTTTACTTATGCTATTATTGGTATTACTGTCACTTTACTTATGCTATTATTGGTATTACAGCAACGATCTCCTTCATGCTCCATATTCCCTTCAGTTTTCTGACAATCTTTTACAATTATTGGTATTACTGTCACTTTACTTATGCTATTATTATTATTATTATTATTATTATTATTATTATTATTATTATTATTATTATCAACTCACTAAGAGTTCTCATGCATGTCATCGTCAGTGATTACTCACTGACAATAACTGGTGTTCCTATCAAGCGATAATCCACCATTACGGAAATCCTAAACTTCTCTCTGACCAATAGTATGGATTTAGACAATCATGTTCTACTGCAGATATCCTAACGGTCATCTCTAAACGCGTTTACAATACACTGGATAAAGCAGGTGAAGCTTGGTGGTGGCGCTTGATATATCCAAAGCCTTTGACAAGTTCTGGCATGAAGGTCTTCTCAAGAAAATTAATTTGTACGATATTACTCGACGAGTATTCAATATAATCTACTAGCGGAACCCGTCGCCCGGCGTTGCGCAGGAGAAAGTACTACCTATTGAATAAAAAAGAAACCGCATATTGTTCTCCCCCCCCCCCGCTCTACCGTGTTGGTGAATGTTTTAAATTAAAAAAAAGAAAAGAAAATGGTTTAGAGCAGAATGGGATCGAACGCCGATACTGGCAATAATTAAACCTCCCTTCTTAACCATTGCGCCACAGGTACTACTTGAAAAATGCAATTGAAAATATGCCACTTAACGTAAGCTTGTTTACTGGCAGCTTCTGGCAGCGAAAAGTAAAGTTCAACAATGACACAGTTTATGTCATTTATTTGGGAAGGGTTAAAGGTATATGATTTTGAAAATATAAATGTGTCGGGGTCTAACAGCATCTTGGCGACTATTGAATTAAGTGGGAAGTCGATTCAATGAAGGGATTGTAGCCGCCATATTTGAAGAATAAATGTTGCAGGAACTGTGTTCGTTAATGTCATTCGCTTGATTCCGGAATGAATGTAAATGTGGAAATAAAACGTAATCTGATATTCGCGGAATGTCATAGGATTCAACGGGAGCGGTCATTATTTGTTTGCGTATTGTTTTATATTATATAGTAAATTAATACCAGGCAAATAATAAATAAGGACGGACTGTTTTGTGAAAAGTAAACTATGTTATTACTTCCTGGTGTCGATGAGTGTAGTCACAGTACACAATTGTTAGGGGGAAAAATCTTTGCTACCACCTATATGGAGTTGGTTTTTTGGAGAGACGTTGATGGTGGGCCAAATGTAATATTGAGTGTTAGGTTGGAAAAAATAGTAACAACTTTAGTGAAACACGCTCGAGTGAATAAGTGTAGTATAGCGGTGAGTTTAGTAGCCTGTTTTGTATATGGTTATTTTCCTATACTCCGAGAAGTTATTTAGGCCGGTGAATTCCCTCGGACAACCTCCATCTTTATCTACAGATGGAGATTTTACAAACCTTGGGAACTCACCAGACCTTAGGCATAGCGCCCGGGATATATTTCCTATACTCCGAGAAGGTACAGGGGAAAAAACGTCTCTACTTTATATATTAGATTATATAAATCTCACCTGTCTGTATGCATGTATGTATGTATGTATGTATGTAAAGCTTCTCCTCCGAGGGTACCCAACAAACGGTCACACGGGTGGCATCATTCCGACCGGCCAGCTCAGGCACGTGTAATATCTCAGAACTGGAAAAAAAAATTGACTCTTTGCGGGTCGACTGAGCACTTTTCTCCAATGGGGGGTGGCTTTTAACTCGATTTTTCAACGTTGTTTAGTACTAATTTGAGAAGAAATCAATGCTATCATGTATAATTTGAAAAATAATGCCAAGTCACGATTTTAACAGGAAATGACGTCAGAAGAAAAAAGTGTAGGGAAAAAAATCACTCACACTACAACCCTTCTTTCCCTCTCACTCCCACCCTTTCTACCTTCCTTTCTTTATTAATATTCCTCCCTAAGCCCGTTCTGTTGTCATTATACCACCCTCCTAAGCATTACCTCCTCCTTTTTGAGAGGTGTGGAGTAAGTGTAGTATCTGTTAAGAGGAGAGAGTGTCGGAATTCGGCGGTATAGTAACCGGGGGGTGCTTCTACGGTATAGGACCATGAGGCTTCTGTGGTATACGAACCGGGGAATGCTTCTGCTGTATAGGATCACGAGGCTTCTGCGGTATAGCAACTGGAGGTGCTTCTGCGGTATAGCAACAATGGGTTGCTTCTGCGGTATAGCAACCAGGAGGTGCTTCTGCGGTATACCAACCGAGGGGGGGGGGCTGCTTCAGCGGTATAGGACCGGGGATGCTTCTGCGGTATAGCAACCGGGGGTGCTTCTGCTGTAAAGGACCACAAGGCTTCTGCGGTATAGCAACCGGAGGGGGGGTGCTTCTGCGGTATAGCAACCGGGAGGGAGCTTCTGCGGTATAGCAACCGGAGTGTGATTCTGCAATATAGGACCACGAGGTTTCTGCAGTAAAGAAGCCAGGGGGTACTTCTGCGGTATAGGAATCTGAGGCTTTTGCGGTATGGTACCCGAGGGGGGGTGCTTCTGCGGTATAGGAACCTGAGGCTTCTGCGGTATGGTACCCGGGGAATGCTTCTGCGGTATTGAACCCGACGAGGTCGGGGGGGGGGCTTCTGCGGTATAGGACCACGAGGCTTCTGCGGTATAGCAACAAAGGGGGATCTTCTGCGTTATAACAAACGGAGGGTGATACTGCAATATAAGACCACGGGGGGGTGCTTCTGCAGTATAGCAACCGGGGGGGGGGGTGCTTCATCGGTATAGGAAACTGAGGCTTCTGCTGTATATGAATCTGAGGCTTCTGCAGTATGGCACCAGGGGCGTGCTTCTGCGGTATAGGAACCTGAGGCTTCTGCGGTATAGCACCCAGGAGGTGCTTCTGCGGTATAGGAACCTGAGGCTTCTGGGATGTGACACCTCGGGGGGGGGGGGGTTCTTCTGCAGTATAGTATCCCTGTTGGGTATGGCGCCTAGGGGGGGGTGCTTCTGCGTTATGGAACCCAGAGGGTGCTTTTGCGGTATAGGACAACAAGGCTTCTGCGGTATAGCAACCTGAGGCTTCTGTGGCATGGCACCTAGTGTGGGGGGTGCTTCTGTGGTATAGGAACCTGAGGCTTCTGTGGTATGGCAACCGGGGGGGTGCTTCTGTGGTATAGGAACCTGAGGCTTCTGTGGTATGGCAACCGGGGGGGTGCTTCTGTGCTATAGAGACCTGAGGCTTCTGTGGTATAGGAACCTGAGGCTTCTGCGGTATGGCACCAGGGGCGTGATTCTGCGGTATAGGAACCTGAGGCTTCTGCGGTATAGGAACCTGAGGCTTCTGCGGTATGAAAACCGTGGGGTACTTCTGCAGTATGGAACGGGGGCAGGGGGGGGGCGTCTGCGGTATAGGACCACGATGCTTCTGCGGTATTGGACCTAGGGTTCTTCTGCAGTATAAGGCCATGAGGCTTCTGCAGTATAGCAACCAAGAGTGCTGATGCGGTATAGGACCACGAGGCTTCTGCGGTATAGTAACCGGGGTGGTGCTTCTGCAGTATAGGACCACGAGGCGATATAGCAACCGGGGGGTGCTTCTGCGGTATAGTGTGACGAGGCTTCTGCGGTATAACAATTAAGGCGGGTGCTTCTGCGGTATAACCACCGAGGCGGGTGCTTCTGCGGTATAGGGCCACAAAGCTTCTTCGGTACAGCAACCAAGAGTGCTTCTGCTGTATAGGACAACGAGGCTTCTGCAGTATGGAAACCGAGGGTGCTTCTGCGGTATAGCAATCAGGGGGTGCTTCTGCGGTATAGGGCCACAAGGCTTCTGCAGTATAGCAACCAAGAGTAAGTATGCGGTATATGGCCACGAGGCTTCGGCGATATAGTAACCGTGGGTGCTTCTGCAGTGTAGGACCACAAGGCTTCTGCGGTATAGGACCACGAGGCTTCTGTGGTATAGCAATTGGGGGGGATGCTTCTGCGGTATAGAAACCTGAGGCTTCTGCTGCATTGCACTCAGGGGTGTGCTTCTGCGGTATAGAAACCTGAGGTTTCTGCATTATGAAAACCGTGGGGTACTTCTGCGGTATGGAACGGATGAGGGGGGCTTCTGCGGTATAAGACCACGAGGCTTCTGCGGTATAGCAACTGGTTTGGGCGTGCTTCTGCGGTATTGGACCGGGTGTGTTTCTGCAGTATAGGGCCACGAGGCTTCTGCAGTATAGCAACCAAGAGGTCTTATGCGGTATAGGACAACGAGGCTTCTGCGGTATGGTAACCAGGGTGGTGCTTCTGCAGTATAGGACCCTGGGGCTTTTGCGATATAGCAACCGGGGTTGCTTCTGCGGTATAGTGCCTTGAGGTTTCTGCGGTATAACAACTGGGGCGGGTACTTCTGCGGTATTAAACCGGGGGTGCTTCTGCAGTATAGTGCCACAAAGCTTCTGCGGTATAGCAACCGGGAGTGCTAATGCGGTATAGGACCACGAGGCACTGTGCTGTATAGTAACCGGGGGATGCTTCTGCTGTATAGGACAACGAGGCTTCTGCAGTATAGAAACCGAGGGTGCTTCTGCGGTATAGGGCTACGAGTCTTCTGCGGTATAGCAACCGGGGAGGTGCTCATGCTGTATAAGACCACTAGGCTTCTGCAGTATAGCAACCAGGGGTGCTTTTGCTGCATTGGACCAGGGGTGCTTCTGCGGTATAGGGCCACAAGGCTTCTGCAGTATAGCAACCAAGAGTGCTAATGCGGTATAGGACCACGAAGCTTCGGCGGTATAGTAACCGGGGGTGCTTCTGCAGTATAAGACCACAAGGCTTCTGCGGTATAGCAACCGGGGGTGCTTCTGCGGTATAGGACCACGAGGCTTCTGTGGTATAGCAATTGGAGTGGGGGGGTGCTTCTGCGGTATAGAAACTTGAGGCTTTAGCGGTATGGCACTGGGGGTGCTTCTGCAGTATAGAAACCTGAGGCTTCTGCTGTATGGCACTTGCGGGGTGCTTCTGTTTTATAGGAACCTGAGGCTTTTGCGGTATAGCACCCGTGTGGTGCTTCTGCGGTATAGGAACGTGAGGCTACTGCGGTATGGCACCAGGGGGCGGCTTCTGCGGTATGGCACCAGGGGGGACTAATGCAGTATAGGACCACAAGGTTTCTGCGGTATAGCAAGTGGGAAGTGCTTCTGCGGTATAGAAACCACAGGGGTGCTTCTGCGGTATAGCAACTGCGGGTGTGCTTTTGCGGTATAGTAATCAAGGGTGCTTCTGGGGTATAGGATCACAAGGCTTCTGCGGTATAGGACCACGAGGCTATTGCAGTATAGCAACCAGGAAGGTACTTCTGTGGTATAGGACCACGAGGCTTCTGCGGTATAGCAACCTGAGGCTTCTGTAGTATGGCACCCGGGGGGGTGCTTCTGCGGTATAGGAACCTGAGGCTTCTGCGGTATGAAGACCGTGGGGTACTTCTGCGGTATAGAACAGGGGCGGGGGGGGGGGGGCTTCTGCAGTATAGGACCACGATGCTTCTGCGGTATTGGACCGAGGGTTCTTCTGCAGTATAAGGCCATGAGGCTTCTGCAGTATAGCAACCAAGAGTGCTGATGCGGTATAGGACCACAAGGCTTCTGCGGTATAGTAACCGGGGTGGTGCTTCTGCAGTATAGGACTTGAAGGTTTCTGCGATATAGCAACCGGGGGTGCTTCTGCGGTATAGTGCCTTGAGGCTTCTGCGGTATAACAACCAGGGCTGGTGCTTCTGCGGTATTGGACCTGGGGTGCTTCTGCTGTATAGGACAACAAGGCTTCTGCAGTATAGAAACCGAGGGTACTTCTGCGGTATAGCAACCAGGGGGTGCTCCTGCTGTATAGGACCACGAGGCTTCTGCAGTATAGCAACCGGGGGTGCTTTTGCGGTATTGGACCGGGGGATGCTTCTGCGGTATAGGGCCACAAGGCTTCTGCAGTATAGCAACCAAGAGTGAGTATGCGGTATAGGACCACGAGGCTTCGGCGGTATAGCAACCTGAGGCTTCTGTAGTATGGCACCCGGGGGGGTGCTTCTGCGGTATAGGAACCTGAGGCTTCTGCGGTATGAAGACCGTGGGGTACTTCTGCGGTATAGAACAGGGGCGGGGGGGGGGCTTCTGCAGTATAGGACCACGATGCTTCTGCGGTATTGGACCGAGGGTTCTTCTGCAGTATAAGGCCATGAGGCTTCTGCAGTATAGCAACCAAGAGTGCTGATGCGGTATAGGACCACAAGGCTTCTGCGGTATAGTAACCGGGGTGGTGCTTCTGCAGTATAGGACTTGAAGGTTTCTGCGATATAGCAACCGGGGGTGCTTCTGCGGTATAGTGCCTTGAGGCTTCTGCGGTATAACAACCAGGGCTGGTGCTTCTGCGGTATTGGACCTGGGGTGCTTCTGCTGTATAGGACAACAAGGCTTCTGCAGTATAGAAACCGAGGGTACTTCTGCGGTATAGCAACCAGGGGGTGCTCCTGCTGTATAGGACCACGAGGCTTCTGCAGTATAGCAACCGGGGGTGCTTTTGCGGTATTGGACCGGGGGATGCTTCTGCGGTATAGGGCCACAAGGCTTCTGCAGTATAGCAACCAAGAGTGAGTATGCGGTATAGGACCACGAGGCTTCGGCGGTATAGTAACCAGGGGTGCTTCTGCAGTATAGGACCACAACACTTCTGCGGTATAGCAATTGGAGGGGGGAGTGCTTCTGCGGTATAGGACCACGAGGCTTCTGCTGTATTGCACTCAGGCTTCTGCGGTATGAAAACCGTGGGGGCTTCTACGGTATAGGAACTGTTTGGGGCATGCTTCTGCGGTATTGGACCGGGTGTGCTTCTGCAGTATAGGGCCACAAGGCTTTTGCAGTGTAGCAACCAAGAGTGCTAATGCGGTATAGGACTATGAGGCTTCTGCGGTATAGTAATAAGGGTGGTGCTTCTGCAGTATAGGACCCTGGGGCTTCTGCGATATAGCAACCGGGGGTGCTTCTGCGGTATGGCACCTGCGGGGTGCTTCTGTTGTATAGGAACCTTAGGCTTCTGCGGTATGGCACCCATGGGTTCTTCTGCGGTATAGGAACGTGAGGCTTCTGCAGTATGGCACCAGGGGGCGGCTTCTGCAGTATGGCACCAGGGGGGGGGGACTAATGCGGTATAGGACCACAAGGCTTCTGCAGTATAGCAAGTGGGGCGGGTGCTTCTGCGGTATTGGACCGGGGGTGCTTCTGCGGTATAGGGCCACAAAGCTTATGCAGTTTAGCAACCAAGAGTGCTTCTGCTGTATAGGACAACAAGGCTTCTGCAGTATAGAAACCGAGGGTGCTTCTGCGGTATAGTAATCAGGGGGTGCTTCTACAGTATAGGGCTACGAGGCTTCTGCAGTATAGCAACCGGGGGTTCTTTTGCGGTATTGGACCGGGGCTGCTTCTGCGGTATAAGGCCACAAGGCTTCTGAAGTATAGCAACCAAGAGTGAGTATGCGGTATAGGACCACAAGGCTTCGGCGGTATAGTAACCGAGGGTGCTACTGCAGTATAGGACCACAAGGCTTCTGCGGTTTAGCAATTGGAGGGGGGGGTGCTTCTGTGGTATAGAAACCTGAGGATTCTGCTGTATTGCACTGAGGGGGGTGCTTCTGCGGTATAGAAACCTGAGGCTTCTGCGGTCTGAAAACCGTGGGGTACTTCTGCGGTACTTCTGCGGTATGGCATGGGGGGGGGCTTCTACGGTATAGGAACACGAGGCTTCTGCAGTATAGCAACTGGTTGGGGCATGCTTCTGCAGTATAGGGCCACAAGGCTTCTGCAGTATAGCAACCAAGAGTGCTAATGCGGTATAGGACCATGAGGCTTCTGCGGTATAGTAACCAGGGTGGTGCTTCTGCAGTATAGGACCCTGGGGCTTCTGCGATATAGCAACCGGGGGTGCTTCTGCGGTATGGCACCTGCGGGGTGCTTCTGTTGTATAGGAACCTGAGACTTCTGCGGTATAGGAACGTGAGGCTTCTGCGATATGGCAACTGCGGGTGTGCTTTTGTGGTATAGTAACCAAGGGTGCTTCTGTGGTATAGGATCACAAGGCTTCTGCGGTATAGCAACCGAGGGGTGCTTCTGCAGTATAGGACCACGAGGCTATTGCAGTATAGCAACCAGGAAGGTGTTTCTGCGGTATAGGACCACGAGGCTTCTGCGGTATAGCAACCTGAGGCTTGTGTAGTATGGCACTCGGGGGAGGGGGGAGGTTGCTTCTGCGGTATAGGTACATGAGGCTTCTGCTGTATTGCACTCAGGGGGGTGCTTCTGCGGTATAGAAACTTGAGGCTTCTGCGGTATTGCACCCGGGGGGGGGGTGCTTCTGCGGTATAGGAACCTGAGGCTTCTGCGGTATGAAAACTGTGGTGTACTTCTGCGTTTGGCACAGGGGGGGGGGGGCTTCTGCGGTATAGGACCACGATGCTTCTGCGGTATAGCAACTGGTTGGGGCGTGCTTCTGCGGTATTGGACCGGGTGTGGTTCTGCAGTATAGGACCACAGGGCTTCTGCAGTATAGCAACCAAGAGTGCTAATGCGGTATAGGACCATGAGGCTTCTGCGATATAGTAATCGGGGTGGT
The DNA here is from genome assembly GCA_963556195.1 of Sepiola atlantica. Taxonomy (NCBI): domain Eukaryota; kingdom Metazoa; phylum Mollusca; class Cephalopoda; order Sepiida; family Sepiolidae; genus Sepiola; species Sepiola atlantica. The sequence continues at coordinate 121,719,084 of OY744524.1, read as the reverse complement.
TCTTCTGCAGTATACGATCCTGGGGCTTCTACGATATAGCAACCGGGGGTGCTTCTGCAGTATAGTGCCTTGAGGCTTCTGCAATATAACAACTGGGGCGGGTGCTTCTGCGGTATTGGACCGGGGGTGCTTCTGCGGTATAGTTCCACAAAGCTTCTGCGCTATAGCAACCGGGAGTGCTAATGCGGTATAGGACCACGAGGCACTGTGCTGTATAGCAATCGGGGGGTGCTTCTGCGGTATAGGGCTACGAGGCTTCTGCGGTATAGCAACTGGGGGGTGCTCCTGCTGTATAGGACCACGAGGCTGCTGCAGTATAGCAACCGGGGGTGCTTCTGCGGTATTGGACTGGGAGTGCTTCTGCGGTATAGGGCCACAAGGCTTCTGCAGTATAGCAACCAAGAGTGCTAATGCGGTATAAGACCACGATGCTTCTGCGGTATAGTAACCGGGGGTGCTTCTTCAGTATAGGACCACAAGGCTTCTGCAGTATAGCAACAGGGGGTGCTTTTGCGGTATAGGACCACGAGGCTTCTGTGGTATAGCAACCGGGGGGTGCTTCTGCGGTATAGGACAGGTGGTACTTCTTCTTGATTTTCTAAATACTCGGCGTTATCCAGGAGAAAAGTTCTCAATATCCTAGATAGACCTACTGTAGTGATAAGTTCGAATAATATCTTAACGCCATCTACGTTTCTCTTTGGAGTAATTTGCAGATCAAAAGGAGGTGGGATCAGTAAGAGTGATTTCAGTAGTGCTCTGGATTGGGCGGTTGGGGAAAATTTTAGGGGTCAGGCCAAACTTTTTAGGGGGCCGGGCCAAATTTTTTTTTTTTCTTTTTGAACTCAAAATATTTCTCAGGGTTGTGAGAGAGTAAAAAAATGGGCGGGAGAGGCTGGAGAGATTTGGCGTCCGGGAAAATTTTAGGGGTCGGGCCAAATTTTTTTTTTTTTTTTTTTTTAACTTAAAATATTACTCAGGGTTGAGGGGAGAGTAAAAATAAATTCGGAGGATGGACTTGGAGAGATGGGGGGAGAGAGTCGGGGAAAATTTTAGGGGTCGGGCCAAAGTTTTTAGGAGGTCGGACCAAATTTTTTTTTTCTTTGTAATTAAAATATTTCTCAGGGTTGGGGGAGAGTAAAATAAAAATTGGGCGGGAATGGAGAGATTCGGGGTCAAGGAAAATTTTAGGGGTCAAGCCAAACTTTTTAGGGGGTCGGGCCAAATTATTATTTTTTTTTAACTTAAAATATTTCTCAGGGTTGGGGGATAGTAAATAAAAATGGGGGGGTGAGGTTGGAGAGATGAGAGGGTCAGGGAAAATCTCAGAGGTCGGGCTAAACTTTTTATGGGGTCAGGCCAAAGTTTGCTTTTTTTTTACTTAAAATATTTCTCAGGGTTGGGGGAGAGTAAAACCACATTTTGGCGGTGGTGATGGAGGGGGAAAAATTGGGGGGGTGGGGGAAATCTTTTTGGGGGGGTCCAAATTTTTGTATTATTTTGACTTAAAATATTTCTGAGGGTTGTGGAGAGTAAAAAATTGTTTGGGGCGGTTGGGGGTGGAGTGTAAAAAATTTGGGGGGGTCGGGAAAAATTTTTTGAGTAATGGGGTTGAGGGAGAGTTAAATCTTTATGGGGGGTGGGGCTGAAGGGTAAAAATTTGGGAGGGGGGTCGGGGAATTTTTTTTTCTTGAACTTAAACAGGGCTCATTAATATGAGTTCTTTTTTATGATAGTAACACTACATGAATGAACTTGATTTTTGTCCTTTGATACGACAGGGGCGCATTAATATGAGTTATTTTTTTAGAATAGTGACAAAACATGAGCAAACACTATTTTGTTTTTTACATGACAGGGGCGCATTAATATTAGTGCTTAGGTATGCCAACGGGGCTGGAGATAGGTACATATATAGTATGTGCACCCTTGCAGAGATAGGTAAGTATATAGTATGCACACAGTGGCGGCGATAGGTACAATATATTATACGCACCGGGGTGGCGATAGTTATATATATATAGTATGTGCACAGGGGTAGCAATGGGCATGTGTATAGTAGTGCATAGGGGTAGCGATAGGTACATATATAGCATGTGCACAGGGGCGACAATAAGTACGTATATAGAATGCGCACCAGGGCGGTGATAGGTCTATATTTAGCATGTGCTATGGGGCGGCGATCAGTACGTACATAGCACGCGCACCGGGGAGGCGATAGGTACGTATATAGCACGCGCACCAGGGCGGCGATAGGTACGTATTTAGCATTCGCACCGGGGCAGCGATAGGTACTTATGTAGTATGCATACCGGGGCGGCAACAGGTATTTATGTAGTATGCACAGCGGGGCTGCGATATGTACGCATTTAGTATGAACACCAGGGCGGAGATATGTACCTATGTAGTATGCACACCGGAGCGGAGATATGTACCTATATAGAAGGTGCGGACAGAGGTGCTAATTTTATAGAAATATGTCATACTTTTGCTCTGGGCAACGTAAGAGGAATGGTGGGGAAGAAACAGCTTTCGAAAAAGGCAAAATGAGTAAGTAACGGTGAAATGGGGCGACCAGGGAAGAGAAAGGTAGAAAGATAAAGAGACGGCTATAAAGAGAGGGAGAAAAATAAAAGTTTGAATATAAAGAAGTTACACACGCGATTTTTCTTCTATTTTATATTTTATGACCCCGAGCAAAGCCGGGTAGCCCTGCTAGTCTTAGCTAAAAGAAAGATCCAGATCGCCCTAGATGGTTGTACATCTAAACAACATTTATGCAGATGTGACCCAAGGGTCGATACTTGGACCTTTATTATTCCTAATTTTCATAAATACCTCCCTGATGCAATTGGGTTCGAGATAGTATATTTGCTGGTGACACAACTCTCTGTTCTTAGCATGAGGGCCCATCGAACGCACACAAATCCAAGGCAATGGCTGAATCCTTAGTAAATGACCTCCAGTCTGTAGTCGAATGAGGCTATTTGTCTGTAGTTGAATGAGGCTATTTGTCTGTAGTTGAATGAGGCTATTTTAGATGGTAATATTTAATGCTACTAAGAGAAAGCTCCTTTCTTTTAACAATTATAAAAAACATTACCACCACCGATTGCTATGGCTGATAGCACCCTTCCTGAGGGTCCAACATTCACACTTCTCAGCTTAACATGAATTGGAATAAATACATAGAAGATACTGCCAAGTCTGCTGTAAAGAAGGTAGTCTCCCTCTACTGGGCTAGAAAACTTTCCACACCCGCCAGTATCCTCCTATATCTCTACAAATCCACCATTCGCCCACGCATGGAGTATTGTTACCACATCTGGGCTGGTGCACCAACCACTCGTCTCTCTCTTTTGGACAAGGTCCAAAAAAAGTCTCTAACCCAATAGGTCCCATACTGTCTACCAAGCTCCAGCCCCTGTTCCATCGCCGCGATGTTGCATATATGTTCTTGTTTTACAAATACTTCAACGGAATGTGCTCCAACAAGCTTGCTACACTTGTTCCCTCTCACCATAAATACTCCCGCCAAACTCGACAAGCAGTAAAATCACACCCCTTCACTGTAAAGATCCCCAGATTCCAGAAGGCTTTCTATTCTAATAGCTTCTTTCCTCAAACCGCTTGACTTTGGAATTCTCTCCATGCTCTCTGTTTCCCCAACGATATCAACATGCAGAAATTTAAATGTAATCTAAACAAACATCTCAGAAATTTAAATGCAATGTGAACCAACATCTTCCTGCAAAATTCCTTACTTAGGATGCCCCTATAAATCTGGTCCCTAATTCACAGTAGCCCCTTACGTCTCAGTGGCAGTGTGCCTTGTTTGGGGTGACTTGAATTAAAATAAAAATTCAGTCACCCAAAATTATTTAGAGTGAAATCGTTTCGGCATTGCTCTCAAATAATTTACTTTTACTTAAACCATATTCTTGCAGCATTAAAAACAGTAAGTTATAGCAAGTTTCATCGTACACGTGAAACGGCGAAATGAAAACTCGGCCGGAAACATAGTCGTCATATTTATAAACCAGTTGAAAACGAAAATTAAGGGCGATAATTCGAATTGATAATTTTCTGGTTAAGGATAAGGAACAATTTTTTAAACGGTAAACACAAAAATAAAGAAAAGCATTATTTTACTATTTTCGCCGTTGAAAAAAATGTCATCCGAAAAATTGTAAGTTTTAAAAAAAATGTGGTTAATTCCTTGTTCGGTCACGTAAATTATTTAGAGTGAAATGGATTTTAGAATTATTCCCAAATAACTTATTTTTAACTAAACCATGTTTTAGTAAGAAATAAAATAGAAACAAAGTTATAGCAATTTCATCGTACACGTGAAACGCCGAAATGAAAACTCGTCCCCAAAAAATGTAGTCGCAATCTTCGCAAATTGAATTATCGCCCTTAATTCTTGTTCTCAACTGGTTTATACCAGTTGAGAACAAGAATTAAGGGCGATAATTCAATTTCACAATTTTCTCCTTAAAAGACAAATAACCACTTCTCGGCCTTCGGGTTGGGATCAAAGTGTACTATCTGTTATCGTGTCTTCGGGAGAAGTCCTTCTAAACTGGAGTAATTTTTATTTTTGTCGCAATCCAGAGTGACCCTTTTGGGGTAGTTGAATTTTTTTCCACATTAAAAACCTACTTTGTGTCTAACTCTGCCTTTCTGGGGAGGCAAGTAAATAGGCCCAGGGACAAACCATTTTGGGTGCTTTTCCAGTTTTGCAGAAACTTTCGAAAAAAAACAAAAAACTGAGGAATATCTGTTTGATGTACGTACCTGTCACGGATTGAATAAATCCTATACCACATAAATTAATCAAGTAGTTTTTATTTTATAAAAAAAAATTAAATTTTACCGATTAACGAACAGCATGGAAATACGTCCTCCATTACGACTTATTCAAGTGATATTCAAGGGACATAACCGAAATTCATAATAAGCCTTAATGAGGACGTATTTCCACGTTATTCGTTAAAATTAAAAAAAATTTTTATAAAATAAAAACTACTTAATTAATTTACGTGATTTTTGGTATAAGATATATTCAGCCCGTGACAGGTACGTACATCGAACAGATATTCCGCAGTTTGTTTTTTGTTTTGTTTTTTCGAAGGTATCCGCTAAACTGGAAAAGCACCCATTTTTGCCTTGGGAAAAAACAATAAATGTGTGCAAAGCGAAACGAATTACATGACGCCGATTGAATAACTAAATATATCAGAGTGCGATTTCACTTGGGTACCATACAACAAAATCGCACTTAATTGAATATAACATAAAAGTAATAACGTTATAATGGTGAACGCATGCCATCCACCCCACGTTGTGTCAACTTACAAGAGAGGGGGGGGGTGACCTAAAGACAAAATACGGAGGTGTAGGTGGACTAGTACTACGGTATAAACAAAAGTAGAGCGACTACAATGAAAACGAAAAGAAAAAGATTAAAAAAACAACGCTGATAACTTGATAAACAAAACAACGAAAAAGAAAAAAAAGAAACGATGATGAATGAACGTGTCGATTGCTTAAAGAAGAAAAGAAAAAGGTTTTAAATAGACCGTTTTTTTTTACCTGTCCGCATTTGAAAAAGAAAAAAAAGCACTTTTCACATAACTAAGTTATACCCCTACCCCTATACACAAGCCCCCGCCCCCTCAGTAAACTCTAGATTGTACCCCCCACCTCTTTCTCTCTTCCCTCTCTTTCCCTCCCCTCTCTTTCTAAATTAAAGTTTTATTAGAGAGAGAGAGAGAAAAAGAAAGAAAGAAAGAAAGAATAGACTCATTTCACTGTAGCCTCGTTAAAAATATTAAAAAAATAAAAATGATATCTACTGCCGTCGCGAGGATGTAAACTTTTTATTTACCAAGGATTTATTCATTTTTGTCGTCGGAACGTTTGAGATGAAAGGCTTTTTAAACGGGAAATAAATACAATTTTGACAGGACAGGTGCTTCAAAAACTTTTCTCATGTTTTCTTGACCGACTGTGTAAAAAAAAAAAAAACACGCACACAAGCAAATAATGTATTCACCGCTTAAAAAGCAGATAAATCGACAGGTAAGTAAAGTTTATATATTTTTTATTTAAATTTATTTTCAGTTTCGTAAAAAATATGGCTGACTTAACGAAACAGTAAATTAAACCAATTCCTAAGAAATGTTTATAAAGCAAATTGATAAACAACACATTAGCTGTATTTATCCGGTGTTGTCCGGATGGAGATATATTTCCAGGTGAAGGCCTTAGAGAAAACTAAGTCAAAATATTATCTTTTTTTTTCATATTTTTTAATAGGATTTTAAAAAATTCGTGTAGTTTTCCTCGAATTTATTCTTGATTTCAATAAATATTTGATTAATAATACAACAAAAATAACTCCGTGTCTGTTTATAAAAGTTACGTATGCGAGAAAAAAACAAAAAAAAAACACACACACACGAAATCTTGTCTCATAGTTTACACTTACGGTTTGTTTATAATTACTGTTTTTGAACTATGTCTGGAAAATGACAGTCATTACAACGTTCTTTTTTACAAAATTGGTGCTTCTGCTGTTTCGCAATGACATTAAAATATTTAAAGAAATGTCTAAACGTCGTTATGTACTTACGTGTTAGCTGAAAATAAAATTGTACAGAAAAAAATACGCAAATTCATCGAGTATTTATTAAATTATAAGAAACAGAAGAAAAAAAACAATCTTACATATTGGTAGACATTTCATCTTACTAAGCAGGCAAGGGAGATAACTTTAGAAAAAAGTCATAATATAAGAAAAATGACGACATATAGATAAAATCGTTTTTATTTTTAATTTAATAAATACTGGATGAATTTGCGTAATTTTTCGTGTAGTCTTCTTTTCAGCTACAACGTAAGTATATAACAAAGTTTATACATTTATTTAGCTATTTTTTTTCTTTTTTTTTTTAAAGAAAGGCCTAAAATGTCATTGGGGAAACAGCAGAAGCACCAACCTTTTGGCTAAGATCACAGTGTAGTATCTGTTCCGATGGATACTGTACCCCATAGACTGGTATTGTCTGGCCTTCGGGGCTTGATTTACGCCGGTCTATGGGTCTGTCCTGTGCAGTTCTAGGAGGTCCACCCTCACAGGTTTTGCCTCCCCTCTTTGGGGAGGAGTATTTTATTGCTTACTGCCTGAGGCGCCCCTACCGGGGAATGCCGACGGGGCTGCCCAGGCAATTTTTAAATGGCCAGAGTGCTCACTTTCTCGGGCGTTGGCTTTTCAAACCCCACTTTCCCGACCCGACCTTGGGTCACATCTTACTTGTGGGAGTAAGATAAAACTGGCCTTGTGCCTAACTCCTGGAGAGGAGTAAATAAATACTCTATTTTAGTTGTATCTGCCTGGCGTTGCCCGGGATTTTTTTTTTACTTTAATTAGTTTCTTTCTTATAAAACGATGCTGTTTTTGTTGTTTTTTTTTATCAGATTATTTTTTTGTAAGTAGGATTTTGAAAGTTAAATTTAATTATAGCGTTTGCTGATTATTAATTGAACCAATTTTTTATGGAACTATAATTAAGTTAAATTCAATTTTGTGTTAAAGTCTATAAAAATAAAAATAAAACAAAGTTTATGGTACTTGTTCGTCTTTTACCATAGTTCGTTTTTCATAACTTTTTACTGACCATTTTTTTTTCTTTTTTCGGTGTACACTTACTTATCAGGCTGCTAGAGAATTCCGGGGTTTTTGGAAAAAAATTTCAAACATTTTACATTTTAGGGGGGGGGATCAGTTTCCAATGTAAATTCAACGTAGACTGATCCCCCTCTTTTTGACCATCTCAAATTTTAAAAATTCTTCTTCTGTTTACAATTACCTATCATGTCGCGAGAGAATTCCGGGGTTTTTGGAGAAAAAAATAAAAAAATTAGATTTTAAGACGGGGGATCAGCCTTGTTCGTTTTTTACCATAGTCCGTTTTTCACAACTTTATACTGACCATTTTTTTGTTCTTTTTTCAGTGTATACTTACCTAAGTTTAATTGCTAATAAGTTGAATTTATACTGTTTTGTTTAGTGTCCCTATTTACTTGTCTCGCTACGAGGGCAAAGTTAGATATAAGGTCAGTTTTTAATGTGGGGAAATCCAGCTCCCTAAAAGAGGGCACTTTGAGATTAGAACAAAAATTGGGTATATGTTACGACGCTCAGCAGAGGCGCGAACGGGGTCCAAAAAAAGACCGAGAAAGAGTTTAAAAACATAAATTTGCAACAAGTAAAGTTGACTTATGTCTAGAATAGACATTTTTCTACTTACCTATGTAATTTGTTTGTATTTTTACGTAGTATAAATGGCTTTTTATTAGATGTTAAAAAAAAATTTCTTGTTTTTTAAAATATCTACTTTCTCAAAGGAAAATGCCGGCCATTCCCTCTATATTATTACGTAGAGCGGCCATATTGTTTTCTTCGCTGACGTCTGTCGAACTTAAATTTCTAATAAATAGCACTTCAAACGGGTTTAAAATACAAACAAATAGCACATGCAAGTTTGAAACTAACTTTTACAGCTTACAGTTACTTTTATTTGTTGTAATTTGTTTTTTTAGCGTTTTTACTCTGCTGAGTCTCGTAAAAGATGCCCCAAAAATTTAAATTGCCTCAGTCTAGAAGGATGCTTCATTTACTAACAGAGGACAGAACAGCTGAAGTGTAGTATCAGTACAGGTACTAGGTACGTTCAAAAATGGCCGTCGCTTGTACTGACTATAGTTCTTAAAAGTGTCTTTTCTATAAAATTTAAAGTAGTTTTCCTTTAACTTTTGATTGTGTTTGAAAGATAAAAGTATTAAGTTAATATCTAAAAGGAAATAAATGTATATTTACATGTGAAAAAAAATTAGAATGGAAAATGTTATCGAAACTTCTCGAAAAAGCGAAAACTCACGTAAAACTGCAGATTCAATAAAACATGTTTAAAATTTGACAGCTCACAGAACGAAAAAAGAGTGAAAAAAACAATAAAAACAAATAGGCAACAAATAAATGGTACCAAACGCAAAATAAGTTACTCTTCTACATACCTGGATAAGTTTATTTGTGTTTTAACTATTTTCAAGCGATTTTTAGTTCGATTTAAAAGTAGTATCGAGATGTCACGTGATAAAATATAGCGATTTTGTGTTTTCAATTTTAGCATGGCGTCGAGACACTAATTTTAAATCGAACTTAAAAACGCTTTAAAATAAGTTAAAACACAAATAAACTTATCCAAGTAGGTAGAAGAATAACTTATTTTGTTTTTTATAACATTTATTTGTTGCCTATTTGTTTTTTTTGTTTTTTTTCACCCCTTTTTCGTTCTGTCAGCTTGTAAAGAAGGGGGGCGTTGTCCCTCTCTTAGGTTTCAGACACAAAATGAACTAACAAAACCTTTTTAAAGCAACAACGAAAAGGGTTTATTCACAAAGGTTACCTATACCATTTGGTATAGGTAGAAAGAAACTTGGACAGTGTCTGAGAGAGGAAGAGAAAATTAAGAGTTCTTAGAGTTGCCTGAGGTCTGTCAGCAACTATCTTCAGGCGAAGGAATCCATGTGCCCTGCAGACTGATTGGTTAGTGTGTGACCCGCTCACTCAATGGGGGCATTTTTCGGAGAGAGAACGGGGGGGGGGTTCTCCCTCCGAAAAATGCCCCCATTGAGTGAGCGGATCACACACTCATAAAAAGGAAGACGACAGAGGTAACCCCTGGCTTTACATGAAAGGAGGTAATGCATGGGAGGATGGCCTCCTTAATACTAATCAGAACCAAAAATAGAATTGAAGCCGAGGGTTTAGCGAATAGTTGGTTTTACAGTGCTGGTTGTTTTATGTTCTGATAGAAAGAAGTGGTTCATCGCAGCTCTGGTGATTGACATGATGACCCTTGATCGACAAAGGTCAGCAAATACTGTAGAAAATGATTGATCAAAGAGGGGGGGGGGGCATAAGATGAAGATAGTTCAAATAAATTGGAGAAAAATCACATAATCTCATCCAATCTTAAGCTGTAACAGAAAATTTTGTTTTTTCTGTTTTATGGCAAGTAAACGCTTTTTGGAGTTAAAGCTGTTCAGAACACAATACTTGCTGCTGTATACGATTCATTTAACACAAGCTGCTATTTTATCCATTAGAATTAATGGGCCCTACGAGACGAAATTCTAGTTCCTATGGAAGGCCTGCTATCATGTGCAAGCAAATGATCACAATGCTGGCAACCATTGTAAATGCGAATTGGCTCATTGAACTCAATATTGCTGTATAGTTAAAAAAAAAAGTTTGTTTTGAACTATTGAAATAATTTCAAACGCTATTGATAATGTTTACCTATTAATTTATTTTTTTATTATCGCTTATGTTTGAATTCATGTTTTGAAACATGATGTAAATCATAAATCTATGACGTCACACCAATGCTATAATTATTTTATTATGGTAATGCTTTAATCTCTATTTATAAAAAATCTAAATAGGTCAGTTGATAGAACCTCAGACTGAAGATCGCAAGGGTTCAGTTTTTAAGTTTTGGTTTATTTGTTGGGACTTTATTATTTACTATTAATGCAATATTCTTCATTTCTAAAAGTAGTTAAGATCTCTGAGATTTCGAAATGAGACAAATTCCACAATGTATTTATTACATTGAAAAAAAATTGTGACTGACAATTTATGAGATAGCTGGGTGGGTGGAGGGGGATTGTGGATTCATACCTTTCCCAACAGTATTAGTGTGTAATTGATCACAATAGATCAAATAGGACTTGAACTTGACATAGCCGATTTCATACTCTTCGACCGTATCCATTAAGCCAATCAAGTACCCCCCCCCCCCCCGCCCCAAGAAGTTCAAAAATTGCATTGAGTGAAGTATAAGACCCAAAACAACAAAGATGAGGATACTCATCCAAATATCTCCTGTTTTTTTAGAATCAAAACATTCAACAATGTGACAGATAATTAACATTATTGTTCTGTTCTTCTGTTCGCATCTGAGACATGGACTATGAATTCCAATTCCACGAGAAACAAAAAAACATTGATTGTAAGAACAAATTCTTCAATAGAAAAGTTGGAAGTCATCGATGTGGAGGAAATTGTCCGAAGTAGAATATTAAATTGTTTAAGATTCATGTGCAAAGGATGTCTCCAGAAGATCCAAGGAAATTAGTTCTAACTGAGAGGGGTGGTCGACAAAAGTGGGTAGACCTCAAAGAAATTAAAAACAGTTGATGACTGAAAAGATGGGCCAATTTGGATCGATGGATCAAGACGTGAGTGATAGAAATTTTTGGAATCAAGAAGTTTAACGCCGTCAACAGAAAAGGGATTTAAAAAACGAGAAGAGCTTTTTAACATCTTTTTTACTTTCAGGATTAAATTTAGCTTTTTGGTCCCCCGATTTATAAAATCCATTGAATTTCTCTGAAATTTTGCATGAAGTTGTAACTTTAGTCAGGTTAGAAAGTGACATTCTCTGATTTTTGAAAAAAAATCTGGTTAACCCCCCAGGGGGTCAAAAGGCCCCGAAATGGCAAAAAATGACATGTTTTGCCCATAACTTTTCATCCATCCATTCAATTTCTCTGAAACTTGGCCAAAATGTGGAGGCCATTGTTCCTAATAGAAAATAAGTATCGCTGACCTTGGAAAAAATCTGGTTCAAAAGCCCCCAAAATGGCAAAAAATGACTCTTTTCTCCCATAACGTTTGATCCATCCATTCAATTTTTCTGAAACTTGGCCAAAACGTAGAGGCAATTGTTCTGGATATAAAATGAGCATCCTTGACCTCAGAAAAATTCTGGTTCGTGCCCCCAGGGGGTCAAAGAGGGGTCAAAAATGGCCCAAATTGCCCAAATTTATTGCATTTTACACTCGCCACATCGAGTCACATACAGAGGGGGACCACGCACGCGCGGCTTGTTTATTTTGTTTGTTTTCTTTTATGTGATCTCACATCTCTATTAAAGACTTCTGTCTGTCACGCTAATTCTGGTTTAAAATACTCCTCCACTCTATAATAAAAATCAATTTGTATATTTACATACATATATGACGTACTTCCAGCCCATCACACAAAAGTTAGCTAGTAAAAATACGTACTGGACGAAACCATTTCAAGTGTTGAGGGGAAGCGAAAAAGCAAATAGCAAGTCAGCTAACCACCTCGGACTTACCCCGCCACCTGAAATGAATCCAGAAAGAAATTCTCCACGCTAAATAAAGTCAACGGTTTGTGTTTTTTCTCTTTAGGTCATCAGAAATGATAATAATTTATATATGAAAAAATTAAATTAATGACGTAATGCTATGATTTTATATGAATATTGGTGCGAACACTGGAAAAGCATAAATCTTTTTTCGTCATTTTTACGCAAGGTGTATGCCAGTTCGTAATATTTGCAAAACTTCAGTCAAGCTGGCTTAACATTTGAATTCAGTTGACAATTTGAGCCTACAATTTGGGTCAGATTGACACCCGATTTGTGAGGTTATTTAAAAAATTTAGTCTTTCATGCGTTTAGAGCACATTTTTGATGGTCTGTTACACGTAAGTTTGAAATAGCATTTTTGGTACAAAACGTGAAGATTGAATGAACACATCTTAAAAATACTCGTTTGTATTACATTAAAAAGCCATTTAAGTCATAGTTAAATATATATATATATATAAACCACAATATTTCCCTCGCATCTTATTCGATTTTCTTAGTTTTTAATTCATCATTCTAACGTTTCCTCTTAAAGGGTCAGACGATAAGGCCTTAAGGAAAATTTTAGCAATTTTCTTTTTTATTTCACCCTCCTGTTTCATTGATTAAAATAATTTTTCCTCTGAAATTTATTCTACCATTTTGTTGTATGCAAAATTTACTTACACACACACATATATATGTATGTATATGTATGTATATGCATATGTGTATATATATGTATCAATAGCGCTAACCACATCTTTCTCTATGATCTAATAAGCATGAAAGATGTGGTTTATGAAGTGTGATATATTGATAACAAATTGTACTCAGCTTAACACTTTACTGCAATTTCATGGCATTACCAATCTTCAAGAGTGTACCTGACTGATCTCTTACATCTGGCAATGCCAGACGTTAGAGATCAGTTGGGCACACTTCTAAAGATTGGTAATGCCATGAAACTGCAGTAAAGTGTTAAGCTGAGTACAATTTGTTATTGATATAATTCTATCCAAAAGGATACTGAGCCCTTTGTTTGTCCAAGATCTGTTTTTTGTTTTGATTTTGAGATGTTGTTTCTTTCTCTCTCTTTTATATATATTTGGTTGTTTTGTTTTACGGCATATCAATCCTTTTCGGGTTATTTAATGCCGAATCCTGTCATTTTTGTAAATGTTTTTTATGCTTCAAGTTCTTTATATGTTCAAATATTTATTCATGGTGTTTCGTTTGGTTGTTTTGTAGAGGAAAATTTTTGTTTTAAGCTTTGCAGAACATGATTGAGTTTTGCAAAGGGAAAGGAAAAAAACTAATAACATCAATGTTTGGTTCATTTTAGGTCAGGAGGCCAGTATCTTCAGATAGCCTGATCTGGTAGCACCAGGTATATATATATTTAATATATATATATATATATATATGATATAGAATCTTCTGTACAAAGCTGCTTTTGATTGACATTCATGTTTGCATAAGTAATATTATTAAATAAATGGTTATTTATTCCACTGAGCTGAAAACAACAAAAAGTTCAGAAAGAGAAAATTAAAACATACATATTAGCTTGTATTGATTTACTCCTCTCCAGGAGTTAGGCACATGGCCAGTTTTTATCTTACTCCCACAAGTAAGATGTGACCCAAGGTCGGGTCGGGAAAGTGGGGTTTAAAAATTGCCTGGGTAGCCCCGTCGGCATTCCCCGGTAGGGGCGCCTCAGGCAGTAAGCAATAAAGGGGAGGCAAAGCCTGGGAGAGTGGATCTCCTAGAACTGCACAGGACAGACCCATAGACCGGCGTAAATCAAGCCCGAAGGCCAAGACAATACCAGTCTATGGGGTGCAGTATTCATCGGAACAGATACTACACTTTGATCTTAGCCACAAGGCCAAGAAACAGAAATCCTTGTAGGGAATAAATCCTAGTGTTAACGTTCTAATATGTTCGCCGTATTGCGACACTCAACACAAAACATATATATCGCTCGCAAAGTAAGGGAGGTGAATTATCTGTATAAATTCGATCTTCACTTGATTGAAAGATTCGTTAACTGAGCAGTCTAAGGTGCATCGGCTAATAACAGCCCTCCTCCTTCATAGGCACAGGTTTCTATCATGTATGGATCTCATTTTTATCTTTGTGAATTTTCTAAATTCCCAGCCCAGTGGGATAAATAACCATTTATTAAATAAGGGTATTAGCTACGTCAACATGATTGTCAATCAAAAAAGCAGCATTGCACATATAGTATCAGAAATAAATTCCTGTTTGCTGTGTTATAAATATGTCAACCGGTATAGTTCACTTTGAATGGAGGATATCTTCAGCTGATTGATCACTTAAAGTGCGATCTTAATGCTCACCGGTCAAAGTGAGATGGTCATCCGCATGGTCATCTTGTACAATTCATTGTTTATTCATCATCAGTATGGTCTGCTGTCCAGGTGGGACATTCGACGCTCAACCGAAGGTTGCATCCATCAAGTTCGTATGTGAACAATTCTCCAGTATGGTCGTGAAACCTGAGCAGAATTGGCTACTCCGGTGCCCCCTCGACGTAAATTCACTAGACTAACTCGACAATCAACTAAATCTCATTCATTCACTGTGGAGGTCCCCAGATGCCGGAGAGCCTTCTACTCAAATAGCTTCTTTCCTCGTGCTGCTGGCCTCTGGAACTCCCTCCCTGCCCCCTGTTTCCCCGACAGTACAGACATGCAGAAATTTAAAACTAATGTAAACAGACATCTCGCTGCGCAGATCCCAACTTAGGTTGGCCCCCTCCCCTCCCAACCTTCCCCCCTTTTCTTTTTTCTCAGTACCCCTTTACGTCTCAGTGGCGGCCCGCCTTGTTTGGGGTGAACTATGTTAAAAAAATAAAAAATAAATTTTAAGTATGGTCAAACGATGTACACAATGTCTTCATCAGATCTTGCATATAAGATGGACTGACCACATTAGCAATTGGGAGGTTCTTGGACTGGCTCAGTTATTATTGATTGAAGGATACTTACTGAAGAGAAACCTTTGATGATTTGGACATGCCATATGCCGGCCACATTGGAATCTGAATAAAGGATAACATTTACTGTGCACTACATTCTTTCAAGTCAAACGACATGCTGTCTAGGTGAAAACCTAGCTCACCTCTGTAAGGTCTGGTATGGAAAGGATCTCTGGAACAAAAATTAATTGAATCCAATGAAGCAAGAGGAAATGACATATGGGATGTGATGAACCGGCCAAGCTGGAATGGTGTAATTCAGGATACAGCTGAGTCAGGGTGATAGTCATATCACACATACACGCACATGATATCGCATCATCTTTTTACTATATTTAATGAATTCAAAAAATCATATTGAAGTCTCTATTGTAAGAACAAAAAAATGTGTGTTTTGAAAAAGTGAATAACCGCGACAATACAATCAATACAAATCTAACTCCTGTGCATCTGTATATTCATAAAGTTAAGCAATTTGTCAAACTGGCAGTGAGATTTAAAGGCCAAATTCTTATTCACAATGGGGAAAAAAACCCAGCTTTCTAATACGCTAAATCATGTGTATTCAATCAACGTTCAAAGTTTAACTAATTTGCATATTTATTTGCAAAACGAACTCCCATCAATTAAGCATTCATTTTGTTTTGTTTCTTATTGGATGATTGTTTGCATTTTACTACATTTTACACACAGTTCCATTTACAATTATTTTCTATATTTTCGTTGATAAATGCTTAACATTTTCGGTGAAAAAGAGTTATTTCTGGTCATTTCCGGTCAATTTACTTTTGGTGGTTGTGATTCTTGGTTTCCTCAATTTTCCCGGGTAACGCCGTGACACTTGTCCTGCTAGTTGCTTACATTACGTTTTTATTTATCGAAAGAACATCATTTCTTTTTCACATGATGATTTTTAAATGAAGACTGACGTTTTTCGTGTCTGCTGACAAAGCAGTTTCTGTTCAGGAAAGCTGTCACATGATGTGAGAAACAAACGAATATCTTATCCAATTAACAATTTGCAAGTCACTGTAATAATAGTCAGCTAACTGTAAGCAATCCACATTCAGCTGAATGTAAACAATGATGTACTAATTTAAAACAAACTGGACTTAATAAATCTATAAGGTTAATTATTTCATCACATTTTCAATAAAAGACATCTAAAGAACCTTTCCACGAATGTATACAAGCATGCATATATAAAGTAGGTTGAGATAAATAAATTAGCACATTATTTATAAACACAAAATCTGGTGTACAATCGTTTCTAAAACGATTCGGAATATTTTGTATATTACTTTAGATGATTCCAAAAAGTATCTTCTTCACAGTCCACCCTCATAACATCACAAATAGAAGTCGAGCAAGAAGAACATCACAATTTATGTCTTATTAAAGAATCAAGTTATGATAGGAAAAATAAAACATCGCATTGTATAATTCTATATAATTTCAATAATGAACCTTTCCACAAATGTATATATGCATACATACATACATACATACACACATACATATTTTAAAATCATATTTTACCCGCATGCTACGAAAGTCATGGCATGATGTTTCTACATATATACTGACTTTTCAGACTTCTGGCTTTTGAATTGTTCCTGAATTTTATTGAAATCAACTCTACTACATAATACCATATTCTGATGAAATGTTTCAACAACTGCGTTGATACAATGACTTTCTGCTGATTATTAAAACTTTCTTTGAACTATTTTTGCTTTAAGCATATCTTAAAATTTTGTTGCAAATTTTCAAATGAATACTTACCAATAATTAGCAATTTATTGTTTTTTTTTCTGTAGAGGATAAGAGTAATTCTTTGAAAATTCATTTTATTATTTTCTTGGTTCAAACATTTGATCATTTTATATTCTTGGTTCAAACATTTGATGATTTTATATTCTTGGTTTAAACATTTGATCATTTGATATTCTTGGTTTAAACATTTGATCATTTTATATTCTTGGTTTAAACATTTGATCATTTTATATTCTTGGTTTAAACATTTGATCATTTTATATTCTTGGTTCAAACATTTGATCATTTTATATTCTTGGTTCAAACACCTGATGATTATAATAAACTTGTAAAGTATGTAACTTTACTTTTTTCATTATTTCAATATTTCTTTTTTTTATCATTTTAATTTAGTTTAAAGGCTTGAGGCTAACACTTGATTTCCCTATGAGTAAAATTTATATCCGAGGGCTCTCTTAAGGATAGATGTTGTTCATTTTAGGGCTGCTATCTGTACTTCCCTACAGTTGGTCTTCCGGGGATTGTGTCTAAATATTTTCTTAGATTTTATTTCATTAGACCATTAGACAACCGGTATGATGTTTATTTCGTCGAGGGACCATGTTATTTTTAAATCATTTCTGAGGTCTTGGTATTTGGTTATTTTTTCCCATTCGGCTCTATTGAGGCCATAGTCGTTTGGGATGGTTATGTCAATGATGAGAGCAGTCTTTTCTGGTTTTTTCCAGATGACAATGCCTGGTTTGATGGCCTTGTCTTTTATGTATCTGCCCGCCTGTATGTCTTTATCATAGAACACTGTCACTTTTCTATTCGATGTTATGGGTGAGGGTTCATGTTCCCAGATGTTCAGTGATCTTTCAAGCTGCATCTCTCCGCAGATCTTCCAATGTAGGTATTTACATACTTTGTTGTGGCGCGCAGTGTAATGACCATCAGCCAAAAGGATCTTGCATCCAGACATTAGGTGGCTTGGACTTTCAATGGCCGAATGGTAGAACCTGCACTGGTCAGTTTTTTGTAGACCAGCCATTTTATTAAATCCATTTGTAAGTAAGCCTTGGTGTGTGGGTGTGTGTGAGAGAGAGAGAGAGAGAGAGTATTGATTTACTCCTCTCCAGGAGTTAGGCACAAGGCCAGTTTTTATCTTACTCCCACAAGTAAGATGTGACCCAAGGTCGGGTCGGGAAAGTGGGGTTTAAAAATTGCCTGGGCAGCCCGGTCGGCATTCCCCGTCGGCATTCCTTAACATTACAGCATTGTTAATTTCACAAATGTCTTCTGAAAAATAAAATAAGCATTAAATACAGACGTAAATAATTTTTCCCAAAATTCCTTTCTGCTGTTGAAGAAAATGCTGACTTTACGTTGGCATAAACTATTTTCTTTGCTTTCTCGGTTAAACAAAAAGTTTGTAGTTTGCGTGTAGTTTTTTTCTTCTGTTTTTTGTTTTTTTACCTTAAATACCAAAGTAGCAACATATAAGTAAAATTATTTGCATTTCTGAGTTTTATTATTGTTTTATGGTTTTATTATAATGAACTACTTTTTATTTCATTTTTGCCGCCTGCCTCTTTTTCTCTTTAAAAATTCCTTTTGTGAACCAGCGCATGAAATAAACAAAATCACATTGTTCTTATCAAGGCCGAGAGAAATAATGTACATGTTACAGAAGACATATATGGTAAGTTATTAAATTCCAACGAAATGAAAATAAGTATTTTTAATAGAAATTCCAATTATTATTTCTTGGTTATTAACTAACCACACATGTTTTGGTTATCAAGAATCTTTTCAGCTATTTGTAGATTTGAATGCCTCCTCTTATATTCTATATATACTCCCATTCTCGGGTTGAGCTTTCTGGTTAGTGAAATCGCCAACTGCCACTAGCGTGTAACGTAATGTTCTTTGTGTAAACAAATTAAGCTTTCGGCATTTGACAATATTTATTCTTGTGATTTTGTGTACTCTCGACAGCAGCCAGATGATGGCCTAATGGTTAGAAGTACCAACTATCGTCTAGACGGTCGAGTTTCGATCCTGACTTGATGCAGTTGATTGTCTAACCACACTGAAGAGGTGTGATACAGCGAAGCAGTCTGTCTGGAATAGTAATATATATATATATATATATATATATATATATATATATATATATATATATTACTATTGGAATTTATTTAGTTAGAGGTTTTGGAAGGAGTCGGACTCATAAGAGTGCTAGGAGTCGGAGTCGGATTTTTTTTAATCTTCGAAGAAACAACAGACAATTTGAATATTGAAAGATCATCATCATCATTATCATACTTGGTTTAATGTGCATTTTACATACTGGCATGTGTTGAACAGCTTTTAAGAATTGACTTCCAAACTAATCTACCTCTGACCAGGTCTTTATTTATCCTTCTTTCTCTCAAGTCCATCCTTATCACTTCATCCCGTTGTTTTCCTTCGCCTTCCCTTGCAAACTGACCCTGTTACCTCAACTGTTCTACATCTACTAACCCTAGAACTTTCATACTTTGAAATAAGGAGTTGGAGTCAGAATTTTTGTAATCTTAGGAATCATAGTCGGACCTTATACCTTTGCACTCTGCGACCCTGGTTGCTGGTGATGTCACTAACTGTTGTTTAGGGGCTTTTCTTCACAACATTTCAGTCGTTAATTATTCCTGTTTGCCATTGTTGACCTCTACGATGTCTGTTGCAAAATACACCAGTCCTTCCTTTCTGTTTTAGGACATTCCAAACTCTTGTGTTTGCGATATTAAATGTTTGTCCAATTTTTGATCTGATCGATTTTCCTTCTTTTCCCAGCCTCAAAATGGCCTTTCTCCTGTTTTACTGCTTTTTTGGCTTCGTGTTCGTATATCCTTTTTAGCGCAGTATTCACGTGTGAAAGCCAAGGCTAAATCCAAGAGGCGTCATTCCGAGTTATTTACTGTTGAAATTGAAATCAATCGAAAAGACAACACATGGGCAACAAGAAACAAAGAATTGTATGTCGTATGTTAGCACATTGAAAAAGTGGCTTTCTTAACTATTGTTTTGTATTAATCTTTTGATTTTTAAATCCAAATCTCTTTAGTGGACAACAAATACTAAGGAATTGATCTTGTCGTTCCAATGTGTGTGTGTGTGTGTGTGAACACACAAACACGAGTCTCACACAAAATGTATATATAAGATAATATGAAACATTTTTAAATGATCACCTAAATATAAAAATCATCAAGGAACTTGTTTTTAATCGAATATAATAAGTTATCTATCTTACAATAACATTTTCTTTCTTTCTTTTTTGTATAAGTATAAAAATGTGCAAACAAATGAAGATTACTTCACTGCATCCTAGACAACACCTGGTAGGTACAGATAGTATATATATATATATTACTAATGGAGATTTGATATCTGTCTGAAGCCGAAACTATACTATTACTTCTATCTTTTCGTGCTCAATTTAGTTTAGTATAGTATGTCAAATTAATGTACTATCTTTCAATGCTCAATTCAGGGGGAGTGTAGAATTGGTCTGGTCTTATGAGACTCTCTTCCTAGTCATCGATTGAATATGAACACTTTAAACAAGAGAGAAAAACAGATATGAACAAAGCACAACATGAATCTTTATATACAAAAAAATACAGAGGTAGATAAGGTTTCCCTTTGAATTTTGAATGAAAAAGAAATGTGTATAAATTAAATGTTGGATGCATTTTAATTTTTTGCCCTGACTGTGGAATATTATACACTGATGAAGCCTCTTCATGAATATTAGTGATATTTTGTATATCATAAAAATATGTTCTTGAAATGGGCAGAAACAATTGTCTGTCAAAGTGTTTTTAAAGGAAATATGGAATGTTTCTCAGAATAACTAAAGTTTACATGATGTTAAATATATATATAATCTCGCATGAAAAATAATTTTATATAACAACTTATCAAGTAATTTCCATATTAAAAGATGTTATCCATTTTTTTTAATGTTATTCGTGACAGATGCTGGCAATGTTTATATTTATTTAATAATTTATCAACACCAAAGTGTTGGAATGCTTTTTTTTTATTGTTTTTTTTTTAAGCTGATCTGTTTACTACATAAGCTGTAAACTAGCTCACCTCAGCCCACAGGCTATTTTTTTTTTTTTTTCAAAGTGACACAAAGCTCCCCACCCCTTCTCCATCCTTATATGAATGAGTTTGCCTTCTTCCTTATACACAATAAATAAAAAAGACGTCTATACTGCAACTTTTTATTTTATTTTAAAGGCTATTTTATTTGTCTGCTATTTATTTGCCATACCTCTTTGGGGATCTCCTGTTTAAATGATCTTAATTCAACCATTTATAACTAAAAAAAAAAGTATATTTTAAAAAACTTGTTTGCATAGATCTTTTAAACTGTTAATACAATAACAAATGCATGAAATTCTATTAAATATTTCAAACGACACAACTTACTTAGAATATTCTCTTAATTACTCTTTTTCACCATTTTTTTTTTCTGAATTCATTTAATTCCATCTTTTAAAATCTTTACAAATATTGATGTTCTTAATCTGATCTGGAAACTTGTCCTAAAAATATATTACTCTATTAGCAAAAAAAAAAAATCAATTGGTTAATAGATATACTTTTGAAATTCGTCTTGACAATAACTTTCCAGATTGAGGAGAAATATTAACAATAGTTTGAAATATATATTAAAAGTTTCAATCAAATAATCTGTTATTTTTCTCTATAGTAAAGTAGTTAATCTTAATATTTTCAGTCTTCTGCTCCAACTTTTACCCTGGTGATACCAGATCAGGCTGCCCTGTAGCTCCCTGAGACGAAATTCACCTACATTGACGGTTTTTTTTTTGTTTTTTGTTTTTTGTAAAACTTAATTATGTTCTACAAAACCAAAAACAAAAACAACAGCCCCTCTCCCTTTCTCCCTCCCCTTTTTTATTTTATTTTTCCTACCCTACTCCCGGTCCTGGATATGACCTTAAACTACATCCGATGGTGAGATCCGGCTTACGGACTTTGGGGAATGTGGAGCCTCCTCTTAATTACCATTGCTCCCAGGTCCACCCTGACCCGGAGTGGTAGTACCTGTTAGGGTCCCAACTATGGGTTAAATAGAAACAGATTTAACAACCAAACCAAACACCATCAATAAATATTTGAACATATAAAGAACTTGAAGCATAAAAACTTTCACCAAAATGACTGCATTCGGCATTAAATAACCTGAAAAGGGTTGATATGCCGTAAAACAAGACAACCAAACTAAACACCATGTATAAATATTTGAAGATATAAACAACTTGAAGCATAAAAACTTTCACCAAAATGACTGCATTCGGCATTAAATAACCTGAAAAGGGTTGATGTGCCGTAAAACAAAACAACCAAACAACCAACAACCAACTTTTACTCATCATATTAGTTTTATCATTCTTCTTTCTATGTTGGTTAGTTGATCAGTTTTAATACTTCAGAAAACTCTGGTCAAGCTTTTTCTCAGGTACTCAACTCTTAGCGGGTAGCTTCCTCTTTCATATGGTGTTAGACCGTTCCTCCGTGACACTTTGCTGATTCCCACACGACATTCGATATTTTAAGCGTCGACTCTAGTATCTGCATCAACGAAATTGTATTGATGATTAACTTTGAAATCTTGGAAATCAGCCTCATGGAGTTCGGTGGTCTTATATTCTGTCCAACTGTTGGATTATATAATAAAAGAACCTTCAAGACAGTCGCAGTGGAGAGGGTAAGAACTTTAACAATGAAGCAGTTTCGAAAATACATCCCTTCATTAATATTGAACACCAATCCTAAGTCCAGTCAATAATTGGTCGACTTAGCCATTTGGGCACCGATGGGTCTGACTCACAAGTCCACAACCTCTTTTCTCCTTTTTCAGACTGCCCGTTGAAATCTCTTAGTTCTTCTCTTTCCGGTTTAATGATCAAAATAACAACATTCGTTTACCCACCGCTTCTATTTTGTTTAAAGAAGTTCTGTAACATGTGGTGGTCCATCTACACATTTTGGGAGTCCACCTTTTCATATCTTCACGCATTAGGAAGTTTTGACATGTGTTGTATATTTCAGTATATTATTTGTCACTGAAATAAATCCAGTTATATATTTATAAGTACGTGTAGAATCAAAATGACACTCAACCTGCATAAGGGCTCCGACTGCCATCCAGTTGACAGAAAAAATCTTGCTTGAATGCAGCAATTTTTATATATTAGAGTATCCACTCGTGAACTAGCAACCAATCAGAACACTGACTATTGATTTTCCCATCTAATGGAGCAGCCCAGCCTGCTTATCTACCAACTTTCGAGCTTCTGATCTCAATCTATTTACTTCTAGCTCAAATGGTCAGACTACTAAATTCAATAGTGCTTTTTTTACTTCTTTTTAGTTAACCTATTTTGTTTATGCGTAAGAACAATTAAGACCGATAAAACTTGTACCCTAAATTCGTCTTCATCTCCTGAAACACAGGTGGTGGCAGATAAGTCATAAATACCCGATTTTCAATCTTAAGTTTGAAATAGAATTTTCATCACTAAACTTGCAGACTTTATGGACACATATTAAGAATGGATCCATTCTTGTTCTTGTTACTGTCATTCTTACATTTATGGCATCTTCAAAATGGCTTCCAAAATCATTTCTCATTTTCGTCGATGTGATTTTCTTCTACCTGATCTTCAGACTAGTTGAAGTATTCTATCTACTCTGACTCAGAGGTTGTAACTATAATCTTAACAATTACATCCCTTTCATTTTCTTTGGATTTGTAAATGCATCTCTATACAATGTTTGCTTCGTTGGTCTTAAGTTTGGTATAACTAGGTAAACCAACAAACATTACTGCCTTTCAGCATGACCAACAGAACTCGGAGACACAGCCTCAAGCTCTCCAAGAAGTATGGGAGATTGAACACTAGGAAGTTTTCATTAGGGCTACGAGCGGTCGATAGCTGGAATAAACTGCCGGAATGGATTGTCAATGTCGACGATTCTAAGGGACAACTGGACACACATTGGTCACATAAACGATATTCCATCTGACTCTACACAGTGATAAGAAGATCAGGCATTGAGCGGATGTTCTAGGCCCCCTTTTACCCAAAGTAGGTTATATGGATGCATCAGGATTGCTGAGTCAGAAAGTATAAGCTCCGACTCCTTATTTTAAAGTCTTCCAATATTCAGACTGTCTGTTGATTCTTTGGAGAGATAGCATAATTATTTCGTCATTTGGCTGAAAATGTTCTAACAACTTCTGGCGATTTGTTTTGTTTTAACATCTGTTTTATCCAATTTTCTTTGTCTTTCCAGCGACTCTATTTTCCTTTTTCTCACAACTTTCAGGCTTGTTAGCGACAGAATTAAAATATTATAAACAACTTTTTGTTGTTTTTTTTTATGAAAACTAGCCGGATCTACTTGGTATTACCTAGAGAATTAAGATGGTCAACAATAAAACAAAATTTAAAATATCTGACTCCAACTCCTAGCCTTCTTACGAGTCTGACTCTGACTTCTTCTGAAACCTCCAACTCCGCAAAGCAGATTAGACTACAGGAGCACAAAACACTATTTGATGTCAAAATAGTGAGCGTTTTGTGCTCCTGTAGTCTAACGCAGAGCCAAGCAAGATGGCTGACACCCATAATATCATGTATTAGTAGTAATAATTAAAAATAACAAACTTATCATTAGTTATTGAAATTCATCAAGGTTCTAAGTCTTTATGGTTATTTGATAGCCCACACCAACAATTAACTTATTTTTAAAAATAAGGACTCTTTTTTATGGTGGAGTGATTGTGAAGAAAGGTATAATTTCCTACATTGCTGCTCGATATTTGACCTTATGATATAAGTCTGGTTGCATTAGTAACATATGAAACCTAGACAACTAGTATTTCACATATACAAATTAATTTAATTTTATTTATTCTCCTTTTTTAATATATAATGTTTATATTAGCACATGCATTTGGGTAATTTATCTCTCTCTTTGTATAAATATTTAATGTTGGGTTGTCACTTTTTCTAGTAAAAAAAAACAAAAAACATTCAATTTTTTTTATTTTATATGTCTGCAACTTTTTTTTTGTTTTCGTTAAGTGCAACATGTCAAAGTTTATGGTTTTACACTAAAAAATTTATGGGACGAATGATTAATAATTGGAAAGAAAAATATGAATATCTTAAATTAAATAAATAATTATGAAGGGAGAATAACACTTGCGGATATATATTCATTGCCACAAGTTTTAGTGGCTTGAAGAGATCAGTAATTGAAATACTATTGCATTTTTGTAATTAGTCAGAGTACTTTATTATTATTATAATTATTATTACTATTATAATGATCTACTACATATTAAAATGACCCGCCCCCCCTAAACTTACAAAACTTTATAAATCTGAGTAGCCCTTATGTCTACAGTGG
The DNA here is from genome assembly GCA_963556195.1 of Sepiola atlantica. Lineage (NCBI taxonomy): Eukaryota > Metazoa > Mollusca > Cephalopoda > Sepiida > Sepiolidae > Sepiola > Sepiola atlantica. The sequence continues at coordinate 121,693,578 of OY744524.1, read as the reverse complement.
CGTCCTGCCTTGTTTGGGGTTAACCAGAAAAGTGTTATGCCGTAAAACCAAATAACCAAACCAAACATCATAAATAAATATTTCAAGATATAAAGAACTTGAAGCGTAAAAACTTTTACCAAAATGACCTGATTCAGCATCACATAACCCAAAAAGGGTTGATATGCCGTGAAACAACCAAACCAAATCAATCATTTTACGTCCTATAACTACATTAATAAATCCACTATATACCAATTAACTTTCCTTAGAGGCCACATGAGAAATTGTGACCGTTATCAAGGGCTGGATCATTATTTTTAAATTGGCTCTGTATGATGTATATTATTATAATTGTAAATAGAAGATTAGAATCACTAGAAAATTCCAATATGAGTAATGGTAAAAAAATGATAGTAACTATAGTCATCATATATTCTGCCAATACTAGATCCATCGTTAAGCATGAAGGTTACATCTGACCTCTCACTTCCCAACCTGTGTACCACTTCCAGACTTTCTTATCCTTATCCTTATTTCTTATTCTGTGACTCATAGTCGTCCACCCTTGTTAAATCATCATATCTTACCATGCCAATACTCGATCATCGTTGGGCATCAAATCTTGGTCAGTACAAGTTGGTCAATCATTGCAGTTATTGAGGATTTGTTTCATTATCTGTCTAGGATTTCCACAAGAGTAGTTGCTTGTTGTTGCTAGTCTCCACCTTTGGAGGTTGCTGACTGTTCTTCCAACTTTTGTTCTTGCTCGGTTCAGAGTCACCCAGTCCTTCATTGGGAGATACGTTCCATGTGGGAGATGTTCTCTGGATTTTGGATAGCCTGTAAAACTATTAAATTATTTTCCAAGACCGGAACACATTACACTGTACAAATTTTATACTTTACAAATTCTACATGCTGAAAGCATATTCCTGCTAAGAAATATGTAACAAATGTTTATTGAATTGAGTTCTTCAATGATAGCCAACTGGTGTAAACATCAGGATTCCAAAAACACATTTACCAAAATCACAAATAATATTCCTATCATTTCTGTAGATAGCTGAGAAACAACTAATAGATTTCCAATAACCACCGATTCAAGTCTGGGTACTATACTAGCTATTTGTCTGCTCCTGTTAGCATGCTGCCATATGAAACCTGTTTTTTTGTGACGAGCAGAGGCAAAATAACTGAGACAATGTAACGCACAAGTTTTACATGAACGTTTTCTCTGTGGGACCAGTGTTCAAGAATTCTGGTGAAAAAACTGACCCACAAAATAATCACCTCATCAGCCTCCTACCATTCTTTGTTAAAATCTTTGAATCATTAATAAATCTTGCGATAGTCCATCACTTCGTTAATGCTAAACTTCTTTCTGACCAACAGTAGTGATTTAGGCAAGCCTGTTCTACAGCGGATATCCTAACAGTCATCTCTGAATGTATATACCATACACTGGACAAGTCAAGTGAAGCTAGGGTAATAGCGCTTGATATATCCGAAGCATTTGACATGGTCTGACATGAAGATCTTATGGAAATTAATTTGTACGGTATTACTGGGCAAATATTTAATATAATGAGATCCTTCTTAGCCAAAAGAAAGATCCAGGTTATCCTCGATGGCCGTACATCTAAACAACATGACATTAATGCAAGTGCTCCCCAGGGGGTCGATCCTTAGACCTTTATTATTCCTGATTTACATAAACGACCTCCCTGATGCAATTGTGTCCGAGATTGGTATATTTATTGATGACACCACACTCTATTCTCAACATGTGGACAAAATGAACGCACATATATCCAAGGCAATGGTTGAATCCTTAGAAAATGATGACCAGTCGGTAGTTAAATGGGGACATAAATGGATGATAACATTTAATGCTACAAAGACAAACTCACTTCCTTTAATAATTATAAGAAACCTTTCCAATTACCGATCGCCATGGCAAATAACGCCCTACCTGAGAGTCCAACATTCAAACTCCTCAGCCTAACATTCACAGATAACATGAATTGGAACAAATACATAAAACATACTGCCAAGGAAAGTGGACTCCCTCTACCATGCTAGAAAACTTCTCATACCTGCCAGTATCCTATATCTCTACAAAGCCACCATTCGCCCATGCATGGAATATTGTCACATCTGAACTAGTGCATCAACCACTAGTCTCTGCTTTTTAGACAAAGTAAAAAAAAAGAACCTTTAATGTAATTGGTCCCACATTGTCTACCAAGCTCCAACCCCCTCTCCCCATCGCAGCAATGTTGCATCCCTATGCTTCTTTTAAAAATACTTAAATGGAATGTGCTCCGACGAACTTGCTTCATATTCATAAATCCTTGTGCGTAATCTGAAGACTTATTGCTTTTACTTCAACATTCAGATTTTCCACATTCTAAACGTTTAGAACAAATCCATTCTTAAGATGCGTCCATTCAATCTGCACATTTAACTATGAAAATGTTATTTCAAACTTAAGTGTGACTGACGGACAGAGCCTCTCATAGAGATTCTTGGATGCATCTAATAATTTCCTCTTTACATGAAAAATTCTGGCTGTCAGTCTTCTTAGTCCATGTGCACAACACTAAACGTGTCTTAAATAAACATTTAAATTGTTCGTGTCATTCGACAGATTCCGTTCAGAATGTCCTTTTTGCACACACATTCTCATTTTAGATGCTTTCGTAAATGAAATGCTGTTCACACAATGTAAAACATTAAAAGTGAAACGCTGTGATCAAAAGTTGGCATTTTTGAAGAGAAGTTGGCAGACATTTTATAAAAAAGATGTCAGGCAATCAATGGCGTCATTCTTGTGTAGTTTCAAGTAAGAATACTCTTTGCTTACTCTCCAATTTGCACAGTTTGACTTCGAAATCTTTAATGTTTTCTTCTTCTTCAATCCACTTGACTTTCTCAACAGCAATGGTAATAATCGTGAAAGACTAAGTGAGGGGGATATCAAACTGATTTAAATCAATTCATTATTATGAAGGGGTCACCAATTTAAAATCACAATTTTTAAAAAATTTGTATTAAAACACTTTATTATTCTACTAGCTGTACCGACCCGCCGTTGCCCGAGATACAGTGAAGTCATTGTAGTTTTAATTTTATTTGTTTCCACATTTTTAAATTTAAGGTAGACAATTCCTATTATATTCTTCAATTTAAAACGTGTTATCCTCCTTGTTGATTTTTATTTTTAGCTGATTATTTAAAAATGTTTCATATTAGGACTCGTCCGGGTTTGACTGAGTAATTTTTGTAAGAAATTGAAGCTGAGTATGTTATTATATTACAAATAACACGGTACAAAAACAACAAGGCAAAATTTGATTTGTCAGCTTAAATGCAATCTGGGTCTGACTTTGAAAAACCAACAAGATAACTTTATATGTTAGATTCATTGCAGAAATTAAAAAAATCTGTGAATAGGAAGTTCTGTGCGCTAATTGTGATATAAGAGTCGGATACGTCATAAGATGAAGTACTGCTGTCATATGCTGGGAGCTGCTCAAAGGTGACAGTACAAACTCGACATCCCCTTTCTTAAAGATTAGACCTCGCTAGTCTCTCTCTACTCTATCGTTATTTCCATGGAAGATGCTCGACTGAGCTTCAATCTCTGGTTTCCCTTCCCATAAAACATAGCAAGAACTCGCCAGTAATGAATGGGTGACTATTTGGGAATACCAGGTGCTGTATATGCTCTCTGCTTATCTCGGCATTGCTTCCAGTCGTCTTGAACTATTTGCCATTGGAATCAAGCAGTGCCTACTCAGGAGAGGTGTTGTTGGAGATTGTGCAACCCTTGCAATTACAATTCCTGGCGGGGCACTCATACGTCGAAATCGACGGGAGAATCGATCATTATATATATATATCCGTAATTGTACCAAAGTTTTTTTGTTTTTTTTATAAAAAAACTTTCTTTCTTCCTCTGTGTACATTAAACCAAACAGAACTTCCATGAACAGTCTTTTTTTTTTTCAAGAATTTCCCATCTGTGGAGTACAATATCATGGAACAGCTTCCCTGCTCACTACAACATGGTCGGCTTTGAGTCCAATGTTAACAAGTACTTGTTATAAAACGTCCTCTTAATTAATCAAATTCTGCCCTTTCCACCCAATCCGTTGTCAATCCCCTCATGGTGTTGTTCATCAACAACTGACGATCACATTAACCCTTATCCTTGAGTGGCTTTTCACCTAGGTAAGTGGTGACTCATTATTAGTATATAAAAAAATTATTTCCATTGTTTAAACAGTAAACACTTTTACAAATACACATATCTTTCGTCGTCATTATCATTAGGTTTTTTTTTTTATCGCTCCTGGAGGCGGAACCCCTCCCTGGTTTCCTTCCATCTTGTTTTATCCCTGACTAGGTGTGGTCAAGTAGGACCTAGTTAGCTACCGAGGTCGTCTCTCCACCTGGGTTTTGGCCTTTCTCTAGGTCTTTTTCGTTGCCTCGGGTCCATTCTGTCCTTCTATATATCCACATGTTGTCTGTACATCTCGAAAGGTTACCTGCCCATCCATGTTTTGGCGTTCGTATGGTAATGGTGATGTCATTTACTCCAGTTTGCTGTCTAATCCAAGTGTTACTTTTTCTTTCTTGTAGACTGATGCCAAGCATAATGCATTTCATTTTGCATTGTGCCACTCTTAGCCTTTCTTTTGCTGCATAATTAAGTGTCCATGTTTTGCTACCATATATCATAACAGGTATGATGTATTCATTTAACATTTTCCGTTTAATGTTCATAGTGGACTTTCTATTTTTCATGATGTTGTCTACTTTGGAAAAGGCTGTCCACCCAAGCGCAATTCGCCATTTGATTTCAGGCATGATACCAGCGTTGCTTGTCACCATCTTCCCTAAGTAAATATAGTTGTCAACTTTACCGTTCACATTTTTACCGTTCACTATGACTGGTGCTTTTGTGGCATATTTGTTGAACATGGCCTTGGTTTTTCCAGTGTGCATTTTAAGGCCAACTATATGGCTAGCATTGTGAATGTCTTTCGTTATAAAGATAGGAAATAAAACATCATTTTTAAATTCAGCAATTCATATTTCATAGAAAATAATTATATTTACAAATTTCGAGTGTTTGTTCATTTTATTTTCATCACGTGTAATTTTTCTTGCCAAAATTTTTTTGTGAAATGGAGGGGGGGGGATATCTGCAACTGAATAATGCACGCTAAAAATTGCTGAGGTAAAATATTATTTCTCATCTATTTTAAAATTAGTTTTCAAAATAGACTAGACGTATCCGCGAGTTCGCAGACGAAACACTACTAGTAAAAAAAATAATTCTAGATTTTTATCGACTAAGTTGGTTAGTTGTCAAAACTTACTAATGTGAATACCTACTGAACTCTTTGATGTTCTTAAACTATACATTGCACTTCGCTCTTCAAAAACATTTTCTTTTAGATATAATTTAAAATATCCCCCCCCCCGTAAAATTTATTAAGAAAAAGGATAACATTTATACTAGTGTACGCCTTTCTTCAAAAATGATGGGAAAAAAATTATGTCAGTGTCCGCACTAATATTAATATAAAATCGTAGAATTATGTTAGTTATTTAATTTTTCATATAAGAATTATCATTTCTGATGACCTAAAAAGATTTCTACCGTTAACTTTTTATTTAGAGTGGACGATTTCTTAACAAATTCCTTTCAGACAGCTGTGGAGGGGGGGGGGTCTGATTTGCTATTAGCTTTCTTGCTTCCCTTCATCGCTTGAAATGGTTTCGTCCAGAGGCTAGAATAGGGCACGCTTTTTACTCGCTAACACTTGTCTGACAGAATGGATATATTATACTTATTCATATAAAAATATACAAATAGATACACATTGGTCTTTATTATAGAGTGGAGGAGATATATATATATATATATATATATATATATATATATATATTTGTTCATTTGCTTTTGACACCTGAGGATGATTCGACGAATCGAAAACGTTCGTGAAACCTATGGAACATTTATAATTTTTTTGATTTTAATACAAAAAAGACCATCAGAAAAATTGAAAAGCGATGGGCTGAGAGGCCTCATATTACAATCAAGACTCTTCTGGAGAAGGCCACTGTCTTCTCAGGATTGGAGCTTCTGGCCACAATTAGTGAGCGAGCATCATGGTGCACAAACTGTGTGAATGTTTCACCATCAATTGATGGATGATCCAAGAAGATGATAAGTAAAAGAATTTTTTGAATTATTGGTATGACTATACCAAGGATTGAACCCCGGTCTCCCGGCCCATTAGTGAACACCCTAACCATTATACCAAAGCGACTCTTGTTTGGGAGCCGCTAGTCTTTTATACAAACATGTGCCCTGCGCATTCGATTTGCCATGACCAGAGACTCAATCGTTGTGCAGTGAACCAAGCTCACAATTTCAGTATCCGGTGCACACACCGAAACAGACATATGCAATCTTCTCTTACTTATATAGATTATACAGAGATGCGATAAAGCTGTGATCACATAAACCGGTTTTGAAATAAGATTTTGTATCAGCGTATTAATACACCGTATATCCTGGTTGATAATGAACACTCCTTCAAAGATGTTTTGATATGCACACACTAAAGAGTATCGCTTATAAATGGTTCTACATTACAAAATGACTTACTGTTTAAAAGATTTTAATTTTTATAACTACTGCCTTTGCAATATTGTTCTTGGCCTTTTGGCTAAGATCAAAGTGTAGTATCTGTTCCGATGGATACTGCACCCCATAGACTGGTATTGTCTTGGCCTTCGGGGCTTGATTTACGCTGGTCTATGGGTCTGTCCTGTACAGTTCTGGGAGGTCCACCCTCCCAGGCTTCGCCTCCCCTCTTTGGGGAGGAGTAAGTTTATTGCTTACTGCCTGAGGCGCCCCTACCGGGGAATGGCAACGGGGCTGCCCAGGCAATTTTTAAACCCCACTTTCCCGACCCGACCTTGGGTCACATCTTACTTGTGGGAGTAAGATAAAAACTGGCCTTGTGCCTAACTCCTGGAGAGGAGTAAATCAATACTCATATCAAAATTGACACTGTTTTTCTATGTTTTGCAATTTTATTTTGCATTTGGAAACAACACCCGACTGCAAATCAGTGGTGATTTGTAAAAACCGAGTTCAAGCCCTCTGACCGACGTGAACTAACATCCCTACACTGAAAATTGCGTAAGCATGAAACATCGATGTCTGTAGGTAAAAATAATTAATATTTACTTTTAAAATATAATATATATATATATGTACAAACGGACAAAACTTTTTCAAATATTTGTACTTGTGTATTATTTCTTAAAATCAATCATCCCGAAGAAGTCTTGAAATAAAGCATAAACGTTGATGAATACGTAATGTTTTTGATTTTCCTTTTTTCGTTTTCCACACATATATATATATATATATATATGAATTATTAAAAATAAGAACGCCATACAATGCATTTTAATTTTATTAACTTTTTTCAATTTTTTTTTTTTTTTTTTTTTAATTAAATTTTCGAAGATATACTTTTGAAAAAAAAAAAAATAGAAAAAAGTTAATAAAATTAAAATGCATTGTATGGCGTTCTTATTTTTAATAATTCATATTATCACATAAACAATGCGTTCTAAACAAGAACACCATTTCTAATATACATGTAAAATTTATGGAAAAGTTTAAAGAACTCAAACTATTGGTATGTTTCAAGGAGATTACATAACACAAATTTTATTAATAAATAAGATATCATGAATCTCGCGAATATATTAAATGCTGCAGAGAAAATTAAGCTCAATGGTTCACACATTATGTCAAACAGAGCTTATATATAATGTAAAACGTTTTTTTGAAAACATCAAAGATAGATAAGCCGAACTTCTGACATAAATAAGTATTTGAACAATAAACACGATTTGTTATTTAGATTGTTGTTTTTCTTAGGAAATTAAACTTTGTTTATTGGGGAAAAATCGGTTACAAACTCTTTTGAAGCTAATCGTTGCTCTTTAAATCGATCCCATCCTGAAATGTGTTTTTGTCTTCATATTGATTTCATTTATTTTGTCTGTCATCATTATCGAAACGATTTGTATCAGGTCCATCCATCAGAACTTTTTTGTTTTTGAACTGATTGGAAATGTTTCCACTGGAAATTATCTAAATTGAAATTGATAGTCTATATGCTGAAGAGGAAAATCATAAATCGGTCAAGTTTTACTATGATGTAATAGGGATAATAAATATTTTCTGAAACACGTGTACATATGTTGAAATATTGTTGAGTGTTGATTTTTAGAACATGATTACAAAATATTATGTCATAAATTTTGTATTCTACTAAATTAAAATATATATATATATATATATATATATATGTATATATATATGAGAGAGAGAGAGACTAGCAGAAAGACTTAAGTTTGCCCAGGATAAAATTAGGAAACCAATGTCTTTTTGCACTCGGCTCATAACAACCATATTAACATTTCTAGACTTATTTTTTCTATTTATATAATTTTCAAGTTATCTAAATGAATAAATACAAAAATTTTTTTCCATCTATCCTAACTATATTAACATCAAAACAGATTACGCTTATTTAATTATATGATACAACTATAAGATTTTGAAATACTGTATATATAGTAATCTGCAAACACTCACAAGCAGCTTTAGTTATTCCTAATTTGCATATTTATTTTTTAAACAGTTTCTAATAAATTAATATTCTGTAATATACATTTGTAATTTAGATTGTCATATTTTCTTATATATACGTAATAGTTTTGTCAAAGTAAAACTTCTGATGTTTCTGGGATGCGGAAAACAGATACTACACTTAGAAATATTTATTTGTGCAAAATATAAAATTTTACATCCTATACAAATTAAGCACAAGGCCATCAAAATTATGAGGAAAAAGTGTATTGTTGGTCATTCTTTGTCTAACCTAATCTTAACTAGAATCATCTCGGTCACCACAATACCACATTTACTCTAGGGGACGTCCTACTTAAGATATTCCCATTTGGTTCGTATTTTTCATAAATAAGGTTTTATATACAGAAATTAATTAAGATGTAACAGGGATTGGGGAAAGAGCAAAAAACAAAGTTAGGTTAGTAAGACCCTTCCTATCCTTTCTAAATAATAGACCGCCTACTGTTTTCCGGTTTATTCAGAACCGAAAACAAGCAGGTCACACTTTGATCCTAGCAAAAAGGTCAAATATTTATTTATCTCAAAATTTTACATTATAAAATTGAATTTCTTTATATAAAATATGAAAATGTGGCATGAGGCCAAAACTGGGGGTTGAGATGAGGGTCGGCTGTCGTCCGCCTGGTCTATTCTCTAAACTAGTTTCAGTCACCAAAATACCACATTCACTTTATGGATAACCTACTTAACATTATCCCCGATTGGTATGACGTGTTTTTATTTACAAAAAGTATATGTACAAAATTCCTCGGTTGAAGGATGGGGTGTACATAAAAAAACAAAAAATTATATAAAAATGAGATATAACCAAATAAATTGATAAGTGTGTTGGTTATCTAAATATGAGCTGCTCACTGTTTTCCGGTTTGTTTCAAGAGCCGAAAACAAGTAAGTCAGTTCTTAGATGAGAAAAGGGGGACTATTGTTGGATAAAAAGAAAAAACTGGATGGGGTTTGTGGGCATGGTTAGTGTCTTCCGAAATAAGTACCATGTTTTGGGTCGAACTGAGGAACAAAATAAATATGGGGAGAGGGTATCTCGGAGGATCTCTAATACTAAAAAACAAACGCGAAGGGAGGGGGGAGCGGAATTCATTTGTACCACTAGCTAAGAGACTTTGCTGACTGGGATGAGGTCTGACGAGACTTCAGGTCGGTGCACACCATGCTTAGGCAGGGAACACGTACTCAAACTTGATTCGTCCAAATACACATAAACTAGCAGTTTAAATAGCGAAGAGTGCAATCTCCTCCTATCACATCTGATTTTGACTTTAAGCTGATGTTTAAAGTGCGAAATCATATCCTAATCAGAAGGCAATTCCCCTCACTCCATATTTCTACGCGTGAGATCAACACAACTAATCTAGCTACGGCTAGAATCGTGAAAAATACCATTCGTTTCTCCCTGCATGACGACGGCATCACATTGTACACTACAGATGTTACATCTAGAAGTACCGACTGTTCGGGAACGATACGAGCCGTCACCTCGTTGACATACTTCCAAAATTTGTGCAACTTGCTGCAATTGAAGGAGACGTGCTCAGCCGTTTCTTCTTAGACGTCTGTGCCATGAAGACAAAAGGGTTTACACTAGTTTTAACTTTGAAGAGTTTGTCAATAAGGGGCAGTGTACGCTGGACCAAACGCCAGGTCAGCGAAAACTCAGTTATTGAGATGACTCCGGCCCGGCACCTAACTCTACTGAGAGAGGCTCTCCTCCTCCAACCATCCCAGAAAAGGTCAAGGAACCATAAAAATGTTTTTATGGCTAGTCATTTTTAAATGAATGAAAAAAAACCTGATTTAATCTATTGTATTTGTTGATGGGTAGTGTAGTATCGGTTCTGTTGTTAAAATGAAAGAGATATATAGCAAGCAGAAAGAGACTAATTTTTATTTTTAAAATGTTTATTTTTATATTCAACTGGTTTTGCAAACTTTTTTCTGGTTCAAACTTTTTAACTCAGTCTTAATGGATGACCCAACGTGTTGCATTTTTCTAGTGTGTGTGTATATATATATATATATATATATATGTATATGTAATTTGTTTTGTTTATTATCTATGTACCTATTCGTTTCGACCGTTAATCGGGACTCGTCAGCATAGAGATATAACTATTCACTACTGGTCGCGTGATTCTAAACCTTGGGCTCCGAGTATGTTACAACTAAAATCCCGACATCTAGACACTGCTAAATATATATATATATATATATATATATATATATATATATATATATATATATATGAATTTATCCTCCACGGCATAATAAAGACTAATGTGTATTTATTTGAATATAAATAAATATATGTACTTCTATCCTGTTACACAAAAGTTAGCGAGTAAAACATGTGCCTTTTTTATACCCACCCCCAACGAAACTTTTTCAAGTAGTGGGTGGAAGCGAAAACGCAAATAGCAAGTACCCCTGCCACCTGAGATGAATTTAGAAAGAATTCTTCCTCTCTATAATTAAAAGTCAAGTGTTTTTGTTTTTGTTTTTTAAGCCATCAGATATATATATATATATATAGAGAGAGAGAGAGAGAGAGAGATTTTTTTTTTTTTGCTCAAAACGGCCGCAGGTTCCGAGCTGGCTTTGTGCTTGTGTGATGTTTTCTTCAGAAAAATCGTCCTGAGGAAGTCTTATAAGTTATAATAAAGACGAAACGTTGATGAATACATTAATAATATGTTGGGGTTTTCCTTTTTCAACTTATATATATATATATATATATATATATATATATATATATATATATATATATATATATAAATTAAATTAAATTACTGACGTAATTCTATGATTTTTATATGAATATTTTAGTAGTATACCTAGAAAAATAGCGAGTGCGAACACTGAAGCATTTTTTAATTCATTTTTGACAGTGTTTGTACACTTATATATATATATATATATATATATATATATATATATATATATATATATATATTCCGCTAATTGATTGGTCGTATTCAACACATGTAAATTACGTCGCTGTGAACCAGTTCTTCACGCAAGTCAGTATAGAACCCTTGACTCATTGTGTTACTTGTCTTAACTAAAGAACTTTTCCAACAATCTTCTATGTAACCTTTCCAGCAAGAAAGAAATTCTTCTTAAATTTGCTTAACCTTTCCTTTAAGATAAGCCATTTTGAGTTGGAATAATGATCCGTCCACTTTCCCATCGGACGTAAGCGGTTGAAGCGGGAGGAAGACGATTATATCATAATAGGCATGTCGTCACAGTAGGGCAGAGGTGCCAAATTGTCATGCAGTGGCATGTGATTTCCTCATGGCCTACCTGCCTCTTTTATTATCCTCCTTGTCTACTTATATCAGCCGAGATGTCTGCTCATTAACTGCCCGGGGCACATTCTTTGCATAACTCTTGTTTGTTCGAATATTATCAGTTTTAAAAAACAAAACTTAGTTTTCTGTTAGCGTCCTTGTGTATTCAAATGCACATAACTCAGCCATCCTCTTTGATAATGAACATTTATTTTTAAAATTTTATTGTTGTTTTTTGTCACACCAAATAATGAACGGAAAGATTTGATTAGGGTTGACTTTTTGTTTTTGTTGTTAAAGTTTAGTTCAAGGGTCGGCAACCTCCAGCCCACAAACAAATGTCAGCATTTGGCCCTCAAAAACGATTTTCATTTTTCCACAATAAAGTTTCTGGTATACATGTATGTATACATATATTGCAGAAATTTTATTGTAAATTGATTAAAATCGTGTGTATATATATATATATATATATATATATATATTAGTTCAACAAAATTAGAACATTGTTCCAAGAATTCAAAACCAATTATTATTAGGCGTACGATCGTTTCCAAGACTTTTTTTTTTTAATATTTTGTTTTTCATTATTTTTGATGATTCCAAAACATCACTTCGTCAGCGCCTTTTATAACATCACATACAGAAGTCTCTTGAGAAAGAAACATTAGATTTCAATACTAAAAGACAACACCAATGAAAGAACTTCAGAAATAGCAAAAAGACAGCAAATTGAATTACAAACAATCATGTAAAACATTCAAAGCATTCATCATATACGTTGAATCGACAAATAGAAATTACATAAGAGAAAATAAATAAATAAGAGAAAAATGATAAAAAATGGAAAGTGAAAAAAGGGAAACCAAAAATATTATTTATGTATTCATCAACGTTTCGTCTTTATTTCAAGACTTCCTCGGGATGATTGGTATGAAGAAGTAGCACACAAGTACAAATATTTGAAAAGAAATTTCAAATATTTGTACTTGTGTGTTATTTCTTCACACCAATCATCCTGAGGAAGTCTTGAAATAAAGACGAAACGTTGATGAATACATAATGTTTTTGGTTTCCCTTTTTTCGTTTTCCATATATAAATATATATATATATATATATATATGAAAAAAAAACCCATCTAAGTACAAAAAAATCTCCAGTTTCTCAGTTATTTTTGAATAGTTCAATGTAAATTAACCAAAATTTTAATTAGTTAAATTAAATACAACCAAAATTCAATGTGGGTTTCAGGAAAGGTTTTGTACAGAGTTGTTTCCCTTTTCTGTTTTCTTTCTAAAAATGAAAATAAGAACAAGAAAACTAAATATATTTCATCTGTCTGCGTTCTTACAATAGTCAGTCAGTCATGATGTTATACAAGTGATTATTCTATAGTTGTAATGATAATGTAATAATGCACATCATTGTAATAACACACATCATGTGCATCTTTGTTTTTATTTCGTCTGTAACATCCAATTCATCAAAATAGACATCCTAAATATTTTTGTTCTATACAATTATGCAAACTAACGACTCGCTATTAGAAACAATTAAGTATTCAAAATATAACTTCTTTTAAGATTTAATCAATTTATATTGCCTAACTAGATTTCAAGTATTGATTTACTCCTCTCCAGGAGTTAGGCACAAGGCCAGTTTTATCTTACTCCCATAAGTAAGAAATGACCCACGGTCGGGTCGGGAAAGTGGGGTTTAAAAATTGCCTGAGCAGCCCCGTCGGTATTCCCCGGTAGGGGGCGCCTTAGGCAGTAAGCAATAAACTTACTCCTCCCCAAAAAGGGGAGGCGAAGCCTGGGAGGTTGGACCTCTTAGAACTGCACAGGACAGACCCATAGATCGGCGTAAATCAAGCCCCGAAGGCTAAGACAATACCAGTCTATGAGGTGCAGTATCCATCGGAACAGATACTACACTTTGATCTTAGCCAAAACTAGATTTCAAGTAGATAAGAAAAATTATTCATAAAATGTTATTAGTATTAAATTTTATTTTTCTTAATATTTCTGCATGTTATTCCAATTTTGAGTTTGCTACACACAAAAAAAAAACTTTATTTTTTGGTGGTAAAACACATGATTTTAAAACATTCTTGTTTAAAAATTTCTTAACGCCCATTTCTATCGTGTTTCTATTAGAAAAATGGAACAGCTGAAAGAGATGAGTGGGATTAAAGTAAATATGAATAAATAGCGATGAAGGAAGTGAGAATCTGATTGTTGGGAATCATAGACTGGGTTTTATTTATCTTCCTCCCACGAGGTAAGATGTGACACAAGGTCGGGAAAGTGGGGAAAGAACCAGCGCTCGAGAATTTGAGCACTCTGGCTGTTTAGAAATTGCCTGGGCAACCCCGTCGGCATTCCCCGGTAGGGGCGCCTCAGACAGTAAGCAATAAACTTACTCCTCCCCAAAGAGGGGAGGCAAAGCCTGGGAGGGTGCACCTCCTAGAACTGCACAGGACCAGACAACCCCCAATAGACCGGCGTAAATCCAGACCCAAAGGCCCGGACGATACCGGTTTATTAGGCGGGGTAAAAACCCCTGGGTGCAATCTGAACATTTAGACAATTTGCTGCTTGACCTAATATGTGACTATCTGTGTCATGGCTACACCATGCCACTCTGAGTACTAACCCTAATTCTAACTCTGAGTACTGACTATGCCATGCGATTCGTGGTAATGTCCTGGCCGATTATTAGTTAGGGAAGGAAATCTTTTTGGTTGATTTTGTTGTTGCTCAGTTCGTGTAGTGGGACAGTCCATTACGAATTTGTGAGAAGGGACGAAGAGGATAGTATATTTGCTTCGTTTTTTTGGTTTCTCTTTTTTTCTCATCCCGTTCTGATCTTCATTTTTTGTCTTAATGTTTGTCTGTCTGTGTGTCCTTTCCATTGTTTGTCAATCACCTTGCATGCACTAACAATCAATGACAAAAAATGTCGCTCGGTAATTTTTCACATAAAATCATTTCTCCAACCGCACATATGACTAATATTTCTTACAATAATCCGTATCTTAATCTCCTTGTAAAATCCTTTGCTTGTCAAATGTTTTCTATTTTTTTGCAGTTTATATAAATAGTGAAGACAAAATATCATTGGCTCGAAAAATGTGCTTTGCATATGCCATTGTTTCTTTTCTCCTCCCAAGTGGCTTCTTAGCATGGATGAATTCCCAAATATGTGAAGGTCAGAGGTCAGGGTGTGTCCCCTTATTAAATGAGTCAGGAGCTAAAATAATAACAGATTTCTTTTTTTTCTTCTTTTCAATGCAATGTCAATTCGTTTTTCCTTCTGGTTCTATTTGTGTAATTGTGTCAAGGCATAAAAGACAAACAAAACTTGTTACAAAGAATGGGTGGATTTCTTCAAGTTGAGAAAGAAAAAAGCTGTAGTCTTTTTTGTTAAAGAAACAAAATGGCATCCAACAATTTTAAGACGACAAATAAAATATTATCTGTCTATTTATATTTCATGAAGAAGTAAGACTACAACACCTACGAACCAAGATATGGAAATTAAGATTAATATCATTATTTTTAAGTTTCAGAATTTTTTAGATGAGGATTGCTGCAACAAAGAATTCTCATTCCAAGTAAAACCATGAGCCTAGTTTATAAAAGAATAACAGATGTTTATTTTTTTTTTTTTTGGGGGGGGGGGAGATTACAAATGGTACTCGTTTTCTTAGGTTGAATAGCAGACTTGCAAAAATGAGATCTTTTATCCCGGCCAAATAAACACATAAGTCCAACCCGACACAACAGACCCTCTGTTCCCGAGGGCCACCGAAAACCAACTGGTTCTCAAACGTCTAACTCTACCTGCCTGCTCCCCCCCCCTCCCACTGGAGGGCCGGCTCTGGTTGCCTTTTTGCTCCCCATAGGCTGGAATATATATATATATATATGTTAGATTTTGGTCCTTCTCAGTGGTCACCATTCGACCACCCAGAAGCTGACTACTGGAGATATCCACTAGAGATAACGGCCAGACAGTGTCCATTCAATCTCTATCTAGGAACATTCAAATAGGTTGGTCTCAGGATTCCTCTTTTCATGAGACACTTATTTCATTTCAAACAAAAGACAATTTCTGGGTGGCCTAACTCACAATCAGAGATATTTTCAATTTCTTCTGTGACCCCCTCCTTTGTCCTTAGGCCGAACATCTATCACCTGCAACGCCCGCCATTCGTATGCACCACCAAAAATGCAACCTGGTGCATGTTTACAATATTATTCCGCTATAAAGGTTCCCGAGTTTGAAAAGGTACACCTGAAGATCAGAGGTTACATCGGCCAAAACGTTGTGAATATAACAACCAAGATAAGAATAGCAGTCCAAATAATACAGATCATAATTCTTGTTGCTTTTCAGGTGCGTTCACCGTTCTCCGTAAGGGTCTTTGCCCATCTGTAGTTTGGTTGGGCTGTCATGCTTAAGTTTGAAATAACATTTTCCTCACTGAACATGATTTATTTATAGATGCATCCACTCAGCTATAAAAGAGGCTCTGTCAGTCAGTCAGATTTAATGAATGCATCTTTAGAATCGAACTGTTAGTATCTGTTCATATTTAACTATTCCATTATCGAAAGTTTTAAGACCTGCTGCTTTTAAAATCCGACCCAACGTTCATGTGTACTCATCGAAATTAATGTTTCATCTAGATTGTAAAACCAGTTTATGCTTTTTTAGTACAAAATTTTAGACCTGAACTTCAATTTGTAAAGGTCCTTTTGTTGCATTATCCGTTCTTCCAGGGTACCCGGTAAGATCCAACAAGAATGACAAAGAACAGAACGTATATGAAAAAAAACTTTGGTTTTCTTTATTTCCCATCACCGGATGGTTTACGCCGGCTACGCACACATATTAAACAATCTTTTGACATACTTTTGTCTCATGAAAGTCTTTTTCCGCTAGAAACTCGTTCGTATATACATCTGATTGGAAAGCAGTTTGCTCTGCATTGTCTATCCGAGCGTGAACTGAAGCAATTGTTCTACAAGCACTTTGGTGAAGTACAAGTCAGTGTATTCCTTCACGGTACCAACTTGCTTATCAGCTGCATTTTTAGTCAGCAGACACAAAAGTCTAGCAGCAAGACGGGCTTGGGTATCATAGCCAATAAAGCTTCATCGGTGCCATAAACATCGGTAAACTCGCATTCTTCCGGTACTTCGATACTCCGATCACCAGGCGTTTCGGCTCTTCACGTTTTTGAAACCACCATCTTTTGAGTCTTCTCGCACTGCGGAACCTTCTCCTTTTTAACAGTTATCAAGTCGCCTTTTTTTGTTTTCTTTCTCGACGTCCCACCGACAATGGACTCGTCCACGATTCATTTTTGCCACTCTTCATTATTTTACACTTATTTGCCACTCTTCATTATTTTACACTTATTTGCCACTCTTCATTATTTTACACTTTTCGTCATTGTAGTCTGATTTGCTTGTTCTTCTATGGAGGAATGTTCAAAATGTGCGATTTAGTGTTTCAGAATGTACTCGAGATGTTTAGTAACAGCTAGCTGTTTCTACTTGGTGTAGACCGGAAGTATTTTTGTTTTCATTTTTTAATCGTTTTTCTTTTTAAACTATGGAAATTTGGAGTTGTTTATCAAAATATTATTTTTAAATTTTTCGGACTTCCGGAAATGTTTTACTTTGTTTTTGTTTTGTTGTTTACCAAAGTTTTTTTGTATCAAAGTATTATTATTAAACTTTTTAAACTCTCTTGCAAATGTCTCTTCATTTCTATGTACAGAGATGAGTAGCATTGCTCCCCCCCACCAAAGTTAGGTTGTGTTGTATTTACAATTGTGAACAGAGACGTCCATGTTAAACCAAGGAAAGTAACTACGTCTAAAGGATTTGAAAGTTTACTCCCTTATTTTTAAAGATGGCTTCTCACCAATAAAAGAATTCGAGCCAGATGAACAACCTTTTTTGAAGGAAATAAAACGAATGACAATTTTCTATTCTTAAAATGCTGCACCAATCAGCAAAAGAGATTGTCGAATCCGAATAAAATATAGATTTTTAACTTAAGCTATTGATGAGAAACTCCGAAAATTCGACAATATAATTTTATATATTAGATAACGGATATTCTTCAAATATGTTCATTCATTCTATGTTTAGCAATGAAAATGCTATTTCAAAGTTACGGATAACAAACCGTCGGACAGAGATATTGCAGTCATGACCTCTCATATGATGAAAGGCTCAAAGCCCTGAAGCTTTCATCGCTGTTGTACAGAAGATTGAGGGGAGATCTCATCAACACGTATACATATGTCCATGGCCTGTATGACACTACGACATGCATATCAGAAATTCAGGGGGATTCTAAAACAAGAGGACATAATCTACGACTGACAAGAAATGCTACTAAGACAAGCAAAAGACGTTCATTCTTTAGTAACAGAGTGATTCCCTGGTGGAACGGATTGCCAGAAGAGGTTGCCAAAGCCCCTTCGGTAAACGCTTTTAACGCCAGGTTTGACCGCCTTATGGAAAGCCATCTTGTACAATACAACTTCAGAGCCCTGGACCACCCACAGAAACCCACAATGTCAGTCGGCTAAAGAAGAGGTACAAAGGAGCGGTCTAAACTGGATTTAAAGCATCCGACCTGACTGAAGACTACTCTACTCATAACATGTACTTTTTTTTTTCTCTCACAGGTGATTTGGTCACACGAGGGCCAATCAGCTTGTAGGGTGTACTAATTTCAACCGACCCTTGAAGGACCAATTTCAGCCCCCATGGAGAATCATAGACAGCAGTTAGTTTTCTGGCACCGCTGAAGAAAGACGTCTCCTTTCTCTTGTCTCTTTGTCACCTGGAAACCCGAGAACCGGCTATCTTCACTAGATTTTCGGCAGCCCACAAACTTACTTCTTCTCTCTGATCTGACACTGTCTTAACTTTCGGCAACGTACACCCAACGGTGTAGGTCACTCAAATAAATATATCTTGTTCCTATTTACTTGCCTCCCCACGAGGACAAAGTTAGGCACAAGGTCGGTTTTTAATGTGTGGAAAAATCCAGTTTTCCAAAAAGGGGCACTCTAGATTGGAACAAAAATTAAAATTGCCTCAGTCTAGAAGGATTTCTTCCTTCACTGAATGAGGACGAAAAAGGTGAAGTGTAGTATCAGAACAGATACTACACTTTGCTTCGAGACAAAAGGCTAAGAAAGATTACGATAAGAACTTTGTTTTCCTTTGATTTGACACCAATGTTGTTACAAAATATTATAGGAATTTGTCTAACAGTACATGCTAAGATAAGCTCTTATAGAACCTCTTCTAGATTCTGGATTCCACTAAAAATGCTATTTCGATGTTAAGCGTAACATGACAGAACTTCTTTTAGCGATTCTTGGGAAAATAACCAGGCATAACAGACCAACCCTAACCCTAACCCTAACCAGACCAACCAATAGACCTTAAGTTTAAATATTTCTAAAAAATGATTTTTGTTTTCATAACAGATGCTGTCAAGAATGATCTTTTTATTAAGACGACTTATCAATTCTTTTTCAACAGAAGAGGATTTTATTTATTCATATTTTTGTTGTCGTCTATGACAGATGCTGACGAATGTTTCTATTTACTTAATTATTTATCAAGTCCAACTGAAAGCCACCTGCTGATAGCGTTGGAATGTTTTTCTTTTCTTTCTTAAAACAGGCCGGTGATATTGTTAATACTTAATCCGTTAAACTGGCTCACCTCTTCCCCACAGGCGAGTCTTTCAAAGTGACACCAATCTTCCGTTCTTGTCTTACGAAAGATTTGGCCGCCCACTTACCATGTGTATGCAACAAAAACACGATGCACCTAATTTCTCCATCTTGTACAACTAATTTTAACGTTTACAAATTATTTTGTTTTTCTTTTTATTACTGATCCTTTGAACTGGCATTTAAAATGGCATCTTTAAAATGACCTCAAGATAATTTGTCACTTGAATTGACCTGATTTTCATTTATCTGATCGTCATATTAGCTGAAATATCTTGTCGACGTTTGATGAAAAGTCATAACTAAAAGCATTAAAACATTACATTTCTTTAATTTTTTGTTTTAGATGTGTCCACAGTCGATTGATCTATCATGATTCAGTTTGAAATAGCATTTTCATCAGTCTGTGAAGCTCGAGTTTGAAATAGCATTTTCATCGGTCTGTGAAGCTCAAGTTTGAAATAGCATTTTCATCAGTCTGTGAAGCTCGAGTTTGAAATAGCATTTTCTTCGGTCTGTGAAGCTCGAGTTTGAAATAGCATTTTCATCAGTCTGTGAAGCTCGAGTTTGAAATAGCATTTTCATCGGTCTGTGAAGCTCGAGTTTGAAATAGCATTTTCATCGGTCTGTGAAGCTCGAGTTTGAAATAGCATTTTCATCAGTCTGTGAAGCTCAAGTTTGAAATAGCATTTTCATCGGTCTGTGAAGCTCGAGTTTGAAATAGCATTTTCATCGGTCTGTGAAGCTCAAGTTTGAAATAGTATTTTCTTCGGTCTGTGAAGCTCAAGTTTGAAATAGCATTTTCATCGGTCTGTGAAGCTCGAGTTTGAAATAGCATTTTCTTCGGTCTGTGAAGCTCGAGTTTGAAATAGCATTTTCATCAGTCTGTGAAGCTCGAGTTTGAAATAGCATTTTCATCGGTCTGTGAAGCTCAAGTTTGAAATAGCATTTTCATCGGTCTGTGAAGCTCGAGTTTGAAATAGCATTTTCATCGGTCTGTGAAGCTCAAGTTTGAAATAGTATTTTCATCGGTCTGTGAAGCTCAAGTTTGAAATAGCATTTTCATCGGTCTGTGAAGCTCAAGTTTGAAATAGTATTTTCATCGGTCTGTGAAGCTCAAGTTTGAAATAGCATTTTCATCGGTCTGTGAAGCTCGAGTTTGAAATAGCATTTTCATCGGTCTGTGAAGCTCGAGTTTGAAATAGTATTTTCATCGGTCTGTGAAGCTCAAGTTTGAAATAGCATTTTCATCGGTCTGTGAAGCTCAAGTTTGAAATAGTATTTTCATCGGTCTGTGAAGCTCAAGTTTGAAATAGCATTTTCATCGGTCTGTGAAGCTCGAGTTTGAAATAGCATTTTCTTCAGTCTGTGAAGCTCAAGTTTGAAATAGAATTTTCATCCGTCCGTGAAGCTCAAGTTTGGAATAGCATTTTCTTCGGTCCATGAAGCTCGAGTTTGAAATAGCATCTTCCTTTGTCTGTGAAGCTCAAATTTTAAATAGCATTTTTGTTGTTAAATGCACCAACTGAATACACCGATTAAGACTGGATCCATTCTTGTGTTTTACTGCCACTGTTAATCAACATTTATGGCATATTTTAAATGCCCTCCTACATTATTTCTAACTTTGATCGACTGATTTTCTTTTCGCGGATCTTTGTACTTCGAGCTGAAGTCTCCTGTTTTTTAAGGGTGAGATTGTAACTAATCTAAAAATTTCCTTTCCGTCCCTTTTTTTTAATATTGTTTCACCAAATCGAATGTTAGCCTTTTTGAAGGAAATTTTTCATAATTTATTAAAAATTCACGCAATTATTTTTAACTTACAGACAATGAAGCTGAATGATTATAATCGATTATGTGAACTCACCCATATTTTTCTGAGGGTGGAAGGGGAGAACACTTCCGCATCTCAGCTTGTTAGGATGTCATCTACTTCTATCTGTTTTTTTTTATTTTGCCCCACTTACACTCCTGGCCCATTACGTTTACCCTTTTCTCTCTCCTCTGGGCCAGACTAATAAAATGTAAAAAAAAAAAAAAACCTCTAACATGCTGTAATGAAATATCACATTTCAGTTTCAAAGTCGGTAGTGTATCAAATACAAATCTATTTGCAAACTCAGATTTTTCCTGATTCAATTTTTTGTATTGGGGGGGGGGGGGCAACTGAGTTTGCAAAGCCAGTTTAATATAAAACATAAAAAGACAAAATCCTGAATTGGTCGCTTTCTACTCGGGGTGTTTAACAATGGATCTATTAATTCCTTGTGAGTATGTCTTGTTTTGGTGAAGAATTAGCCTTTTTAGGACTTTGTTGGTTGTATTTTCGTGGTGCAAACATAAAAAAGTTTTGAAGAGTCGCTGTTTGCACAATTCTTATGCTACATCGTATGACTAAAAATAAACATTGTCTCGAAACAGCTGTAAACAACTTTAATACCTTTGACTATACTCTTTATTTGGAACATGATTTGAAAATAATTTAAATCGATAAAAATCACACACACCCACACACACACACATATATATATATATATATATATATATATATACATCCAGCTCTATTTCAATAAATATTGAGCTGTTTGATCTTTGTAGTCAACTCAAACAGTTTTCTAATTTATTTAAATTAGAGTATGTATATATATATATATATATATATATATATATATATATATATATATATATATATATATTTCATTCGGCATTTTTCAAACCATTTATCTAGTTGATCACAATACCGTGTGAACAGCTGTGCTTTTATATATACAGTAGACGGCAAGATAAATCCAATATTTAAATGTATTACTTTGATCGGCATAAAAAAACACACAGCCAGGTTTGAGTCACTGTAGAAAATGGGTCTTCTGGTGACAGTTGGTTGGTTCATGACCGACTGTTGTCCACATCAGGCTAATCTATTTTCCTGCTAGTTCGAAAGAAAAAGAACTTAGTAATAATAGTAAAATTAGGAGAAGCATTTTTTTAAATACAAAAGTGACTTCTGCATGCAAGTTTTTCAACATTCAAGAGTTTTCATTTAATTTGATTAAAACACCTTAAAAAGAGAGGCTTAAAAGTGACCTTGAAAGAAACACTTGTATTATTTGGAATACTATTCTTATGTTGGTTGTTATATTCACAACGTTTCGGCCGATGTTACATCCGACCTTCTTCAGGTGAATCTTTTTGAACTTGGAAACCTAGTCAAGCTTTGAAATTAGGCTGTGAAAATAACAACCAAGATAAGAATAATACAAATACAAATTATCGAACCTCATCTTAAAAAAAATAAAAAATAAAAAATAAAGACTTAGTTATTTTTAGAAAGGGAGACTCATGTAAATGAATTCTTACAATGTGAGGCTCAACTATGGCTTTCAGGTTAGGATCAAAGCGGTGTATCTGTTTTCTCCTCAGACAAAGCAAGAGATATCCTTCTTGACTGAAGCAATTTTTATTTTTGTCCTATCCAGAGTGTCCCTTTTGGGGGAGCTGGATATCCCTGCAAAAAAACGACTTTGTGTCTAACTTTGTCTAATTTGGTACTCAAAGGAGATTTAAAGAAAGAGTTATAAAGAATAACTTTTTAAAAAAAGCTTTAAAAAACCTTTTTAAATAAAAGCTTTAAAAAACCTTTTTAAATAAAAGCTTTAAAAAACTTTTTAAATAAAAGCTTAAAAACCTTTTTAAATAAAAGCTTAAAAAACTTTTTTAAATAACAGCTTTAAAAAACCTTTTTAAATAAAAGCTTTAAAAAACTTTTTTAAATAAAAGCTTAAACTTTTTTAAATAAAAGCTTAAAAAACTTTTTTAAATAAAAGCTTAAAAAACTTTTTAAATAAAAGCTTTAAAAAAACTTTTTAAATAAAAGTTTTTAAAAAATCTTTTTAAATAAAAGCTTTAAAAACCTTTTTAAATAAAAACTTAAAGACTTCAGACTAAAAAAATATACTTGAAAATATAGTCTTCAAAAGTGAGACGTGTAAATATATTTGTAAGAGTCTTCAAATATATTCAAGAGAGAAATATACTTCAAAGTGTGAGACGTAAAATACATGACTTTGACCAACACAGAACACGTCCATGTTTGTTTCTAACAAAACATATTGTTATATTGTTAATACGTTATTCTATCTTTGACCTACATTGTTGTTTCTATTACTAGACATAAACCTGGCTTAATCTATATAATACTAGCAAGGATACTAGATACTCAGCATTGGCCGGGCACATGGATGACCAAATAGAAGTGTTTTAAAAAAAAAACTTTTTTCTTTCTCTCTCTCTCTCTGTCCTTAATAATGTTACTTTTTAAACGCACTTTTCCTCTCGATTACCGCCATCTCTCTCTAACTATCTATTTTTCTCTCTCTCTCTCTGTGTTTCTCTCTCTCTATCTCTAGCTATCTATTTCTCTTTCTGTCTATCTATTTCTCTTTCTCTATTTATTTCTCTCTATCTATCTATCTATCTATCTATCTATTTCTCTCTCTCTCTGTTTCTCTCTCTGTGTTTCTCTTTCTCTTTTTCTTTCTCTATTTCTCTCTAGCTATCTATTTCTCTTTCTCTCTCTATTTCTCTCTCTCTCTCTCTCTAACTATGTATTTCTCTCTCTCTCTCTCTCTAACTATGTATTTCTCTCTCTCTCTCTCAACTGGTGCAATATGAAAACAAGAAAAGTCATTAACAGCAAGATTGGCTGTTTAACCTAGTTTCATTGTTTTTGGAACAACTACCAGTAAGAATGAAAGTATTTTTTTCTGATCTCCATTCTCTAATTTGGTCTCTGGTGACTCCGCAGGAATGAATATTAGTGTGTGTTTTTTTTTACTTACCCTAACCAGCTCATACAGAATCCGATGATGTAAATTTGTAAGTGTATCTGTCAGAGATTTAGTCGGACACAGACAGAAATACAACTTTCGGCTCCCTTTTCCACTCTTTCTAATTTTCATGGTCATTTATAAAACTACATGTAACCGATTTTCTTTAGAAGTCATTTGGAAGAGCTTATCCAGAAGTTTTGTTAACTTGGTGATACCATTGGATCACGGGGTGGAGCAGGTTCTAGTGCGATTGCAAGAGTTAGGAATGGATGGATTAAGTTCAGGAAACGTATGCCATTACTAACCACTGTCGCACAAGGGAAGAATCTATCAGGCATGTGTATGCAGTGTGATGTATGGAAGTTAAACCTGACCAGTGAACGTTGCGGATATGCGTTGCATGGAGAGAAATGATACGATGGGTGTGTAATGTGAGTTTTAGACAAGCTTAGTTCTGATGAACTCAGAGGAAGATTTAATCTGGACAGTATAGGGAGATGTTTGCAGAACAGGAGACTTTGATGGTATGGTCACGTTGAAAGAATGGATGAGATGGTGGTTGTGAACGTGCTATCATTGTTCGCTGTTGTGTTGCTTTATGAAAGTTCAGGAAGCTGCTGACAATCCTTACATCAAGGCACATTTCCTTTGAGATCTGGGACAATGTCTTTTCAGCCTGTGATCGCTCTGTCATCTTGCGTGGTAGTGAGACATGGGGTCCAAATGTTTCTAATCTGCAACGGCTTCGGCATAATAACCGTGCTATGATCAGGTGGATGTGCGATAGCAAACTAGAGGAAAGGATCCCTTAACCATGCTTCATCAGAAACTTGGTATTGGTGGGATTATGGATGCCTGATGGTCTCGGCGTCTCAGATGGTTTGGCCATGTACAGCATGCTGCCTCTTACACCAGCTCCATTACACACCTGGATATTCCAGGTATTAGGGAGCATGGTAGGCTGAGGAAGACCTGGCTCGAGTTCGTAAGAAGTGATTTGACTCCATGACTGGTATCAGCCCTTTGGATTGGACTGCACGGAAAACAGGTATGACACGTTGCTTATGGTTGCCCATCCCGAAGTCCAGGACACTTGCAGCATTTTAAATACCAAAATGATGATGCTTTTTTAATCATGACGTCATTCACAATGTGAGAAGTAAAGCTAAAGTTTCCTTTTAAGCCTCAAGGCTCATTTGGCCGGTGTTAAACCTATTGTGATAGCGTTAAGTGGAAAGGATGGTCTGAACTACCCATGTTACAGGATGTTAGTCTGTTGCCAATTATACACCTGAGTTGGGTGTTTGCTTACAGCACGTAGTATTCACAAATTGTCACCCATAAACTACTAGCCAGACTGAACATTGCTTAACTTAGGTGATCTGATAAGAACCATTGTGTCAACGATTTAGTCAGAAACTTTGTGAGAAGTGCGAATAGTTAAACCCTAGACGTGTCAGTATATATTTTTTATTTGCTTCAAACTTTAAATGAATAAACATCATGCCTCTTTAATGATTTATTTATCAATCTTTTTTTTTTCTTTCTTCCTAAGCCAATAAAATACCCAGGCCTCCAGAGCGCTGGTCATTCTCCGACCTCCCTACTCATTTTTGGTCGAATCCTTATGTAAAAGAATTCCATTTATACAATGAGTTAGTCTTTATTATGTTTAGTAGACACTGAATACAAAAGGACTTATACTTCCATGTTACTAAGAGTAATGTTACCTTCACAAATTCATGCACTAAAAATAGGCTTGAAAGAAAGAAGTCTTTATGAAAACGAAAATAACAATTTCCACTATTGTCGTTCCTTATCAACTTTATAGCCCCCCCCCCCCACACCGCGTCCATTGATCTTTCTTCCACTTTAAAATTGACCCACGGCACAAAAAACAATGATTCATTAATAAAGGATTACAATTTTCCGAAACATACTGGCTGTACTCTAGAACAAGCATAGCAAACGTGTGTCCCACAAGCCGCATGTGGCCCTTTACAAGCACACTTACGGCCTGCATTAAAAATACTGTCATTTAACAGCACAAATTGCAATTTTTATCATTTAAACTAGATAAACATGCATCGGTGTGTTTTCTTCACACTTAAAAACAATGAATCACATTTTATTAATTTCAAAAGCAGAAAAGACTCATGCATTCATCTGTGGCTAAAGTGTCAGGTTTTCCTAACTCTCGTGTATTAAAATTTCAGAAAACTACCTAAATTGGCATGCAAAAATATATGTACAGCTAGTATGTATGTATGTATGTATGTATGTATGTATGTATATTTATATATATGTATAGGTGTAATCAGTCAACGGAAAATCATAAGTGCACAAGTGGAGAAAAAATAATAAATAGAAACTGAGAATGAATAAACAAACGTGCAACTTACAATTTTGTGCTGAGTTTATTGGACGATTTTAGAAGCAAAGAAAATCCCAATTCTAGTTTTTGTGTTTCTGTTGTGATAGTCCGTAGGAAATTTTCGGGAACCATTCCTTTCTTCAAGCCTTCTATGAAGTGTGAACAGAGATCTTGAAAACGGCAAACTAAAATTAATATTAATATTTCCCAAACCGGCCACCAGGTGTCGCCTGTCAAGGTCATATGTGGGTGTGTTTGTTTGTTTTATTTATGGTACACATGTACACAAGCAAGCAAACGTGGGCACGATACTCTCTCTCTCTCTCTATCTCTCATTGTGTGTGTGAAAAAAAGACAAACTGAAAACAGATTTAAATACAAAAGAAAAACAAGAAATGAGAGATTTGACCGGTTTTGTTCGTATCAATGAACGTCTTCAGAAAAAGGGATAGAAACGAAACCGGTCAAATCTCTTGTTTCTTGCTTTTCTCTTGTATTTAAAATCTGTTCTCCGTTTGTCTTTTTTTTTCACACATTTTGTCTATCACAGCATTTCATTTTCATGACATATCGTGTATTTTACCCCACATATATATATATATATATATATATATATATTATATCGCGGATTTTTTTAGATGAGCATTGATAATTTGTATTTGGACTACTTTTCTCATCTTGGGTGTTATTCTCACAACGTTTCGGCATATGTCACCTCTGACCTTCTTCAGGTGCATCTTAGGGATCTTTCTGTCGAACTCGGGAATCTGTATGGAATTTCGAACGGAACCCTTTATTTAATCCACGGGGGTAGCTTACTCTTGTCCTGTCAGCCTGGACCTGTTGTGTAATGGATATAAGCACTAAGTAATAATCCGTTCTAAGTGAGTCCTCTGCAGGTTGAAGGTTAAATTGTCAGTACGGGTTCAATCCTCAGTGCGGACGAAACAAAGAATACAATTACGAATTACTTAAGACTTCTTACCCGGTTATGGCTGATGGAACGAGAGCAAACTACCCCCGTGGATTAAATAAAAGGTTGCATTCGAAATTCTGTACAGATTCCCGAGTTCAACAGAAAGATTCTAGAGTTCGACCAGATGCACTTGAAGAAAGTCGGAGGTTACATCAGCCGAAACGTTGTCAGAATAACATCCAAGATGAGAACAGTAGTCCTACAGATTCCCGAGTTTGACATCATGGTTGCAAAGTTCAAAAAGATGCACTTAAAGAAGGTCGGCGGTTACATCGGCTGAAACGTTGTGAATATCAACAACCAAGATGAGAATAATAGTCTGAATAATTTAAACAATCCAAGTTATCAATTCTCATCTCAAACAAATTCCGAAACACAATGTAAATAGATTCTGAAAAAGCGATACTTAAAGGCGATTTCTAAAGAAAGTTAACAATAACCGAAAACAGAGTTACTTTAAAAAGAGACCTTAAAAAAGATGTCAGACTTTAAAAAATATTTTTGAAAAAAGCTTAAAAATGGAGACTTGTAAATAAATTTGTAAGATGCTTAAATATATACTTAAGACTTTAAACTATACTTAAGACTTTAGAATATACTTAAGACGTTAAAATATACTTAAGACGTTAAAATATACTTAAGACGTTAAAATATACTTAAGACTTTAAAATATACTAAGTAAATTTAAAAAAAAAAAAATATTTGCTTTGTTTTATCCTTTTTATATCCTTTATAAAACTTTAAAAGAAAGATTTGAGATTCTGAAGAAAACAGAAACAAATCCTGTGTCAATAAATTTGTTTTCAATTGGTTGTTGGTAAGAATGATTTTACAACTTCACACACCACCTCATCTTTTTTATTGTTGAATTTATAACGTCTCTCTCTCTCTCTCTCTCTGTCTCTCTCTCTCTCTGTCTCTCTCTCTCTCTCTCTCTCTCTCTCTCTCTCTCTCTATATATATATATATATATATATATATATATATATATATATATATATATATATATATTTCTTTCTTTATAAACAATGATTAAATAGCTTTTGTTTTCGGCTTTCTTTTTATTCTGAAATGGGTGCGACCGTGTTTCTAATGACATCTTGCCTTCCTGGGTGGTAATAAAAAAAAACCCTCCAAATTCTTCATTGTTAATTTGGTTAAATATTTCAAAGCTGGCATTACATTGATGTGTCTTCCTTCCTTTGCAATGAGAGACTTTTTCTTTCGGTTGTTTTTTTTTGTTTCCTTTTTGTTGTTGTTTGTGTTTTCTCAATAAATCCCAATATTTAAAAACCTATACAGTCGAATTTTATGAAAATTGGTGCTTACATTTTTGGTTGAATTGACTCAAGTTTTGTAAGCTATTTAAAATGTGCGATTTTAGTCAGTCTATTGTGCATACATTTGAAATAGTGTAGTTTTCTAAACTGAACCAAACCGTTAACTGTTTGGTGCCAGTGTCGGGTGTAAGGAGGGCAACACAACTTGTCTGTTCGGTGCAAGAGTTACTCCCCTTAGTATAAAGAGTAAGAAAGTGTATTTTTGTTCTAAAAAGAATGCTTTTATTTCTTTGTTAAATTTATTTAAAAATTAACAAACGGCTCTCTGATCTGCACTGTTTTTTTTCGCACCGACTCTCTCCTTCTTCTTCACGAGTTTGCCTGTCAGACTCTCATTTCTTTCGGGCATCCAAAAGGCATCCTTTTAAATAAGCTTTTGTTCATGTCATCTGTTGTAATGTGTGTGAACCGAATTCCAACCACAACTTTCTTAGGCAATGCCATTCTTCTGTTGATCATGCTTTTCGACCTTCATGGACAAGGAATGTTTTCGTTTTGTAATTTTTTTCTAAAGTAATTCTTTCTTTTATTATTTTGACATCAAATCTAGTGTGTAGGTTGAAGATCTGCATTACAATAGCATTTTCTCCTGTACATCCTGCTTAAGTATTAAATAACATTTTATCCAGTTTTTCCTGCTTGGTGTTTGAGAAAGCATTTTCTTCGGTCTGTCACACTGAAGTTTGAAAGCATTTTCTTCGGTCTGTCACACTGAAGTTTGAAAGCATTTTCTTCGGTCTGTCACACTGAAGTTTGAAAGCATTTTCTTCAGTCTGTCACACTGAAGTTTGAAAGCATTTTCGTCGGTCTGTCACACTGAAGTTTGAAAGCATTTTCGTCGGTCTGTCACACTGAAGTTTGAAAGCATTTTCTTCGGTCTGTCACACTGAAGTTTGAAAGCATTTTCTTCGGTCTGTCACACTGAAGTTTGAAAGCATTTTCTTCGGTCTGTCACACTGAAGTTTGAAAGCATTTTCTTCGGTCTGTCACACTGAAGTTTGAAAGCATTTTCTTCGGTCTGTAACACTGAAGTTTGAAAGCATTTTCGTCGGTCTGTCACACTGAAGTTTGAAAGCATTTTCTTCGGTCTGTCACACTGAAGTTTGAAAGCATTTTCGTCGGTCTGTCACACTGAAGTTTGAAAGCATTTTCTTCGGTCTGTCACACTGAAGTTTGAAAGCATTTTCTTCGGTCTGTCACACTGAAGTTTGAAAGCATTTTCGTCGGTCTGTCACACTGAAGTTTGAAAGCATTTTCGTCGGTCTGTCACACTGAAGTTTGAAAGCATTTTCTTCGGTCTGTCACACTGAAGTTTGAAAGCATTTTCTTCGGTCTGTCACACTGAAGTTTGAAAGCATTTTCTTCGGTCTGTCACACTGAAGTTTGAAAGCATTTTCTTCGGTCTGTCACACTGAAGTTTGAAAGCATTTTCTTCGGTCTGTAACACTGAAGTTTGAAAGCATTTTCTTCGGTCTGTCACACTGAAGTTTGAAAGCATTTTCTTCGGTCTGTCACACTGAAGTTTGAAAGCATTTTCTTCGGTCTGTCACACTGAAGTTTGAAAGCATTTTCTTCGGTCTGTAACACTGAAGTTTGAAAGCATTTTCTTCGGCCTGTCACACTGAAGTTTGAAAGCATTTTCTTCGGTCTGTCACACTGAAGTTTGAAAGCATTTTCTTCGGTCTGTCACACTGAAGTTTGAAAGCATTTTCTTCGGTCTGTCACACTGAAGTTTGAAAGCATTTTCGTCGGTCTGTAACACTGAAGTTTGAAAGCATTTTCTTCGGTCTGTCACACTGAAGTTTGAAAGCATTTTCGTCGGTCTGTCACACTGAAGTTTGAAAGCATTTTCTTCGGTCTGTCACACTGAAGTTTGAAAGTATTTTCTTCGGTCTGTCACACTGAAGTTTGAAAGCATTTTCTTCGGTCTGTCACACTGAAGTTTGAAAGCATTTTCTTCGGTCTGTAACACTGAAGTTTGAAAGCATTTTCTTCGGTCTGTCACACTGAAGTTTGAAAGCATTTTCTTCGGTCTGTCACACTGAAGTTTGAAAGCATTTTCTTCGGTCTGTCACACTTAAGTTTGAAAGCATTTTCTTCGGTCTGTCACACTGAAGTTTGAAAGTGTTTTCATCTGTCTGTCATGCTTTATTTTGAAATTGCAATTTCCATATTGAATCGACTCATCTTAAAACTATCCGTTCTTGTTTTCTGTTTTATCAACATTTATTTCAGTTTGTTTTTATCATAAATTCTGATTTTTTTTTTGTTGTTGATTTCTTTCTTAAGAAATGTTCGTTTTGTTTTATCTGCTTCATTCCATTGAAGGAAATCATAAGGTTAATATATTTGAGATCTGCGCAATGCCGAGTAAGTCAACTAGTTGATAATGTAAACACAAACATTTTTTTTTTTTGTTATTTTAGGAAAAAACGAAAACTCGTTTGACTAAACATGGCAATTTTTTCAACATGCGACTTCAAAACAGAATTCGTAAGAATTACAGACAGCTGGTTTCTTAAGAACAAAAGGGGGGGTTACCTACTTACCCTTCTGCTGTTATCAACCTCTTCCCTCCAATAACAAGCCCCCCCCCCTCTCCACGCAATATATCTGAATTATTGCCTTGAAACTTTGCTTTCCATAGGTTCTGGCCATTTTCTGCACACCTGGCCTTGTCACAGCATTTTTTTATGCAAGAGAACAAGACTCGCAGAAAAGAGCAGATGAGAGTAGACATGTGTGCGTTTTTAATCTTTAAGTGTGTCTAAGTGATTCTATATTTGCCAACTCTTGTGAAAGAATCATTCCGAGACGTTTGAGATGCTTTGCAACATTCAGAATTGCTTCAAAGATTAAAAGCAACTTTTTTTTTATTTTGGGACCGGTTTGAAGATTAAGAAGAAAATAAAAATAACGAAACCTGAAGAGAAATCTTTAGGGCAGTTAGGCTCACTTTGATGTAGCGTTATCTTTGTCATAATCGTATTCTCTAGGGCAGAGGCTGCAAAGTGGGTACCAACACAAATTGCGGAATCGGAGTTCACTTCTTGTCAGATCTGTTGCATTGAATTAGATGCTGAAACCATTAGGAAAGTTATAAGCCCACAATTTACCTTTTCCACCTCGTCTATGCATAAAAAAGCTGCTCGTCTACAAAGAATCGTTTACAGTGAGTTGTTTGTGCTAAGTATAGGGTTTTAACATTAAATACTCTCTCCAGTGGTTGATATGCCGGAAAACGGACAAACAAACTGAACTAATAACTACAGTTAGATGAGATATTCCTGTATAATGATGTGGTAAAATGAAGGCCAAGTGGTTTATCCGTTAAAGTAAAGGAAATAATCCGGTCCTCATTCCATAGACGAATAGATTCACTAGTCATCTCTCTAGTTCCTCCTCAGAAATGAAAGACGTAACTACTTGTGTTTTATAAATTAACAAACTTATTTATTTTCATAAGAATACAGCACATAATAAGGATATATCGTTTACATTTTATAACCTGGTTATCATACTTGCACCAATTCATTGTGTAACTTGGACGACATTTTGAGGTTATTTTTAGGAGCTAATTCCCAAACGTCTTTACTGCCTCGTTGCTGAGTTTTCATTTTTTGGATATTTTATAACACAAAAAAAAAACAGAACACTGTTACGATCGACATCCCTTTGTTTGCTTTGAAAATAAAATCACAAACGGGTAGAGAATACAAGTGGTGCAATGGATATCAGCACAGACTATGTAATAATTATACATATCCCCACCATCTACAAGCAAAATAGTAATGTGGATTCAATAAATTGTTTACAAAAAGTATTGGGTTATGGCATGAATATTTGAGATGTCATACATGTTCTTGTCGGTGGTATCAGAATTTTCATGAAGGGCTTCCACCTCTCTTTGCCCCCGTTGAGTAAAGCTGAATTAAACTCAATATAAACTACATTGTGATCTCTTACCTCTAGCAGCTGTGTTCCAAAATTCATAATGATCAGTTAATTAGTTTAGGAGTGAATCCTATACATCACATATATAAACATATGCACATACCTAACTTTATATATAACATATAAACCATAGTTATTCAAAGAAGCATTTCACATTTCCTTCATTGACAGACGATTGTTTCTGCACATTTCGAAAATATATATTTTATGACATACAAAATATCACAAATATTTATGAGGAGGCTTCATCAGTGTACAATATTTCAGTCAGGCTGAAAAATTAAATGCATCTAACATTCATTAATTTATACATCTTTCTTTTTCACTCAAAACCAAATGGAAACCTTACTTGACTCTGTTTTTTTTTTTTGTATATAAAAGTTCATGGTTCATATCTGTTTTCTCTTTTGTTTAAAATGTTCATATTCGATCGATAAAACCATATTTCAAAGTATTCATATAAAGAATAATTATTTATCACCAACTTCAATTGTTCGTATTCAATCATTTTTCTTATTTCTTTAGTTTTCTTCATTCTTGGCCTTTTAACTAAGATCAAAGTGTAGTATCTGTTCCGATGGATACTGAACCCATACTGGTGTTGTCTTGGCGTTCGGGTCTTGATTTACGCTGGCCAATGGGTCTGTCCTGTGCAGTTCTGGGAGGTCCACCTTCCCAGGCTTTGCCTCCCCTCTTTATGGAGGAGTAAGTTTATTGCTTACTGCCTGAGGCGCCTCTACCGGGGAATGCTGGCGGGGCTGCCCAGGCAATTTTTAAACCCCACTTTCCCGACCCGACCTTGGGTCACATCTTACTTGTGGGAGTAAGATAAAAACTGGCCTTGTGCCTAACTCCTGGAGAGGAGTAAATCAATACTCCTTTTTTTTATTTTGTCCTTTCTCCTACAGGCATCAAAGTGTGTGTGTGTGAGAGAGAGAGAGAGAGAGAGAGAGAGAGAGAGAGAGAGATCAAAATGTTTAAATTTGACTTGGTTGATCAATTTATGCATGTGTAAACTTACCCAGCATTTGGCATAGCTTTCAGGACATTTCACATATGATTTTTAACAATGAATAAAACAGGAAGTGAACTTAACTGATTTTTTTTATTTGAGGAAGTCATTTACTCCTTAAATTACATCAATGTTCTGAGGAACTCGATTTAATAAGATAAGGATGGACTTGAGAGATAGATTAGTTTAGAAGTCTATTTCTAAAAGTCGTCCACCACATGCCAGCATGTAAAACGGACGTTAAACTGAACATAATAATGATGATTTCTTTGTGTATTTTCCAAAAAGTTAAATCAAATTAGTTCAATCATGTTAAGTATCATTTATAATTTTATCAATTATTTCGCCTAGATGACATACCATTCGCAATTCTGTGAGATATGCGGTTTCAACAGGATTAGGGTTCCATCACATTTTGCGAATGATGTGTAAAGATATTTGGAAAACACGTTTCCATGGAAACGGATTGGATGTCGAAGACCGGTTGAATGATCACCAAAATCTCTTGCTTTGAGTCGTTTGGGCTTTTTTCTTAGAGGGACATCTTAAATCAGGGGTTTATGCGAGCGAACCAAGAACTTTACAAACACTAGAAGATAGCATCACACAAGAAATTAAAACTGTGTTAAATAAAAAAAAATAAAAACATAAATTAAAACTCTATGCTCGAAAATGTGTAAAGATCATGTGTCTCCTGAATAAGAAAATGTTTGGATATTCGGAAATTTATTGTATATTGTTATGTAGTAAATTGCTTATGGGTTCAGACTTTTGCACCACCCTGTATATTGTTTATGTCTCATATATATATGTGTGTGTGTGTGTGTTTATATATATATATATATATATATATATATATTAATAGTGTTCGTGTAATTTGTTTATATTTATACACACACACACACACACATATATATATATATATATTATTCTTTCCTATAAAGGCTTGAATGCATGACTCAAATATTGTTAATGCCCCTTCTTCTCTCAGCCTTGTCAAAACACATTTGCCCCCATTTTTTCCTCTCCTTTTTTCCAGACACCTTTTTAAGTGTAGCTGCACGACTGCTCTCTTTCCCTACTCTCCCCTTTTCTCAGTAAGGATGTGAAAAACTCTTTTGGCAAATGTAAACATCTCCACAGACTAAAATGACTTCCACATTCCAAACGAGTGCCAATTCTTTCACTCTCCTTGGCACTTCCACAATATCATTCCTTTTCCCTCCATCCCCACCCCTCCACTGCCTTCTTCTTCATCCATAACAAGAAACTGTCACATCAGCCGGGTCTTGTCCTTGTGTTCAATACTCAGTCTGTCACAAAGAAACTAACGCAAAACTACTACATAAAAAGTACGTCTTACTTTATTAGCTGGCTTTGCACATTTACAAAATAAAGACCTTTCATGTTGTCACATCTTAACGTAGCAGTAATCTTTTTAAAAGTTAAGTGGAGAAATATGTTTGTTTAGTACAAAGGTTCCTTGGGTATGATATTTTACAGAGTTTGACTGTAGCTTCATGTGCCTCCATGTGTGAAAAGTAGATATGTTGCAAGGGCCGATGATGATCGGTCCTAAAACTTGTTATAGACACAAGACAAATACGACAATGGCAAAGAAAGATGACAAACACAAGAGTTGTTAAAGTTATAAATAACAAATAACCGGTGTATTGGACTATAAAGGTACTACTTGTACTAGAAAATAACCGGTGTATTGGACTATAAAGGTACTAATTGTACTAGAAAATAACCGGTGTATTGGACTATAAAGGTACTAAGTGTACTAG
Organism: Sepiola atlantica; assembly: GCA_963556195.1. Taxonomy (NCBI): domain Eukaryota; kingdom Metazoa; phylum Mollusca; class Cephalopoda; order Sepiida; family Sepiolidae; genus Sepiola; species Sepiola atlantica. The sequence continues at coordinate 121,657,468 of OY744524.1, read as the reverse complement.
AAAATAACCGGTGTATTGGACTATAAAGGTACTAATTGTACTAGAAAATAACCGGTGTATTGGAATATAAAGGTACTACTTGTACAAGCAAATAACCGGTGTATTGGAATATAAAAGGTACTACTTGTACAAGCAAATGACCGGTGTATTGGAATATAAAGGTACTACTTGTACCAGCAAATAACCGGTGTATTGGACTATAAAGGTACTACTTGTACTAGCATTCACCTGGAGTGGGTTGAGCTGGCTCCATCCATCTTTGCCACTGCGTCCCTCACGAAGACTGACCAGGCCTGACGATTTGAAATCAATGATTGGTTGATCTCTAGCTACTCTCTGTTCTAACGGCAACCTCTGTAGATTCGGAAGCCTAGGTTGAGTTCCAGGTCAGCTTTAACCGTTATCATCCAGGTTTTTTTTTTGTCGACCGCATCACTTTTTTCCAACCCTGTAGGGAAGCTGAGGCAATTGCTTCATAGATGAACTCTCCTGGTTCGTGGTGTAGGGCATGACTCGGCTGATGAAGACGTCTCTTGAGTATGATGACTTGTCGGAGGAAGTTAATTTTGCAGCAGAAAGCTATAGGTCATGAAAAGGTTTGTTTTAGCTCTTAATGTTCTAAAGGATAAGATATTACCAAAAGTAACGAAAAACGTCTATTCATACATAATATATCAACTTTATTTACGTCTTGTTGAACAAGTAAAAAGTTAAGAAATGTTCAAAGGGTCTAGACGAAGAAAATGTTGTTTTTGTCCATATGTATATAGACTTGTTGGAATTCATGAGACTGTGTCCAAGCTGTCGCTATAATTTAGTAGTCCATAACTTGTGTTTGGCAAGATGCCAAGTAGCCAGAGTTCACTTACTAACAAGAATTCTGGGTATTAGTGTTATGACTGACAAGAGTTTATGTGGCAAGTTGAGTCTCTTACTGCCTCTACAGGGTTTAAGTTCTCACTTATACAATCAATACGAAAAAGTGCTCAACTCCCAGACGTGACTCTTTCTAATTGGTTGGCGTCTGGTATAGGTAACCAATCCAATTTCATATTTTGATTCAGTATTTTCGAGAGAATTGACCTATCCGTATTAAGTATTTTAAAGGAATATTTCAGAGATCGTTTCTCTGATGTTGTTTTTATTATTACTACTGGAACAGGGGTTCCACAACGCCACAAGAAGGGGTAGTGAGAAGTGTCTGGTAAATCGAGTACGATAAATTTGCTAGACAATATTTCGGGGAAATGGCTTTCTAGCAAGCAACATTTGTGAATATGATTACGGCCCCCTAAAAAATGACAGCAGATATCTTTAAAACCAACAAATTGCTTTGATCTTTGGATCACTTCATTTCCAATGTATACATCAATACTAATTCTCCTTCCTCCCATTTATCAAAGGTCCCGCAATCGTTTGCTACATTTTCTGAGAAAAACTAGCTAACATAAGTGTTTCACCGTAATAAGGTTTGGCTGAGTCAGCTTTTCAGCAAACGACATTTGCTATTACGAACAAACTCCTCTCTTTAAATGCAGCAACCCTTTAAATTTTGCTCTAGCAATTTTGCTCTAGCAATTTCACCAGAATTTATTGCATTTTTTTTTGTGACCGCCACGCGTAATTCTGCTTCACGAATTATTATGAACGAATGGGTTTGAAAATGTAAAGTATTCTCGGGTATTGAGGAGGAAATCTTGAAATGATTTGAAGGATTTTATTGTCTATATTAAATGATAAGTCTGCATCAATTAGAATTGTTTCTTCTCTTTCTCTTTCTCTTTCCTTTTCATTCTTCTCTTTTTCTTCCTCCTTTTCTTTTTCTTCCTCCTTTTCTTTTTCTTCCTCCTTTTTCCTTTAGCGGGCAAAGTCAATCATTTTGGGTACACAAGAAGTGCAGTGGAATTGCAGTTAGGTTGAGAGATGATAACTACTTTATGTGCAACAAGTGTACGACAATGAAGATTGATGAGAAAAGTATATTTGGATGTCGAGGCTATTGAGGTTGTTTAGATATGCTGTTGCCTTAGTGATACCATTGGAGCACAGGGAGGAGCTGGTGCTAATGTGATTGCAGTGAGTTAGGAGTGGATGGAGTAAGTTCAGGAGAGGGAACGTGTGCTATTACTAACAAGCAGAGGGCTACCACTACCTATCAAGAGAAGAATCTATCAGACGTGTTCTCAGTGTGATGATGTATATAAGTGAAACCTGACCAGTAACGTTCAAGAACATGCGTTGCATAGAAAAATGATATGAGAATGATATGATGGATGTGTAATGTGAGTCTTAAAGACGGGCTTAGATCTGATGACCTCAGAGGAGGATTAAATCTAGACAGTAAAAGCTAGATGTGTGCAGAACAAGACTTCGTTGGTTATGGTCACATTGAAAGATGAATAAGTGTGCTTGGGGTAGTAGATGTAGAACAATTGAAGTAGCAGGGTTAGTTGACGGGAAGGCCAAGAAAAACATGGAAAGAAGTGATGACGGTAGATTTTAGAGAAAGAGGGATAAATAAAGACCTGGGCGGAGATAGGTTAGTTTGGAAGTCAATTTCTAAAACTCATCTAACACGTCAGCAGGTTAAACTGATGATGATGATAGTAATGATGACGTGCACTCCCCTTGAACCTATGCATCAGACTGTAAATAATTCTACCTTTTTTTTACTTTACCAATTCTCTTTGATAAATCCACCTAAAAGACTTCTTCTTTTATCTTTCTCCTTATTCTCTATTGGGAACACAACAGCTGAGCAAAAACTGATTAGATAGATAATTGTTATTATCATCTTTTTCTGTTTTACTTATCTTTGCATGTTTGAGGTGGGTGAGTGGTGGTGGGGTTCTTGTTATATATTTTTATTCTGTTGTTTCGTCGTCGTCGCCTCTCTCCGGCGCCACCACATAATAGAAACAAACAAACAAGCGAACAAATATATCCAATGGCAGTTTATCATTAGTATCTTCTATTCTCCGGCAACAAAATTCTTTAAGGTTGAACCAATTCCTTTATTTGTTACTTATTATTCCTTCATTTTTATCAAAGGCAAAGTAAAAGTCAGGAGCAATTCCAAGGCAAATCTTTACCAATATGCAAATACTTAACTCTTACAACACCTACTTCGCATCACACATCAAAAGAGAACCTCCTTATTCATCGTCGCTCTTTGTAAAATGTACTTATGTGTGTATATAATATATATATATATATATATATATATATATTGTTGTTATTTTTCCGAGATGTTTTGTTGTTTTCAATGTGTGTTTTATAGTTTGTGATTTAGTTTGTATTGTCGGAATTCCTATTTTATTTCGAGTGTTGCAAATTATTGTATTATTGGCATGAGTAGGTAAGAGAAGATGTTTATTTATGAGAGAAGTGTCCGGTGTATAAGATTTTTGCTTAGTGTTTTTGGAAAATATTTGTAGGGCTTTTTTCTTTGCATTTAATATGAAATATATATATATATATATATTACTAAAAAGAAACATGTGGCCGATTGGGTCATTATTGAGTTTGGGTTAGATTGTTTGAATCAGAGAAAAGTGAGTTTGCAAAGCCAGTTAAATTTATTTTTTAAATAAAGACAAAATCCAAAATTAGTCTTTCTCTCTCTTTATTATTATATATATATATATATATATATATATATTATTGAATAATAAATATTTAATTATCAGCTACATACGTATACGTTTCATCCTTGCGGAATCATCAGTGTAGAGATAACCATTCAAGCCGGTCGCATGATCCAAACTCCCCGGAAGGAGAGTTGTTTGTTTATAATTCCAAATCCGACGCTTTAACCGATGATGCTGGCGTAAATAATCATAAGAAATCATGTCAATAAGCGGACATTTTTATAAGCAGCGGTCAGTGTTCTACATAAAGGAACGTTGCATGATAGCCAAGGTTGATGGCTGTCTTATCTCGCATTAAAAGGGCTACAAATAAAATATATATTTCTCTCCGGGTTGAATAGCATTAATACTTGTAGTGATATTCCCTACTGTTTATAATGAATGATTCCAATCTTCTGTGTTATAGTCAGTTTTATTACCTTTGACTGCTAATAAACAAAGAGATATGAGGAAACTGTATAAAATAATAGTGGGTAAAGTCAAACATTGAGAGAGGGTGAGAGTAATAGACAGAAACTTAATAAGAGAGTGGTGATTTGTTGAGTTAATTGCAAATTACAATTATAACAATTTAAATGGATTTTTTTTCAAACATAACTCAACCCCAAAACTGAGGAATATTTTAGCATGCATTTTGTGTGATTAAAACATACAGGAAAAAGGCCATAGGGAAACAAACGTTGATTAACTCAGCTTTAGTATAATAATAATAATAATAATGTGTGTGTACGGACGTGCAATTTAACTAATAAGGATCTGCATCTGTATGCACTTACATCGACTTAAAATCCCTCGGAATTCATAATAGAAGACAAAAAACAGTAAAAAATGTCTGACTTTTAATAAATGATTCCATTTACAACAAAAACAAGAGATAGTCTCTCAATTTTGAGTGGCCACCCTGTTTCAATAAATGTCAAAGAGAGGCTCTATTTCCTTTTGCATGGAATCCCCACTGTCATATTCAACTACAATCGGTAATAAAGCCTGTTGGGTTTCTTTCTATCAATCTTTTAGATGCATCCAAGTAACTTAAGTGGCTTTTCCCCTTTGTCTGTCGCACCTCAATTCAAAATATGAGTTTTAAAGGCATTCATCTGTTTTAATGCATCCATTAAGTTTGGAGTAACATTTACATTGCTAAGCAGAAGAGTTTGAATGCCTAGTAGACACCATTCATGCGGCTTGATGGTCGCGGCAATAAGAGCAGTCTTGTTTCTGAATTTCCGACCACATAGGGGAACACGAGTACTAAATCATGTGACCGTAGCATCATCTCGCATTGAAATCAAATATCTGCAAAGATAACTCTCATCACATAACAACTAAAAAATTAAGACTTTGTTTTTAACAGATCAATAGAGACACATAGTAAAATATATCTATCTATCAGATCGGGCTGGTTGCCCGGATCATATGGACCCAACTCCTCAATACTTCCCTGTTTGTCATGGCTCTGTTTTGTGTACATCTTATAGGATGGACCAACTTTGACTGTTCCGTGTGTTGGCGTCCATAAAATCAGATCACTGATAACATCTTCTTTGCTTCTATAACAATGTCCAGCGAATCTCATTCTCCTTTCTTTTATTACTGATGATATTTTAGACAAGTTGCCGTACATTAGATGGGTGTGTTTTCCAGTGCATGCTTAATACAGTACGGAGCATCCGTGTGTAAGTTCCATCTAGTTTCCTTGTTAGAGTCTAAGCTGGTGATCCAAAAAGCAGTATGGATTCCACTACGGCTCTGAAAAAGTTTTTTTTTTTTTTTTAATTTTTTTTAATTGTTCAGACAGTGCTGATTTCCAAATAACTCTTAGCCAATTAAGTGCACTCCAAGCCTTGGCTATTCTAACGAGCACATCTTTCTGTCGAGGCGATGTGGCTTCCCAGATATTCAAAGTCATTCACCTGCTTGAGAATTGTTCTTTTCAGTGTTTCTATTGGACCTGTTTGATGATATCAGATATATTCTGTTGCATTCGTATGCCGTCCAATCATAGCAGCTGACTCTTCCAAAAGATGGAGTAGCCTTTGGGCATTAGAATTGTTATCAGTTAACAGTGCAATATCATCGGCGTAATCGGCATCGGTGATCTTTCTTGCTGGTGTTAATGTTAGGCGATATTCGCTATGTTGATCAATCGAGTGTTTCAGCACGTAGTTGAAACAGATCACAAACAAGAACGGAGCCAGAGTATCACCCTGTAGTACACCGGATTGAATTTTAAAGAAATCAGTGTCTCTGTCGGGAGAGCGTACCATGGCTTTAGTATTCTTGTACATAATCATTACGGCTGCAACGATCTCTTCAGTCCACAGAGAAAAGATGGGAAATATTTTATTAGCAGATGGAATCCCTGAAGAGATTTATCTATATATACATGTATCTCTCTCTCTCTTTATTTTCATTTTTCTTTCGTATTTTTTCTTTTACCCCTTAAAAATATTCATAATGCCAAATAAAGCACAACAGAAACACCATCTGATTGTCTTTTAGTGAGATGAAACCTGGTGCAATGTTGGAATCTGTTAAGGAGTTGTAACTTTAAGAATTGTATCAGCTCTGTTATATTTTTTAATTTATAACATTGCGCACTCTATAACATAATGTTTAAATAAATACCATTTCATTGGTTTTTAAAACATAATTGTTCTATTGTCATTATGAACTTAAGAAGTATATATATATATATATGTATATATATATATTGTTGAATATAACAGACAACTCATGTCTAGATATCCTTTGGTAGATCCTTTCAATAGTCCGAATTAGGATCTTAGTTTCGGAGGGAAATTGGCTGATGAATTTGCCATAATTTGCATTTGTCTCCCAAGTACTTTCGGACCCATCTGGGTCCATCTTCGGGGGAATGAGGTTAATTAGGTATAGACCATGTGCTAGTATTTATAGAAGGTTTTTGTCGGGAGTTATGTACTAAGTATGAAACTATATTGGAGCTATAAACATTTTAGAATATTATTACTGATATTAAAGTTAATTCTATTAATTAGGGTTTTTTTGATTTTTATATATAGGGCTTCTAATATATGGAGTTTTTGTTTGTTAGTACTAAATTCTAAGATTTTGGTATTTTCTACTAAGAGTTTTCTGAATTCCGATCGGGGGCAGGAGTGGTCGTTAGTTAAGTGTTGGGCTATGGCGCTAGTATCAGACAAATGCATCGTCATTTGTCTGATACTAGCGCTTGTATGCAATCGCAGCTGCACATTCTGAGGTGAACCATTGAGGAGAGTGTTCTTTGCTGAAGAATTTTCACATGGAGATATAGGCTTCAAATCCTGCTTTGACCCATTCGGTTAACTCATTTGCACACTGATCAGCAGGGATTGAGACTGTTTCACTCCATGGGGCATTGCTGATGTGATCTCTGATCGACTCAAACTCAGCCTGCTCGTAGTATTTCATTATTTTGAGCAACGGTTCATTAGCTTTTGGACGAGTTTTTAGGGTGATAGCAATCATTACCACAACGTGATCAGTTTATATGTATTCACAGGGTCAGGCAAAATGATCTGATAGATTTGTAGGGTTAATAAAAGGCAAAAATGTGTTTTTATTTGTGAAAAGTACATATAAGGCCATTCTGTTTCATTATGTTTTAAAAATTAAATCAGTCAAATGGGATCCATTATTGTCCACACACTGTCCAAGGCGTTCACGAAAGTTGTCTATAACTCGGCGGGTCATTTCATGTGGAATGGCAGTAATTTCTTGACGAATTGCATCTTTAAGTTGTTCAATAGATCGAGGGTGATTAATGTATACCTTTGATTTGAGGTTTCCTCAGAGGAAAGAATCGTATGGATTTAAATCAGGTGAATAGGGCGGGCCATCCAATGTCACCACGCAATGAGATCAAATGGCCAGGGAACATCTCCCTCAAAATCCCCATCGTACGTCGAGAAGTGTGGGCTGTTGTCCCATCCTGTTGGAACCAAAGATTGTCCATATCATATATTCAATTTTAGTCTGAGAAAAGTCTAACATCTCACAATATTGATCAGAGTTCACAGTCACTGTAACGTTGTTTTCTTCAAAGAAGTACGAACCACCCCATACACCAAATTCTGCCACAACACACCGTGCAGTCACCCTAGGACAATGCAAAGGACGTTCATGCAACTCACGAGGGTTGTTCTCGGTCCAGTATCTGGAGTTTTGCTTATTCACTGCGCCACACAGATTAAAATGTGCCTCATCACTGAACAACACAATTGCTGCATGGGGAACATGTTGTTGAATTTCCAAACACAATGCTCTGCAAGTTTCAGTGTTTCTCTCGCTGAGTTCTTGTGCTAACATCATTTTGTATGGATGCATTTGAAGATCATTGTGAAGAATTCTTTGCAAACTTCTTTCGGAAAGCCTAAGAGACTGGGCACGTTTCAATGTCGAACGGAATGAAGACTGTTGAACTGAAGCTCTTACCGCTGCCACATTTTCTGGAGTTCTGGTGGTGCGAGGTCGGCCAATTGATTTTCGTTTCAATGCAGATCCAGTAGCTCTGAAGTTGATAACCCATAACAAGATCGTGTTTCGAGCTGGTACTGAATCATGTTTACGAAGATTGAAGTGCCAACGGAATGCTCGTTGTGTTGCAGTCACAGATTCGTTTGTTTTGATAAACGTTTCCACAATGAAAACGCGATGCTCACCAGTCCGATTCATGGCAGCAACTGAAAAAGAAACAAAACAAAATGGCATTATATGTACTTTTCAGAAATGAAAACACCTTTTTGTTTCTTTACTTTATTTGCCTTTTATTAAACCTACAAATGTGTCAGATCATTTTGCCTGACCCTGTATATATATATATATATATATATATATATATATATATATATATATATATATATATATATATATATATATATACATAAGCTATACTTGCCCGGAATGCAGTGAAATCATTTTATTTTTTAGGTTTTTTTTTATTTGTTTCCATATTTATTTTTAACTTATACAGAAAATGAAATCAAATTTTAGTTGTAAGGTAGATAGATCCTATTATATTCAATTTAAAATGAATAATCCCCCTTAAATTATTTGAGTTATGCTTAGGAATGAAGACAACTTTTATTAAATGAAAGAAGGTATCCGTATTAATAAATGTAATGATAGCGAAATTTGCTGCTGATAGAAAAAATGGCTTCCATCTGTAATTTACATTTGCTGCTGATAGAAAGATGACTTTCTTGCGATAAAATATTGCAAGTACGAAAAATTGTATTTTGAAGCGAATTACATGTTAGTTTTTGTTTTTTTTAACAACATAGACCAATTAAAAAAAAAAAAAAACGAAATGACTATTTATAATGAAATATTGATATTTTAGGACTGAAGCTATTTAGATCTAAGTTTGAAAAGCCGGCAGACTTAATTTTATATATTAGAAGATTAGATATAGAACTTGCATAAATTACGTGTTTTAATAGGGCATTGCCAAAGTGTCGTGCTCCTAGCGATCATCAGGCAGCCTAATACACTGCTGGATGGTTCATATCAGATGGGTGAGAATTCCACCTAAGAAATAAAAATTACATCATGAAAAATAAAAATCTGACCCTTAAAAATTGTTTAGCTATCATTAAAATATGAAATATCAAAATTTATACGTATATATATTCTTTTATTTAAAAAAAAAAATCCTTTATAAATCAACAATATTTTTATACTTGACCCTCCGCCCCCCTTCTACGCGGGTAAAGTTAGACGCGGTCCTTTTTTAATATGGAGATATCCAGCCCTTTCCTCTTCCCAAAAGGTGGAGGGAGGGGGGGTGGGATCTAGATTGAGACAAAACTTGATCTGATCAAAAATGATGTATCTGCTTCAGAGGACAGAACAGATATAACACAGTGAACCGAGTTCGAATGACGGGGAATGCAAGAACAAATAAAAGCTGTTAATTGTTGTCTTTCTTTTAGTTTTCTAAACGATGGTTGCAGGGACCTTTTTCACATAAAACGGGTGAAAAGTGGTTTTGAAATTATTATGCAATCAGCCCCAAAAGACTTTCAATTTTCTAACGACCCCTTCCTTACCTACAAAGATAGATACCCTCCCACTCCGCCCTCATCTCGCACAATTAAACTCTGTGTGTGTGTGTCTCTCTCTCTCACTCTGTCTCTGTCTCTCTCTCTCACTCTGTCTCTGTCTCTCTCTCTCACTCTGTCTCTGTCTCTCTCTCTCACTCTGTCTCTGTCTCTCTCTCTCACTCTGTCTCTGTCTCTCTCTCTCACTCTGTCTCTCTCTCTCACTCTGTCTCTCTCTCTCTCGCTGTCTCTCTCTCTCTCGCTGTCTCTCTCTCTCTCTCTCTCTCTCTCTCTCTCGCTGTCTCTCACTCTCTCACTCTCTCTCTCACTCTGTCTCTCTGTCTGTCTGTCTGTCTGTCGGTCTCTGTCTGTCTCTCTTTCTCTCTCTTTCTCTCTCTTTCTCTCTCTCTCTCTGTCTGTCTGTCAGTCACTGTGTGTGTGTTTATTTCTTTTCTTTTCTTCTCTCCCCCCCCCCCCCCCGCATCCCAACTAGTCCAATTTCCAGACTGTGCCTAACAAGCTTTTAATGGTTTGACTTGGGGAAACATTCTTTCGCTATCATTAGTAAGAAAACATGACTCATTCGTGTCTCGACAGAGTTTGTGGGACAGTTTTCACACCGGTTTACTAAAAGTAGAAAGAGAAAAAGTTCGCCGGCTGACGTTTCCGCGATGAGTGATAGTTTTAGATGGCCTCCATTTTGTCAATCACCCCGAAGTCATTTCTTTCTTTCACCCCCCCCCATTCTCCCAGCTAATAATAACCTCGTTTTGAGCCTGTCCCAGGTTCACATGTCATCGCGAAACAAGGTCGTTTCGATCTGTCCAGCTGTGACGTGTCTCACTCGTTCCTGCTGTCGTCGTCGTTGCTTTCACAACGGCATATTAGATACGTCCATTCATGTCTGTGAAATAGTTTGTCAGTTGGTCGATCTGTCACGCTTAGCTTTCAAATACAATTTTCGTTTGTCTGTCACGCTTAAGGTTAAAATAAATTTTTCCTATTGTTACTTGACCTTTTGGCTAGGAGCAAAGTGTAGTATCTGTTCCGATGATGCACTTAGTCTTTTCTGTACTCGGTCAGTGAAGGAGAAATCCTTCCAGACTGAGGCAATTAAAATTTTTGTTCAAATCTAGAGTGACATTTTTGGGGAGCTGGATTTTCCCCACATTAAAAACCGACCTTGTGTCTAACTCTACCCTCGTGGGAGGAGGGCAAGTAAGTTTTTTCGTCTGTCTGTACTGTTTAAGGTTAAACTAGCATTTTCTGTCTGTCTGTCTGTCACGCTTTAGGTTGAAATGGGGGCGTTTTATAGGAGATCCCAGTCACTAATGAGAAAAATGAGTTGCTTTTTAATAGCTCGTTAGTGATACTTTGAGTTACTTTGGGATAGGCGTAGGTTATATAAAACGCAGTGTAAATGCCACTATGGAACGCATCGCGGAATGATGGGCAGCTATCTGTGTGCATTTATGCGGCGGTAAAGATATAAGTGAAACAACCTTTTGTACGCAAATACGCAATGACATGAATGAATTCCATCCTCTTCAGTAAGTAATAAAACTTTTTTTACTACAAACTGCATTTTTATTGGGGGGGGGGGGGTTCTAGGGGATACGTCGAAGCTCTTCTATAAAAGATCCTGAAATATAATTGGTGCTTTCTCGGCCTTGTGGCTAAGAGCAAAGTGTAGTATCTGTTCCGATGGATACTGCACCCTATAGACCGGTATCGTCTTGGCCTTCGGGGCTTGATTTCCGCCGGTCTATGGGTTTGTCCTGTGCAGTTCTAGGAGGTCCACCCTCCCAGGCTTTGCCTTCTCACCCTTTGAGAATGGGTTAGTTTATTGCTAATCACCTGAGGCGCCCCTACCGGGGAATGCCGACGGGGCTGCCGAAGCATTTTTTGACGGTCATAAGTGCTCTTCCTCTAGGGTGCTGACTTATCAAATCCCACTTTCCGACCTTGTGTCACATCTTACTGCTGTGGGAGGTAGATAAATACCGTCCGTCATGCTTTAGTTTGAAATAGCATTTGCAGCGTTGAATACGCAGGTAGGGAAACGAATCCTCGATGACCCGGCAAGTTATGGCCCATTGGTTGACACCGCAAAAAGTTTAGAGAGTAATCGACATCCAATAAAGTCGGAAGCCTCGTGTTAACGTCCAACAGAATACAGAATCTGTATTATTCAGATATCTATAGCCTACCTAAAGTTAGAGAAAGTCCACTACTTGTGAGTAAGAATCTATTAATGTTATGTACAATGCTATGTCTGCATTTTTGTTTTACATTTTCTCAACTGTAATAAATGTTTAACTTGTAGTTAGAATTAATTCTCTTATATCATTACTACTTATAATTCCATGAAAAATGCCAGTATACTGAAATCATTAAGGGTATGACTACATATCAACCAAACCATTTCATTATCACATCACTACAGTATAAATCTCTATGCGTGAGTGGATGAAGTGTGTGAGGTGCGCTGAAGAAAAATTCCTACCAGTAAAATACATAGCCCTGTTGTGCTCGCATACCCTTAGTGACAATAAAAGTGTAAAAATTTGGGAATTTCCTCGCTTTTGTACATTTAGTGTATATGAATTTTCATCTTAACCCTATTAAGGGCATATGATTTCAGTATACTGGCATTTATCATGGAATGTCACTACTTTTGTAAAGGCTATGCCTCAATACAATGGTCATTTTTAAGGTTTTTTTGAATTTTCTGGAAAACTAAGGTATATGGTAAATTGAAATTAAAATGCCATCAACTAGACCCTAGAACCTCTATCTCTGCCAAAAATCAGCTGAATCTATCAAATAGTTGATGAGATACAGGGTGGCACATACGTACTCCGTACGTACGTACACACAGATAACATGATTGAACTTTCTGGATCTCTGGGTTGCCTTGACTAATGATGCTGAAATTCTACACACATAGAACCTATCAAATCAAAATTTTATGCAAAGTTTTAACTAATTTGATTTATTGGTTTTTGAGTTATGATTGATCAAAGAAATGAGATTTCTAGCATAGGCCGTTTTTTAAGTCTATTAAGGGATAGAGCGCTCTCGCAACTCACTTGATATTACCGTTTTGTACCTCTAGGGAGTTCGCGGTTATGAATAGATAGACCCACATAGCAAACATAAACAAACATATTTTGCCGCTGCAAATGACGTATATGTCAATAGAGAATTTACTCGACTTACACAAAAAATATATCTTTTGTAAATGTTTTGAAGACAGTTTTCCTCTACAAAATTTAGTTACCAACTTAATTACGAGTTCAACTTGGAAAAGAAAAACTATTATCGGAGTCATAAATAAATAAAAATCCTCATATCCATTCATATTTTTTATGGAAGTCGCTCCGGACAAGACATGAAGCCACTTGTTGTAAGAAGCTAAAAAGAACAAAAGATAATTAACGCAAGACATGAAATGCCTATTGACCTTAGCCTTAAAAGACCAAGGTTATAAGTAGGAGTAGGAGGAAAAAAGTCAGCAAGAAGAAAGTTCCACAAGCCTGCAGTTCTTGGAAATAAGCTACTGGAATAGGAAGATGTATTATAACGAGAAATCTGAACAGCGAATTAAGGAATACTAGGTCAACGAGTCAAACGAGCTGGAACAGAGAAAACCATGAATAAATCCGACAATTCATAAACAACCAAGTGATATTTTATTCATAGATCGGAGAGTGGCGGTTTATATTAGTACGAACGGAATTAGTGTCTAAAAATATTGGTTCCGATATCAGTAATCGATACGTCACACTCGCGCTCCTATTTTATTCGTTTTGACATAATTATATTCGTTCTAAGAGACGAACGTGTCGTCTGCAAGATTGTTTTCGATGCAAATGACGCTCTTTGTGTTTCGAGGAACGTGTTGGAGTTTGGTTTTAATTATCAAGTTTCGTGTATGTTTGATAAAATGCCAACAGATATCGAAAAGGAGAGGGAAATTAGAAAAATGACCTCAATAGAGTCAGCCTTAAATTAAATCATTCGGCAACAAAAGAAATTCGGGCGAATTATTCCCACTACTTAATGGCTTTTAAATGCAGTGTAGTTCCAACTCTGTACCGCACCAGACATTCGACTTGGACTCTTGCTATAGGTGTGTGGGTGGTTGGGTGCATGTACGCGCTCCTGTGTGTTCACGAACGCGTCAAATTGTTCATGATTTCTTATATAAATAGGGAGTTTGTCCGTCCATCACAATTTTTTTGAACGTAATAAATGCATTGTAGAATTTATTTAATTTCGAAATATCAGAGATCATAACTACTTTTGGAAATGGGAAATATTGCATCAATAGTAAATAATAAATTCCCGAAAAATAAAGCGGATGCCATGGCCGGAAATCGAAACCGAAATCTTCAGCCAGACGTTCTACAAACTAAACTATTTGCACTTGCTTATAGATAGATCTTAAAACATTCCCTTAACAAAATAATTATAGCTTTGGAGTAATGTCATAGATTTATGATTTACGTCATGTTTTAAAACATGAATTCAAGCATAAGCGATCATAAAAAAATAACGGTAAACTTTATGTAGTTTTTTTCACAATTATATAATTCTAGATCAGTCAATGGAACACCCTCTTGCAGAGAGCGAGCAAGAAAGAAGGGAGTGATGCGGTAGCCTAGCAAAAATATGCGACCGGGGGAGCATATATTTGCTAGTAATTTAAAAATTCAAAAGAAAACACGTTCTTGCAATCGTGTGACTATTCATCTTCCGCCAAATCAAAACATCGACTTGATCCATCGTAGCAATCAAAGCAAGAGCACAAACAATCCTCGCCAAGTTTAAGGGAAGTAACTCGTTACTTAATGTATTTCTCGTGTTAGAATATGCTTAGAATGTGATATTACGCCAGCAAAGTTTGCTTACTTCTTTCTGTGCTTCTGAGGGTGTTGAATATAATCAACAGGATTAAAAGTTCGGACGGAGGTTGGGGGGGGGGGGGCAACAAGAGGTGGGTTTTTTTTGTGTTTTTTTATGCAGGGCCGACATTTTTGTTTATGAATCTGTCAATAAAATATCACCCTCCTATTTTCCCCATTTCTTTTCTTTCTGCTTATCTGTTCAGTAATGTCTGATTCGACAGTTTCTACTCGTTGCGACTTGTTTTTGACACATGGAAACATAAAATTCTGTTTAATATCTCGGTGCCAAACTTTAATGCGTTACCTATTTCCATAAAACATTCACTGTGTGAATATTCACTTACGGAAAATCTGAAAATCCACTTTGAATTCAATTAACAATATTGGATACTTGAACTACCATTAAAATGTTACCCATTGAACGAAAGGGCTCATTTCTCGATGGAACATTCTCTAGCAGGGTTTATTTAAAGCATTGAAATGCTTTTTCATAATCGACAAAGGTGAAACAAAGTGATATATCGTCCTCGTTAGCTTTTTCTTGGAGTTAGCTTACAACTTGAATGTGGTCCATGGTGGAAAATCCAGGTTGTAAACCAGCTTGTTCTCTGGGTAGGTTTCTCTCAAATGTGTTTTGCATCCTTTTGAGGAGAATTTGGGAAAATATCTTGTAATCAACAGAAAGTAGGCTAATTGGCCTGTAGTTTTTAATATCTTTCAAGTCTCCTTTCTTGTGGAGGATGGTAACTGGTGCATTCTTCCAGTTGCTAGACATTTTGACTTTATTAAGGTATTTGTTGTATAGGCTGGTGAGAATCTCTGCGATTGGTTCAACCCCATCTTGGAGAATGCCTTCCGTAATTCCATCTTCACCTGTAGACTTATCTCTCTAGTCGTTTGATTGCAGACTGTACTTCGGACTTTAGTATTAGGAGGTGGTAGCATAGCAGCCCTCTCTCTCTGTCTGTAAAGGGTTGATCTTGTGGTCTCCTGGTTTTGTAGAGCGTGGTGTAAAACTCTTCACATCTTTTGATTAACCGGTTTAAGTCAGTTGTGAGGATGCCATCGTCTTTCTTCAATGTGATGATGTTGTTTTTCTCGAGACATTGTTTCTTTTTAGTAACTTTAAGACCTCCTCATTGTAAGCCCGTATTTCTCCATTCCTTCAGTGCATACTTCAGAATATTAAATGTTTTTTGAATATTCGTACCTCCTCTTTTCATATGTCTCCTTTTCTCTCTTAGTAACTTGGTCTTCGCTGAAAGCGTGTTCGTTTTTGGTGGCTTGTCTCTTCCAACGGTGTCCAGTGCCGTTTCTAAGATAGTGGAGGTGATAAAATCGCATATTATGTCAACACTTTTTTCCTGGTAGTGTTGCTTCCAGTGCTTTGAAATTCTTGTGCTTTGACAGATGGCAAATCGTGGTTTGGTCTTTTGGATTTTTTATGAGTTTTACTCTCTAATTGTGTGTTGATACAGAGCGAGGCGCATACCAGACGGTGGTCACTTCCAGTGTTGAATCTGTTGAGGACTGAGACATCTGTAAAGGTGTGTGTTTTTTTAGTTAGTATGTAATCGATTTCATTCTTTGTGGTGCTGTTTGCAGAAATCCAAGTCCAACGTCTGCTAAGCTTCTTCTTAAAGAATGTGTTCCTGATCTTCAGCTGATGTCTTTCACAAAAATTAATAAGAGCATCTCCTCTGGTATTTCGTTTTCCAAGACCAAACCAACAAATACTTGACTCGCCTGGTTGTCCTCTTCCAACTTTAGCGTTAAAGTCACCCATGATGGGCTTTGTTGTTTGTTATAAGGTCATTGATTTCATCATGAGTGACTTCGACTCTCTCGTCTGTGTTGATGGTGGTTGGGAGGTATGCCTGTATAATGTTGAGATTATATCTGGCACTAATTTTCATGGTAATTTGGGCTACTCTATTAGACTTGCTTTTGAAACTGATAACATTGCCTGCGATGTTCTTGTGTATTACAAAGCCAACGCCATGGTGACAGGTGTCTCCACCTTTGTAGCTTGAGTTATGGCTACATTTGTGTAGGGTTATGCGTCCCTCTCCTTTGATTCTGATTTCGCTAATACCAATGAGGTCAAAGTTTATTCTGGACAGCTCATCCTCCAGTCCTTCTATGTGTGTTTCTGATAGACACATATATATATATATATATATATATATACAGGGTCGGGCAGATAAATTGGAACTAATTTAAAATGCTAATATCTTTTTTATTTTTGATCATATGATTACGGTTTTTTTTACTAAGGATCCTTAAACACGTTATTGCAAGATAGCATAATTATATTTAGTCAAATTTGTTTTAATATGGCAGAATTAGCACGAAGAATAACTATATGCGAAATGAGACGCGCCGGGAGTTCTCCTTCGGACATTGTTAAGAGCACTGGCTATGCAAAAACGACTGTCTATCGGGTTGTGGCTAATTTCGATGTCGAGTGTAAGGTTGAGAGAAGTCGGCACAGTACTCATAGTGATCGAAAGTGTACAAACACTTTCCTGGTGGGGCTAAAAAGGTCGATAAAGGCAGACCCAAGTCAGTCGATGTCGAAACTGGCAAAAAAGCACAATGTGAGTCGCAGAACTATCAGCAGAGCAATCAACGAAGACCTTGGGATGAAGTCCTACGTTAGGAGACGCCATAATCTCCTCACTGCCCGTTCAAAAGCCATCAGAGTTGAAAGATGCCCCAAGCTTATCAACCATCTGAAACACAAAGGAGGACATGTATGCATTTTTATTGATGAGAAAAAGTTCATCGTGGATGAGGTTTCAAATCGCTAGAACACTCGAGTTATTGCCTGTAACCCTTCGGAAGTTCCTCCTGTGATGCAGAGCAAAATTCCTGCTTCTGTGATGATTTTTGCAGCCGTGGCAAGTGATGGAAAGGTGAAGCCTCCTCATTTCATCGAAGCGGGTCTTAAAATCAACACAGCGGAGTATTTGAACATTCTTAATAATGTTTTATTGCCTTGGATCCGTAGAAACTACAACCCTACGAAAGTCATGCTCATCCAAGACTCGGCACCAGTGTATGGATACAGGAAAGTCCAAGATTTCATGAAGGAGAATCTTCCCTTGTTTGTTCCGAAGGATATTTGGCCCAGCAGCTCTCCAGATCTAAATGTTTGCGACTATTATCTATTCGGCGTCGTCGAGGGACAGACTAATGTCAACCCACACCCAAATATAAACTCATTGAAGACAGCCATTCAACAAGCATTTCACAATCTCGATCCCAATAAAATAAAGAGGAGCTGTTCACGGTTTCGTCAAAGAATCTCCAAAATAATTGATGTAAAGGGTGCTCATATTGAATAATTTTGTTCAATAGACTGTAATAATTAAATAAATAAATGTTAAAATGATATCTTTCCATATTTAATCCTTTAAATTATGAATTTTGTAAAAATAAAAAAAGTACCAATTTAGCTGCCCGACCCTGTATATATATATATATATATATATATATATAAGGTGAGTTAATGAAAAATAGTTAGACCTGTAAATGGAAACAGATCAATATATTCAGTTGTTCAGAACAAGGAGCATTTAGTAAATAAAAATATTTATTCTTCTTCTCTTTCAATTGCATTCCTTAAGCACGGCTTTTCAAAGATTAAAATCTTATCATCAGAGGAAGTAGAGATTGATAACTTAACAGAAAAGAACAGTCAATATTCAAAATTTGGAAAAAGGTTTTTTTTAAAAAGTTCTTTTTAAAAGGTTTTAAAAGTTCAAACGGGTGTGTTTCAATGTGAATGAAAGTCAACAAACACGGAGATCCAAGTTGTATGGGGTTCAAATGTAATTGGTAAATCCAGAAGAATCTGCATGAAAATCCAACGGCGAAGATTCCACCCATATATATATATATATATATATATATATATATATATATAACACATCACTCGTATAGATGGTGCCAAAAAATCCATAGGATAACCTTCAAGTGACACATGTCAGAATTTGATCCCGATCAAATTATTAGTTTACAAATTACAGTTATTTAAGTGAAGCTACTGTTGCAAATTTTCAAAACAATGGAAAAATCTGAATTTCGTGTGTTGATAAAACATTGCTTTCTGATGGAAAAAAATACTGTCCATGCAAGGCTTGATAAGTGTTATTCGGACCCTGCTCTGTCAGAAAACAATGATGAAGAGGTGGTATGCGGACTGTATACGTACAAACATAAACGATGCTGAAAGATATCAGAATGCAGTGCATCCACCATTTTGCATGAACATTTTTCGATGAGAAAACTGTGTTCAAAGTGAGTACCACATTTGCTCACAGTCGATCAAAAACAACAACACGTAAATGATTCAGAGCGTGTTCAACTGTTTCAAGGCAACAAAAAAGGAATTTGACAATAGATGAAACGTGGATCCACCACTTGACTCCTCGGTCAAATTGGCAGTCAGCTGTGTGAACAGCAGCAGATGAAAGCCGTCCAAAGCGACAAAAGATGCTAACATCAACAGGCAGGTATTTGGGGATGCACAATGTATTTTGTTCATCGATTACCTTGAGAAAGGAAGAACCATCAATAGCAAATATTATATAACATTTTTGGTGCATTTGAAGGAAGAAATCGCCAAAAACGTCCGCAAATGAAGAAGAAAAAAATGCTATTTCACCAAGACAATGCACCGTGTCGCAAGTCGATCGCACCGATGGTAAAACTACATGAATTTCACTTCAAATTGCTTCCGCACCCACTCTATTCTCCTGATCTGGCTCCAGCGACTATTATTTGCTTGCAGACATAAACAATGTCAAGAATGCCCTAGGCGAAAAGATTTGATTCCAATGAAGAAGGAAGTGATATAGGAAATTAAGGCGTATTTTGAAGCCAAAAAAAAAAAGGCATCGAATCGTTAGATAAGCGTTGGAATCAGTGTATCATTCTATAAGGAGACAGTTGACGAAAAGTGGAATTTTGCCTAAAAAGTTGTTTATTAGTAAGGCCCGGGACTTCTTGGGTGATGTCTCACTGATGAACGACCTCGGAGAATCTCCAAGATATATTGTAGGATATCTCTTTGCCTTTCAATTTAATTTTAAAATAATTTAATACAATAGATGTAAATATTTACTCAAACCTGTACGATTGAATAATTCGACAATGACAGAAGTTGTCACTTTTTAAAATTTATTATTTTTTCAAAAGTTTCCCAGTTTTTACAAATTATGAGGATCCTGTCACTTAGATATAATTCTGTTGTGGTCTCTTCCTCTCCATATAAGGAAAGATCTACATATGCTGTGTATGCGCAGGTGATGCCTGCCCAGAGAGGCAACGTACATTTTTACAATAACTAAAAAATATCCTTCCTAGGACAATTGATTTTACTCTGTCTCACTTCAAAATACCAGATTCCATCGCCATTGTTGTTTGCCATCAGATTTCTGCATCTGCTGCAAGTGATGCAACGGTTATCAGCTTTTATTTATACCATTTCTAAAATTATGTCCCCCCCCGCCCTATCTGTCCACGGCCATCGGTGAAGGTAACAAGGCTTGGAGCATGAAAGCGCCGACAGAACACCTGTGACCAGATAAGTCTGTGTCACGTGGCTGGCACAAATCGGGCACATGTACAGTGACAAATCTGGTGAAGAAAGTGGGTCACGTTCTTTGCAATGCAGAAGCCATTTAATATCAAATTCAGGTGTGAGAGCGTTTGATAATTTCGGATTGTAATCTTTATAATCGACAGAATATCATAGAGATTATGGGTTTAAGTCTCTCTCTCTCTCTCTCTCTCTCTCTCTCTCTCTCTTTCTCTTTCTCTCTTTGGTGTGTTCTTTTCCTTTCTCTCTCTCTCTTTGTTGTGTTCTCTTTTTCTCTCTCTCTTTCTCTTTGGTGTGTTCTCTTTCTCTCTCTCGTTCTCTCTCTCTCTCTCTCTCGTTCTCTCTCTCTCTCTCGTTCTCTCTCTCTCTTTCTCTCTCTCTTTTTCTCTCTCTCTCTCTCTTTCTTTCTCTTTGGTGTGTTCTCTTTCTCTCTCTCTCTTTATCTCTCTCTCTCTCTCTCTTTGGTGTGTTCTCTCTCACTCACAAATAGCTGCATTTACGTTTAGGTTTTGATTTCAACTTTGACAGTACAAACATTGTTTGATTTCTTCTACCATGATCGGAGTGAGAAAGAGAGAGAGGGACAACAACAACAACACACCAGAGAAAGAGAGACCCTCTCTCCATGTTCATTTTCTCAAAACAAAACTCAACCCAGTGTTTGTTGCTTGATACGCCCCCCCTCCCCCTGCTGTGGCCATTGTTTTAATCGCCATTTCTCGAATAATACAATCAACAAACACTGAACATTCACAACAGCAATCCATCTTCCGCAGACTCCCATGTCTCCTTCTCAATATCTCTCAATCAGTTGTTTGTAGTTATTTAACTTTTGTATCGTACTCACACCACAAAATTGGAACGCACAGTGAGCGACGACCTCACCTTTCGTAGTCAAAATCTCTGAAACTTATGTTTCTAAGCATCAGTAAACGAAGAAAATGTCTAACAAAGCTGACAAAGCGATTTGTATTTCGTAAGTTAGTATAACAACAAAGTCCATACTTTGAGGAATAATACTAAGAATTGAAATAATATTAAAATACTAAGAATTGAAATAATATTAAAATACTAAGAATTGAAACAATATTAAAATACTAAGAATTGAAATAATATTGAGTGTTATGGCATTATCATCTTAAATCAGTAGGTGATGGACTCTAATAAGATTTATTAATTTAAAAAAAAAAAAGTAAAGTGGTCGCCTATAGTCGAGGACAACACAAAGGCTCCCTTTTCATTGGCTACTACACCGAGATGTAGGGGAGGGCGCCACTCTTTTTCCAGGATTAATCCACCTAGCTTTGACCCTCACCTTATAATGGTGAGTGTTTAGCAAGGCACATTAAGTACCATGTTTAAGTCTTTGGTATGACTCTACCAAGGATTGAACCCCGGTCTTTCAACCCATTAGCGAACACTCTAACCATTATGCTAAATGAGCCGGTTACCTGAAATATAGATATGAAATATGTCATTGTAAGTTTTTATATATATGTATTTCTGACTATTTTTATATATGAAAACTATCTCTTAACTTAAATGATGTCTATCACTCTCGCTTCTGTGTCCATCTCTTGCTGTTCATTAACAACCAAAGGTAATCGCTTTCCCTCTGTCGCAGCGAGAAGAGTAGTAATACTAACCCGTAGATAACGAGAGGCGGGGACTAATTTTGTATTTTCTTTTTCTATTTTATTTTAAAATTTAACTGACTTTGCAAATTAACTTTTCTTTGGTTCGGACAATCTAACCGTAGCTCAATGGGTAACCCAACGTGTTGGCCTTTTGGCCAAGATCAAAGTGTAGTATCTGTTCCGATGGATACTACACCCCATAGACTGGTATTATCTTGGGCTTCGGGGCTTGATTTACGCTGGTCTATGGGTCTGTCCTGTGCAGTTCTAGGAGCTCCACCCGACCCGATCTTGGGTCACATCTTACCTTGTAGGAGTAAGATAAAACTGGCCTTGTGCCTAACCTCCTGGAGAGGAGGTAAATAAAACCCAACATGTCGCATTTTATTTTAGTACACACACGCACACAAGTTTGAATTAGCAGGAGAGTTTGAATTACCTACTAGACACCATTCTTGAATGTCTTCGGTCTCTTTCTTCAAGGGTTTGTCAGGACAACCTGACATGAGGATACTTCATCTTACAAGTAAACCATGACCAAATATTAAAAATAACATAGTATTCGAAGCCCAAATAGATTCCCTCGACACGGCTATACATTGGCTCATATGAGGAATGGGGCACCTTCTCCTAGTAATGTTATGTCAAGTAACAGCACTTAGCTGGATACTCCACCAGACTAGATGAATTCTTGTCCTCCGATAAGACCAAGGGACCACAAGAAAGATGTACTATAACAGAGTTAATTGGTAAATTGGAGAGGAAAATGAATGGTCTTTACTAACTGAACTTTTGACAAGTAAATAGAATTTTAATGGAATATTCGAATATCTATGTATCTCCTATAGTGTTAGCCCCAGGAAAATGGCCTCTTGATTTCTGAGAACTTCGACTGAAGTAAAATGAAACAAAAGAGAAATATATATGTATATATATATATATATATATATATATAACTGAATAAATGCGAATGTTGGGTCTATTTCTCGCAGTAACGGTGAAGTCAAAACGCCCTACTTCAAGTTAATTCAACTTTGCAACGTAGACGCACTATCTTTTTATATACTGCTTATGTATATGCGATATTAGTCGTAAGGTTAACTAATTTGCATATTGCTTTTGAAAAAGAACATTTTGTTGTTTTTTTAATTTAATGATTGTTTTTATTTTAATGAAACAAATAGTTTTATTTCCTCGACAAATATTTAGCATTTGTGTTTAAATGTTCCTTTCTTTAGCAGGACCGACTTGATTTTCAACAAGTTTCGATCTATTTCTAAATTGCAAGTTAAAAGGTAAATTGATTTCTCCTTAATTTTCCTTTATTTCGATCACATTTAAGATAAATAGATTTGTATCGAAATTACCAAAATGTTTATCTATATGAATAAATGAGAAAGATTTTGTTTCGTGTTTACAACAAAGTTATGAATAAAATGTTTATCATCTTAAATTTATGTTTTAAGAATTTCAAGTGGCAAACTTTGCAAAACGAGCTAGTATATAAATATAGTTATCCACAGAGATGGTCGGCGTCCGATGCTCTATCAACTGAGAAAACGAAACTGATATTGGAAGTAAAAGAAATTATATCGTATTTAAATGAAAGTAGTCACTTATTTACATTTTTACGTTGCTGATAACCGAAAGTATTCAATTCTTTTTACGGGGGGGGGGAGTATTGCTTTTACGCGAAGTGTGTTAGGGGGTAGTTGATAGGGGTTGGGAAGTAGGGTAGGCGGGGCTAAGAGTTAGAAATTTCGCGGTAGTGGGGTGATGTAGAGGCGGGTGCTATGCCCTACGACACCCCTGCGATAATGCGTCATAAAACAATGCCAGAAAAGGAAGACCTTTCTATTTTGGAAGTCTTCGTTATCATCACTGATAACAAAAGATGAATCTTTTTTTTTATCTCAGATTCCGGTTTACCAATTCCATTCCAGCTATTTTATCAGGCAGATGCGTGTATTAAAAGAAATGCTTTTGTCTTAAGAGTATCTTCATTGCCGTTACTTTGAGAATGTCTCAATCACTCAAACCATTAAGTAAACAAATTGAACCAATGTGCCTTCTGGCAAGAATGTAGAAAGCAAACACAAATGTCTGCACATCCTTTGTCCCTATTTTGTTTTGTCTTAATATAGAATAGCATGAATCCTTTCATCCCCCGTGTCTCTTTTTATAAAGGCAAAATCTGGCTTCCCTTTAAAGCCAAACTGTTCTTCCAAATGTACTAATATTTAGATGCGGGTTGTGTAAAGATAGGATTAGTATGGTAAATTTCCACGTAAGGTTGAAAATTACGTAGAGTGGTATTTTCCAAGTAGAAGCGCTACGTGTCCCGGCAGTGACGTCAAAGAGACGTGAAGCCACTAGTATTACGTCGCGAATGAGCAGGGAATATCTTTCTTTTCACCGGAAAGAGCCGTTGGTTTTTTGGGATAGCTGCTTTTTCAGCCAAGGGGGGAAAAAGTGGCGGTTGTTTTATGTGTAAACTTTTAAAAAATGGAATTGTAGTATTAAAGGTAATTGATGCCGTCTAAGTTATGTTCGGAATATTCCAGTTTTTATTACAGGAATAAAACACCAAATAGATGTTTCTTTATTAAATAATAGTTAACTAATCAAAATTGAAGAAAAATAAGAGAGGCAAATAATAATTAATTAATAAAATGTCCCTTTTCGAAACCAATATACAAGTATCAAGAAGTTTCATCGGATATCTTGCTGGCTTGGCAGACCGAGAGCAGGCTCAAGGTGTTTCCACAGATAGTGACGATGGAGAGGCGCTCGTAAAGCCAAGTCAATTCACGATGGTCTCCAGTGTGGTGCGTGATTAACAGACCAAGGCTGTTGAGGAAGTCGCGCATGACAGGGCCTATCACTCCACTCGTCTTCATGGCGATCGGTTGAAACACAAATCTGTCGAGAAGGTCGGTATATTTTGACCGCTTGCGGTTCTCTGCTGACGCTGCTGCATGTCCAGAGTTTGTTGCCGATTCTGTCACTGACGAGGGCGTAAAAATGTCGACACAAGTCTAATCTCATATGAGTGACTTGCCGTTTGCAAAAGGAAACACTGTCAAACCATGAAGCCGTTTGCCATCCTCACTGTGGAGGCCAACTGGGTCGAGGATTGACGGGAAGTCAGCGATGCCTCGGGCCCGTCGGACGATATAATTACCTAGGAAATCTGCCGGCGCTCCATCTACACGAACCAATATTAATAACGTGTATTTATTAAAGCTGTCATTGAGAAAAATAAGATTCTAAAACGATGGAGATAAGAAAATAGAAGTTCGGCTGCCACATCACCATAGCGACTACTGAAATTCAGCCAGCTGATTCAGTGGACCCACCGTGGGGATTGAAGACCCCCCCCCCCCCCCGCTACGTTACACAAAGGAAGATGCTTCTTATCTCTTTCTTACAGAATCTGTCTGTCCGTCGGATTTTCTTATACGCTAGCCGAAGTATAAATGCCGTTTTTTAGAATGGGGGGGGGGGTGCGGACAGGGCGCTCCACACAACCCTCAATACATATCTGTATCAGACACTTCTGAAATACGGAAACGACTGCTCTTACTCATCCTCCACGAGATCTCATCTACACTTCTCTCCGTATACATCACAGATGCGAATCTCTATTATTGCAGTGATATCATCATAACCAGTCAATTATTGACAATAACCAGAAAGTTGTTTGATTGTTTTGCGGCATATCAACCGTTTTTGAGTTATTTAATGCCAAATACGGTCACTTTGGTAAAAGTTTTTTATGCTTCAAGTTCGATATATCTCAAAATACTTATTCATGGTGTTTCGTTTGGTTGTTTTGTAGAAGAAAATTGTTCTTTTAGTTTTTGGCTTTGCGGAAGATGATTGAGTTTTGCAAAGGGAAAGGAAAAAAAACAATAACATCAATGTTTGGTGCATTTCATGTCAGGAAACCAGTATCTCAGACAGCCTGATCTGTACGTACCAGAGAGAAAATTGTTGAATGAAAAACAAGGACATAGCACTAAGAAAGATGCGTGCAGTTAGAAAGTTGAAGGGAAAATCACATCTTGAAAAGAAAGCTTGTATCAAATTCTTATATTTTATACGAGACTTTAACCGTTTATTGGCTATTTGGCTAGGATCAAAGTGTTGCATCTGTTCTGATAGGACACTTCATCTTGTCTGTCCTCGATTAATGAAGAGGAAATACTTCTAGACTGAGGCAATTGTTATTTTTCTCCCAATTCAGAGTGCCCCTTTTTGTGGGAGCTGGATTTTTCCAACATAAAAACAACCTTGTGTCCAATTACCCTCGTGAGGAGATTAACTTTTTTCTAAATTCAGTCGTATTCGTAACGTAAGAAAATAAAACCAATCAGCAGTAGCTTAAGTAATTTCTCTATTTCCGTATTGATTTAAAGCAGGGTTGCGGAGTCAAGAGTTTCGTTCGGAGTCGAACTTGACATAGCCAGTTATGGAGATTCGATCCTCGCTTAATTATTTTTTTTTTCACTCTTTTTATCTTTTTTGTTTTTACTGGGAATGGAGCATGTCAGGCATCCACCCACTATTTCAGAGACTTCAACCGAGAGATCGTATTAGGATTCTAACCGTCCCTTTAAGTGCAATTGTTTGTATCTCTCTTACACTTGGTTCACTGGGTATATTCGCCATGTAGTATTTGAAATCGTTTTTCATGAGCCTGGTTGCTCCTATGATTACTGGAATGATGGAGATCTTCCTATGATTCCAGTTTCTTTTCATGTCCTACATAAAGTATGAAAATGCATATGGTGGACTCATTTAATTTCGAAGAAATGTACCCCTGCATAATTTTGTTACGGAACTTTGATATCGGCATCTCTTATATATTTCATTTATTTATATCACAAATATATTTCGTGCAATCATCTGTGTAGTTTAAACCAACACCGGACCCAGATTAAATGCCGAGAAAATAGAAATTGGGATCAACGTCTACGTTTAAGCCCCGGTAAAGCTGAGCGTGCGGGACCAGGAATCGCTCCACACTGCTAAACTCCTTAAGCGTCGGGTCCCCCAGTCTTAGGCAAAAGCAATTTGTTTGCGTTGAGCGTTGTTTTCGCGGTGATGGTGGGCTGTTTACGATCAAAGCAAAGCCACGTTACTGGCTGACCTTGTCTGTTGTTGAAAATCCCGAAACAAACGCTGAAACTAACTCAGCACTGAGAACTTACCTCGAAGAATCTTGGATGTATTTTCACTTTCCACGTGAGCAGCAGTGGGTAGTTTGAGGATAAAATAGAAATTGCGTGAAAAAAAAAGAAATATTAATTTATAAAAATAAAAAATTAAAAAAAAATCTTTTTGGATTAGTTAAGATAACAAGAAATTTGGTAAAAATCAACATTCTTGTGAAATGCGTTCACGCATTTCTATAAGGAATTATGTCCGTCAGTCTGTCACGTTTTCAGTTTAAAATAGTGTGTTCATCGCTAAACACGAAGATTGAATGGACGCATTTTTTTAGAGGATGGTCCATCAGTCGGTCTGTCACACTTGACTTTTAAATAGAATTTTTAGACT
Source organism: Sepiola atlantica (assembly GCA_963556195.1). Taxonomy (NCBI): domain Eukaryota; kingdom Metazoa; phylum Mollusca; class Cephalopoda; order Sepiida; family Sepiolidae; genus Sepiola; species Sepiola atlantica. Next base: position 121,630,030 of record OY744524.1, on the reverse strand, counting down.
TGTCCACAGAGCTCTGTACATCCATTGTTGGTCGGTCCGCCGATCCGTAATGCTTATTTTTTTTTATTACAATTTGACGTACGTCCACGCTTCTTTATAAGAGGTTCTGTCCGTCCTTAGGTTCGTCACGGGCAAGATTTTCAAATAGCAGTTTCGTCGTTAAACGTACCAATAGAATGGACGCATCTTACGCATATACGCTCTGGTTTCTATCTTGTCATCTGATGCATGGATTAAGCATCGAGATGAGGGAGGCTTCTTTCAGAATTTTGATATCAAGAATGATCTTGAAGAATCCAGATGTGAGAAGGAACGCAACATCGGAAACTCAAATGGAAGCGACGATCTACAGAATGATTCCATCTGTAACTCATTTAAAAGCACCATTTTGTTTGTCTTGTGAAGAAAAATAATCGGTTTTTTTTTCTGTATTTCTCTTCATTCCGTGCCAAAGCACCAAAAGTTAGAAGCTGGGTAGAGGTTATTAAAATACCCTACAAAATTTACACTTATATCGAAACATGTGTTTTATAGTTAATCCACTGACGGCTGTTTCGCCGTTTCACGGCTCTTCAATAAAACAGTCGGGAGTTTCCAACTGTGATTCGAAACTCGAATGCATTTCCAGCAGTCAAGACCGTACCACCGGTACCACCACCACCATTTGCAAGGAAGAAGTACCAGACAGCTCAACCAACGCGGGTGAGGAATGCATTTATTTAGTTCACACACCAAGAGCTGGTTCGCTGTATCATGGCTCTTCAGTATGACTAGAAACGGGCGGGTGATTCGAAATTCGAATGCCTTTTCAGCAGTCTAACGCCGTACATATATAAAAGAAAAATGTCTTTCTGTACTACTTTTTGTTTTCCCCGCTTTTCTAGTCCAATGGAGACCTAAAACGTATGCCATTTATAAATCATAACCCTAACCCTAAAACTTGTTCCCCGTCGTGGTATGTCAAATCTTAAATTTGAACTCTTACTTAGAGGTCAATAGAGTAATCCCCCTTGCCCGAATCTCTTTTTAAACTGTACATCTATTCTGAAAATCCAACTGATATAATTTTATAAAATCTGACTCAAATAGCTTTTATTATGACTAATCGATATTTTATTCTGACTATCCAGTCCTTTTCACACATTCTCTCTGTGTCATTTGCAAGACACAAAATGGAATTCTAATCGATCTCATTGCTTACATATACTATCCGGATCCACAATTTTCTTTCGTAAAAAACATACTTCTGAAACGCCGGTGTCGGTCAGCATAAAACGGTGTAGACTTGAAAACCGTTTACAAAAACATTCATACATTTTTACTTTTAGTTACTGTAAATATATTTTTTACATATGCTCATGTATATATGAAAATATTTTTAAGCAAATAAAGGTAAAAATGACCAAACGATTGTTTAATAATCAAATGAACTTTTGAAATATTTATAAAACTACGCCATACTTTGCAAAAGGGAAATAAAATCTTTACAAAAAGCGTTACATCTTCCAATAAACGTCGTCTGTAAATACACTAATAACTACTTCCGGTTTGAAACAGTAGAGAGAGATGTCAGTACGCCATTTTTTCCTTTCCAATTGGAGGACCACCGTAGTTTTAAATAGAAATTGAAAAAAAGTTTACAAAATAAAACAATTCGCGTATAGCTTAGCAAAGTTGCTTCCTTTTACATTTCCTTTCGACTCAAAAGATTTTAAAAGGGGTTTGCGAATATTTGATTGAAAAACATGAATGACGTTTTCTTTGTTGCCGTTTTAATATAAGAAATAATAAGAAAATATTTTTAAAAACATCAATATAAAATAGTGACTAATTATTGGAATATCAATTATTAGCTGACCTACTTGACATTGTCCAGTTGTCAAATATATTGAACATATGTCTATTTATCAAGTTGGTCCGTTTATAGCAGTGGTCCTTAACCTGTGGGGAATTCCCCACTGGTGGGGAATGGCGGACTTGCCAAGTGGGGAATGACCGGTCGGACAGAAGAACCACTGCTTCAAAATTTAATACATTACATCCAAATGTTGACTTACTTTGACCATGATAATTTTGCTGTGGCGGCGCTCACACTACTGGTTGCATTTCCCTCTACGTACCTGTGCGAGTCGGCGTATTCGAGCAGGGTTGAGATCAAAAACAAATCGCGAAACCGCCTGATTGACCTTGAATCTGATTTGCGCTGCGCTATTTCAAAGGTGGAACCGAACATTGAAACACTTGTCAAGGCAAAACAAATGCAAAAGTCTCATTAACCTGTATGCGTCTAGTGCTAGTGTTACTAGCACTTATTATTTTTTGTATGCTTTTTATAGGCCAAATATATTTAGAAAAAAACATAACGAATCTTTTCGTATGTATTTATTTCCATGTGATAACTGTGGTGGGAATGGAGAGCTGGCTCACTAAATAGTGGGGAATTGGAGAAAAAAGGTTATAAACCACTGGTTTATAGCAATGGCAGTGAGATTAAAATCCTTTTCATATGCAGTAAGTTTTACCTTTTTATCTATATTGGAATTTATGTATCGAAAAACGAAAATCGAAACAATCGTTGCAAAACAATTACTTACTAGAAATTCCTTCTTTTTAGCCAATTACAAAACAAAAGGCACAGTTGTAGTACGAGCGAATCTAAACAAAGTTGTTTCCAACCGGAAATGGTGTCCGTTCGAAATTGTTTCCGATATTAAAAACTTCCTGTTCTGGTTAGTCGAATAAGTGTTATGTTTTCTCACAAAATATAATGAAAGTTTTGTACAGAATTTTATTTTAAATAATTTATTTGACAAAAATAAATAATAACAGTTAAAATGTTATTTTAAATAATTTATTTGACAAAAATAAATAATCAGTTACAAAAATAAATAATCACAGATTTGTTTTTTACACAGGTTGATTTTCTTTCGGAAAATAAAATGCAATGTTTTTTGCTAATAAAATAATTTTGATTTGATTTTTCTTTGGAAAAAATAAGAATGTTTCAGAAATCATAGTACTGTCGGATCGCATATATCATATGGCCGAAGTAATTTACTTTTACTTGTCGACGCCAGAGAAACTCTTGCAGGTAGCTGTTGAAATGTGCTGCACTTGTACCTCGCATGGACCTGAATTTGTCTTTAGCGTGACTCCATGAGCCTTCAATACGATTAGTGTGGATCGTATTGTCTACGGGATCCACAAAATTATACTTGTGGTTTACCACATCATGGTTAGGTAGGGCATTGTAGGCCCGCCATCCATTTGTAATTATCCTGGTGCCAGGCCTCACAAATCGTCGAATTATTGGTAACAAGTTTCGGCATCTCTGCTACCGACTGGCACCATCATTGTCACATTTGTTTCTCGCTCCACCATTCCGAGAACCCATTAGCCTTCTTTATACATACCGCGGTTATATTTCCTGTGCATAAATTTGCATTCATCAATCTCCACGGTTTTACCCGGACCACCCATTTCGACAGGATTGTCAATCAATGACATTGCACAAATATCTCTCATAAAATTGTACCAGTCTACCAGACTCTTGACGCTAACGCCAGTCTCCATGCTAGCGGTTCTTTGTGGTGCATTCAGGCACTACCAATATATAATCTTAATTGCTTTATTCAGCGGCATGTGTGCCCCTTCAAAAAGCATACTACTCGGACAGATGTTGTTGTTTTTTTACATGTTGGACACTTCCAACAGTAACCGTTCTTGCATGATCGAACATTTCTGCACTGTAGCCTCATTCTTGTAGTCGAGCAGTTCGAACACATTCGACTATTGGCAATTAAGCCCTGCCGGGCCAACCATTCCAAAGTTCTCTTTTCTCCGTTTGTGTCCATTAGTAACACTTCCAAGGAGGTAGTGCGCAAACGACATTCATCTGCGGTTAGTACGTCTTGTACGATAGTATTCATTATTATATATAGAGTATTGATTTACTCTTCTCCAGGAGTTAGGAACAAGGCCAGTTTTATCTTACTCCCACAAGTAAGATGTGACCCAAGGTTGGGTTGGGAAAGTGGGGTTTAAAAATTGCCTGGGCAGCCCTGTCGGCATTCCCCGGTAGGGGCGCCTCAGGCAGTAAGCAATAAACTTACTCCTCCCCAAAGAGGGGAGGCAAAGCCTTGGAGGGTGGACCACCTAGAACTGCACAGGACAGACCCATAGACCGGTGTAAATCAAGCCCCGAAGGCCAAGACAATACCAGTCTATGGGGTGCAGTATCCATCGGAACAGATACTACACTTTGATCTTAGCCAAAAGGCCAAGAATTACAGAAAAAATTAAACCATAAAATTAA
>OY744524.1:121583215-121620715 GCA_963556195.1 Sepiola atlantica | reverse complement strand
ATTTTTCTGCCCCCCCCCCTTTTGTGTGTGCTTTTTAGGAATAGGTATCCAGAAATTTGCAGTCGTGACGTAAGCAGTTTCGACATTCCGTAAAAAGCCGAATCAAGTTCTGATGCTTCTTACATAATACGAGGCAAACTAAACCGACTTTGCAAACTACAACTAAAACTTCGTTTCGGGTTAAGTTAGGGTTGGGATTAAGTTACGGTTGGGGTTAAGTTAAGGTTGGGGTTAGGTTAGGGTTAAGTTAGGGTAAAAAATAAAATTTTTAAGTGTTGTTCGTATTATGTAGATTGTTTGGTGAAGTTAATTAACGTTCGTTATCATCACTTTTACTTAGCTAAACACGGTTATTTTCTATCACGGTCGATTTATTTTGTCATTTGGTCGCTAATTTCAGAATTTAAAAAAAATCAAAATTCCCTGAAATTCGATTTCGATTAGTAGAATGGGCAAAATGTGATTACTTAAGAGGAAGGCTCGACAAGTATTTGTTGACATTGAGCTTGAAGACAACCATGTTGTAGTCTATAGGGAAGCAGCCCCAGTGGTATTGTGTTCTATGTATCGGAAGTTCTTAGAAAGATACCTTCTCCATGAAGGTTCCGTTTCGTTTTAGGTACAGAGATGAAGAAAAGAAAGTTCCTTGCGGTGGTTGTAGATAGACGAGTTTGGGGGAGGACAAGAGATCGTAGTTAAGTCGAGTACCTAATATGAAAATAACGATAGAGTAGAGAAAGACTAACAACGTCTCTTCTGTGAGAAAAAGGTTGTAGGGAAGAGAATAGATCATCCCTCACTAGATTTCGAAGTGACTTCTGTACAGTCTGTCTGTCTGTCACTCACGCTTAAATTTGAAATGGCATTTTCGTTGGTCTGTCACGGTAAAATTCGAAATAAAATTTTTGTTCAAATCAGATTTTTTTAAGTTAGTTTTTCTTTCCCTAACGGGGAGCAAAGGACATTTCGTGCAATATGCTTGGATCACGTTTCGCTGAATTGTGTCGCAGTTGTTTGGGCTTAATTAGAAAATGTTGTTTATCCTTTAGTCAACAAAAACAAAGAAAACTCGATTGTATGAATGATTGGTTATTGTGAGTTGTCATTGAGATGAAGAACACTGTCCTCTCTTAACCTGATATTCTGATTATTCTCATCATTATTCGCATCACGTACTAAGATTGCATTATTTGAAACCTTTTGTTACAAATAAGAGAAGAAAAAAAAATGCAGATCCGCCATTTTGTTTTTCACCGATTACGCAACACGACCGTCGTCCTCATCGTCGTCAGCAAAAATAATGACACCAACTGAATAAAACGCTTTGTGCAATGTTGTTTATTTCTTAATCATTCTTGTTTGTCTTTTGTCCCTTTTTCATTCGCCCATCAGTGTCTCCCATTTTCATTGGGAAACAAGAGAAAATGTGCCGAAATAAGCAATTGCCTTTCTCGCCAATTCATAATCGTTATTTTTTGTTTTGTTTATTTACATCGGATTATTATTTTTCAACATTGTCGTGCGATTTTCTGGCATTTTTCTTTTTCTTTTTTTTTTTTGTTCTTTCTTCTTTTATTCGTTTATTTTTTTTTCTTGTTTTTAGTGTTTTTCTTTCTTTTCTCTTTTTAGTTACTTCCTTTTCGCTGTTTCTAATTTCTTTTTCATTTTCTTTCCTTTTCTATATTTTACTCCTTCTTTTACTTTTTTTCTTTCTTCTGTTGCCTTTACCCTTTTCATTGTTTCTTTTTAGACACGTTTTCGTATCTCTATCAAAGGCTATTTTCGCTCGCTCGCTCGCTCGCTCAGGATTATCTTCCATTATATAAAGAAAGTCGGATTTTCTGTCTGTGTCCGGTAAGATTCCAAAACTACACAAGATACACTTAAAAACCCTCCACCATCATCGGACACGAAAAGGTTATATCAATACACATCGGTTGGGATACAAAAATGTTGAATTCAAGAAAACTACTTTTTCTACTTCTGAACAGAACATTTTATTTAGGTCAAATTGACCGGGCACAGTAGTGAGAGAGAGATTATTTCTAATTGTCGTCTCCTTTTTTTTTCTTTTTCACTTTGCCAGGTTTAAATAGGATTTGAATGACACGATCTTTTTGTGGCTCGCAGCTGACAGCTCAGCTACCGGATCCAGAACTACACCATCATCAGAAGGAACCACTTCGCAGTTTCAGTACCTATTCCTCGACTGCTTTTATGAAGTGGCAGAGCCCCTCTGTTAGGACGTGGTAATGCAGCACTGGTGTCATCTGCCAATAAATGCTATCAAGTCACATACACCTTTCAGCCATCATCAACAACTGATTTTGATTGAATTGTGACGTCATGCTAACTGACATCATGACACTACCCTGCATATGGCGTCAGCACTATCTCCTTTATCTCCCTTCTTTCACCATCCAAAATCCACCTCTCCTTCCAGTTCGTATCATCTCTATTCAGGCATATCCATTAAGATGCCTTCTCTGTTGTTTCCTGAAGATCTTTAATCAATTTTCTACATTCTGAGTTGTTAAAGTAAAAGCGACGTCGAAATAGGTTTACAACATTTCCTCTTGCCCCAATGGCCAAAATGATGGAATTCGACCTTCCATCTTTCATCTTGATACTCTTGTACCAACTCTTCATATCTGATCTCTTTCCTATTTTCTGTAGTAGCTAAGCTTTGTTCCCAAGATACTGTTAATTCCAGTATTATTTATCCTTTCTTTTCTTCACACCACACGACAATATCTGATCGTTGTCCAGATGATACCAACGGGAACATCAGAAAGTTTTCCAGATCAACACTTAACTTCCAGTTTCCATCGTTGGATGACTGCTCAGATGATTCTATATACCTGCCTTTTTGAATTCCAACTTTTATTTGTTTAATTCTGATTAATTTTCCATCATGAAATTGCTTTATTTTTTGCTTACTTTCTTCTTCAATTATTGCAAGCACTTGATTGTGACGCCACTATATCTTTCTATTGCAAGCTTACAGTTTGAGAAAATATATGCCAAAGCGTTCCTTTCTTCTCGCACCGACATATATCATTATCACATATCCTCCAATGAACAAGATTGGCAGGTGATGGCATTGCATCATACGTTGATCTAATCAAGAACAATGTCATTGCCCGTTCCCAGGCCCATATTTCTTTCCATCAATTTTTCGCTCCACAACACACTCCTCCCATCGTAAGCAGTGTCCTTGTTGATCACATTTTACAAGATGGAAATATCGGTTCTCTTGAACTTCTTTCCTAACTTCTTTCACTACAGCATCCCTCTTTTCTTGGAAAATGGTTTGAAGTCTCCAAATATATGTGTACCATCTTGCACTGCTCCAACTTTGCTATTGCATGATCGACTGAAGTTTATGCTTTCCATTTCGTCTGCTTCCTTACTTTTTTTTTCAAATTTTGCAAGTTTGAATAATATCTATTACTAATGGAGATTTAGTATCTGTCTGTCTGAAGCCGAAACTATAACTTCTAGTAATTGTGCTATTGTACTATCTTTTAATGCTCAATTCAAGTGGTGGGTTAGTATCTGTTCCGTTGTCATGATACTATCTTCCTAGGCATTTCCTCCTCCTTTGGGAATAGTTTTACATATGTCCGTTTGTCATGATACCATATTTGCAGCAATCATTACCTCCTCCTGTATTGAGGGAGGAATTAGTGTAGTATCTGCTCTGCGCTCATGACACAATCCTCCCAGAGATTACCATCTCCTTCTTTTAAGGGAAAGTGATATACTAACAAAAATATTCAAGTTAGATGTACATAAAAAGGAAATGTGTCAAAGAAGCAGACAGAGAGAGAGGGAGAAGGGCAGGGTTAAAAAAAGAACATGAATGAGGGAGAAACGAGGATTTTAAAAGAAAAAGGCCGCATACACTTTTTTTTTTACTACTATTCTGTTCTTTTCCAGCATCCCGGGCAACGCCGGGTAGCTCTGCTAGTTTTCAAAACATCTTAATACTTCAGAAACTTCACGGTAAAAGTTGATGCAAATTGGTTTGTCGGTTGTGACAAGAGCCGTCAATGTGCGCTTACAATTCGGGTTGGATTGCCTCAAGAGATTTTAAGTCATAAAAATGCGGTTTCTTTCGGTTATCAAGCTTAAGCTTGAAATAGTATCGTTATTGGTCTTTCATGACAAAATTTGAAATAATATCGTTATTGGTCTGTCATGTCAAAGTTTGAAATAGTATGTTCATCACTAAACGCGCAGATTGAATGAGCGTATCTTGGGAATACCTGTTGTTTTCTTTTCTGTTTCTTTGTTTTTCTTTCTTTCACTGTCTCTTTTTTTCTATTTGTCATCGTTTTTTTTTTAATTACCTTCCGTTTAACGGAAATAAATAAAAAAACAAAAAACAAATGTCTTCAATTGTGCCGTGTTTTCGAGTCTTGTGCTTGGAAACCTTTCATTCAAAAAGGTAGCGTCTTTGGCAAATTGAATACCGTGTTGACCTGAAGAGTGACATTCCGTGGAGTACATAAAACCAACGGGGGTGGGGGGGATGATTACGTAAAGAGAGAGGGGGTGAAGAGGAGAGGGGAATCTTCTTAGTCAAAAACAATTGTTTTAGTCACCGACTCTAATTGTCTTACTCTTTCCATGCGCGTAAGTAAAAACCGAGTGTCCATCCCCCCCCCCCAAACGACCTCCATATTTGTTGACTTATCATTTCATTAAACATCGTTTCTTTGCATGAAGTCTTTTACATTTGGAAGGGGGGGTACCATTCATTGGAACTTGCCGTCAAAGACCACAATCTATTGTATTGAGCCACAACAGGCAAAAGTTTTTCAAAACTTTAAAGATCTTTTCAATCAATGAAGATGGTTTACTTCAACTAGTATATTCTATAGATAGTTCGGTTCTTTGAAACGACAGGGGCGCAGTTGAACATTCACGTTTTTCTTTGGTTTAAGAGTAAAAATCAACCATGCAATTGAATGTTTGTCTTTAGACTTTAATTCAAGCAAAAATACTTTCTGTTGGTATAGAGTTCAAAATTGTAATGGAGCCCCCCCCCCCCCGGACATAAACAACAAAAATAACCTGTGTCGTGCATGAAAGCTTCGAAGGGAAATTTGCATAGCGACCAGATGAACTGATAAAAGGAAAAGAGTTGAAAATGAAAACTGAATAAACTGGAGAGCGGCAGGAACGACGGTTTTTTTGGTAGAAGATTGTCCCGGATTTGTTTTGGTTTTTTACAAAAATCACTTTTAAATTAAAATCTATCTATCTATCTATCTGTGTGGGGGAGGGATGTCGTGCCGATATCATATTCAGGACCGGCGGGACAGTTATAAAAGTGGGGGGGGGGGCTCTCCTAAAAAGTGCGGGAGCCCGGTTAAACACATGCATATATAACTTCATTATTGATGACTGTAAAGTGGGGGGGGGGCAAGTCAAAAAGCCCCCCTCCCTGCCCCTCCGGTGCCGCCGTGTGTGATGTTTCCTAACAACTCTTCAAAATACTCCGAGGAACTGAAATTTTGGGAACATTCATTAATTGATGTCAAATTCCTAGGTTAAAATTTCATCAAAATCTGTGGTATCTGAATGTTTACGAAAGGATTCAACCGTAACCAAACATTGCATTAAAGTAAATATAGCCCACATTACCGACTTTTATACCTTGCTGTGTTCCAAAATGTATAATGATCGGTTTATTAGTTCGGAGTTTCCCAAACACGAAACTATACATAAACATATACACATACTTAACTTTATAACATTGACATAACCTAAACATATCTATTATTAATGGAGATTTGGTATATGTCTGTCTGAAGCAGAAACTATACTATTACTATCTTTCAATTGTACTATGGTACTGTCTTTGAATGTTCAATTCAGTTTACTATACTATTCTAAGGTATTATCTTTCCATGCTAAATTCGGAGGGGGGGGGGTAGTGTAATATCTGTTCTGTTGTCATGATACCATCCTCCTACGCATTATCTCCTCCTTTTTTGAGAGGTATGGAGGTAGTGTAGTATCTTTTCTGTTGTCATACCATCCTCCCAGGCATTACCTCCTCCTTTTTGAGAAGTGTGGAGGTAGTGTAGTATCTGTTCTTTTGTCATTATATCATCCTCCCAGGCATTACCTCATTTTTAGAGGTATGGAGGTAGTGTAGTATCTGTTCTGTTGTCATACCATCCTCCCAGGCATTACCTCCTCCTTTTTAGAGGTATAGAGGTAGTGTAGTATCTGTTCTGTTGTGATTATACCATCCTCCCAGACATTACCTCCTCCTTTTTTGAGAGATGTTAGGGTAGTGTATCTGTTCTGTTGTCATAGTACCATCCTCCAATGCATTATCTCCTTTTTCTGGGGGGGGGGGGTAGTGTAATATATGCTCTGTGATCATAATACTATCCTCCCAGGAGCTACCTCATTCTTTGGGAGGTAGTGTAGGATATGTTCGTTCGACATGATACCATCCTCTCAGACTAGCCAAAATATGCGCCCGGAAGAGGGATATATTTGCTAGTATAACATAAGCATATAGACGTACCTCAACTTTATATATATTTGCTAATATAACATAAGCATATAGACGTACCTCAACTGTATATACATTTGCTAGTATAACATAAGCATATAGACGTACCTCAACTTTATATATATTTGCTAGTATAACATAAGCATATAGACGTACCTCAACTTTATATATATTTGTTAGTATAACATAAGCATATAGACGTACCTGAACTTTATATATATTTGTTAGTATAACATAAGCGTATAGACGTACCTCAACTTTATATATATTTGTTAGTATAACATAAGCATATAGACGTACCTCAACTTTATATATATTTGCTAATATAACATAAGCATATAGACGTACCTCAACTTTATATATATTTGCTAGTATAACATAAGCATATAGACGTACCTCAACTTTATATATATTTGCTAGTATAACATAAGCATATAGACGTACCTCAACTTTATATATATTTGCTAGTATAACATAAGCATATAGACGTACCCTAACTTTATATATATTTGCTAGTATAACATAAGCATATAGACGTACCTCAACTTTATATATATTTGCTAGTATAACATAAGCATGTAGACGTACCTCAACTTTATATACATTTGCTAGTATAACATAAGCATATAGACGTACCTCAACTTTATATATATTCGCTTGTATAACATAAGTGTATAGACGTACCTCAACTTTACATATATTTGCTAGTATAACATAAGCATGTAGACGTACCTCAACTTTATATATATTTGCTAGTATAACATAAGCATATAGACGTACCTCAACTTTATATATATTTGCTAGTATAACATAAGTATATAGACGTACCTCAACTTTACATATATTTGCTAGTATAACATAAGCATATAGACGTACCTTAACTTTATATATATTTGCTAGTATAACATAAGCATGTAGACGTACCTCAACTTTATATATATTTGCGAGTATAACATAAGCATATAGACGTACCTCAACTTTATATATATTTGCTAGTATAACATAAGTATATAGACGTACCTCAACTTTATATATATTTGCTAGTATAACATAAGCATATAGACGTACCTCAACTTTATATATATTTGCTAGTATAACATAAGCATATAGACGTACCTCAACTTTATATATATTTGCTAGTATAACATAAGCATATAGACGTACCTCAACTTGATATATATTTGCTAGTATAACAAAAGCATATAGACGTACCTCAACTTTATATATATTTGCTAGTATAACATAAGCATATAGACGTACCTCAACTTTATATATATTTGCTAGTATAACATAAGCATATAGACGTACCTCAACTTTATATATATTTGCTAGTATATCATAAGCATGTAGACGTACCTCAACTTTATATATATTTGCTAATATAACCTAAGCATATAGACGTACCGCAACTTTATATATATTTGGTAATATAACATAAGCATATAGACGTACCTCAACTTTATATATATTTGGTAATATAACATAAGCATATAGACGTACCTCAACTTTATATATATTTGCTAGTATATCATAAGCATGTAGACGTACCTCAACTTTATATACATTTGCTAATATAACCTAAGCATATAGACGTACCTCAACTTTATATATATTTGCTAATATAACATAAGCATATAGACGTACCTCAACTTTATATATATTTGCTAATATAACATAAGCATATAGACGTACCTCAACTTTATATATATTTGCTAATATAACATAAGCATATAGACGTACCTCAACTTTATATATATTGGCTAATATAACATAAGCATATAGACGTACCTCAACTTTATATATATTTGCTAATATAACATAAGCATATAGACGTACCTCAACTTTATATATATTTGCTAGTATAACATAAGCATATAGACGTACCTCAACTTTATATATATTTGGTAATATAACATAAGCATATAGACGTACCTCAACTTTATATACATTTGCTAGTATAACATAAACATATAGACGTACCTCAACTTTATATACATTTGCTAATATAACATAAGCATATAGACGTACCGCAACTTTATATATATTTGCTAGTATAACATAAGCATATAGACGTACCTCAACTTTATATATATTTGCTAGTATAACATAAGCATATAGACGTACCTCAACTTTATATATATTTGCTAGTATAACATAAGCATATAGACGTACCTCAACTTTATATACATTTGCTAATATAACATAAGCATATAGACGTACCTCAACTTTATATACATTTGCTAATATAACATAAGCATATAGACGTACCTCAACTTTATATACATTTGCTAATATAACATAAGCATATAGACGTACCTCAACTTTATATATATATTTGCTAGTATAACAAAAGCATATAGATATACCTCAACTTTATATACATTTGCTAATATAACATAAGCATATAGACGTACCTCAACTTTATATATATTTGCCAGTATAACATAAGCATATAGACGTACCTCAACTTTATATATATTTGGTAATATAACATAAGCATATAGACGTACCTCAACTTTATATACATTTGCTAGTATAACATAAGCATATAGACGTACCTCAACTTTATATACATTTGCTAATATAACATAAGCATATAGGCGTACCGCAACTTTATATATATTTGCTAGTATAACATAAGCATATAGACGTACCTCAACTTTATATATATTTGCTAGTATAACATAAGCATATAGACGTACCTCAACTTTATATATATTTGCTAGTATAACATAAGCATATAGACGTACCTCAACTTTATATACATTTGCTAATATAACCTAAGCATATAGACGTACCTCAACTTTATATATATATTTGCTAGTATAACAAAAGCATATAGATATACCTCAACTTTATATACATTTGCTAATATTACATAAGCATATAGACGTACCTCAACTTTATATATATTTGCTAGTATAACATAAGCATATAGACGTACCTCAACTTTATATATATTTGCTAGTATAACATAAGCATATAGACGTACCTCAACTTTATATATATTTGGTAATATAACATAAGCATATAGACGTACCTCAACTTTATATACATTTGCTAGTATAACATAAGCATATAGACGTACCTCAACTTTATATACATTTGCTAATATAACATAAGCATATAGGCGTACCGCAACTTTATATATATTTGCTAGTATACCCTAAGCATATAGACGTACCTCAACTTTATATATATTTGCTAGTATAACATAAGCATATAGACGAACCTCAACTTTATATACATTTGCTAATATAACAAAAGCATATAGACATACCTCAACTTTATATATATTTGCTAGTATAACATAAGCATATAGACGTACCTCAACTTTATATATATTTGCTAGTATAACATAAGCATATAGACGTACCTCAACTTTATATACATTTGCTAGTATAACATAAGCATATAGACGTATCTCAACTTTATATATATTTGCTAGTATAACATAAGCATATAGACGTACCTCAACTTTATATATATTTGCTAGTATAACATAAGCATATAGACGTACCTCAACTTTATATATATTTGGTAATATAACATAAGCATATAGGCGTACCGCAACTTTATATATATTTGCTAGTATAACATAAGCATATAGACGTACCTCAACTTTATATATATTTGCTAGTATAACATAAGCATATAGACGTACCTCAACTTTATATATATTTGCTAATATAACATAAGCATATAGACGTACCTCAACTTTATATACATTTGCTAGTATAACATAAGCATATAGACGTATCTCAACTTTATATATATTTGCTAGTATAACATAAGCATATAGACGTACCTCAACTTTATATACATTTGCTAGTATAACATAAGCATATAGACGTACCTCAACTTTATATACATTTGCTAGTATAACATAAGCATATAGACGTATCTCAACTTTATATATATTTGCTAGTATAACATAAGCATATAGACGTACCTCAACTTTATATACATTTGCTAGTATAACATAAGCATATAGACGTACCTCAACTTTATATACATTTGCTAATATAACATAAGCATATAGGCGTACCGCAACTTTATATATATTTGCTAGTATAACATAAGCATATAGACGTACCTCAACTTTATATATATTTGCTAGTATAACATAAGCATATAGACGTACCTCAACTTTATATATATTTGCTAGTATAACATAAGCATATAGACGTACCTCAACTTTATATACATTTGCTAATATAACCTAAGCATATAGACGTACCTCAACATTATATATATATTTGCTAGTATAACAAAAGCATATAGATATACCTCAACTTTATATACATTTGCTAATATTACATAAGCATATAGACGTACCTCAACTTTATATATATTTGCTAGTATAACATAAGCATATAGACGTACCTCAACTTTATATATATTTGCTAGTATAACATAAGCATATAGACGTACCTCAACTTTATATATATTTGGTAATATAACATAAGCATATAGACGTACCTCAACTTTATATATATTTGGTAATATAACATAAGCATATAGACGTACCTCAACTTTATATACATTTGCTAGTATAACATAAGCATATAGACGTACCTCAACTTTATATACATTTGCTAATATAACATAAGCATATAGGCGTACCGCAACTTTATATATATTTGCTAGTATACCCTAAGCATATAGACGTACCTCAACTTTATATATATTTGCTAGTATAACATAAGCATATAGACGAACCTCAACTTTATATACATTTGCTAATATAACAAAAGCATATAGACATACCTCAACTTTATATATATTTGCTAGTATAACATAAGCATATAGACGTACCTCAACTTTATATATATTTGCTAGTATAACATAAGCATATAGACGTACCTCAACTTTATATACATTTGCTAGTATAACATAAGCATATAGACGTATCTCAACTTTATATATATTTGCTAGTATAACATAAGCATATAGACGTACCTCAACTTTATATATATTTGCTAGTATAACATAAGCATATAGACGTACCTCAACTTTATATATATTCGGTAATATAACATAAGCATATAGGCGTACCGCAACTTTATATATATTTGCTAGTATAACATAAGCATATAGACGTACCTCAACTTTATATATATTTGCTAGTATAACATAAGCATATAGACGTACCTCAACTTTATATATATTTGCTAGTATAACATAAGCATATAGACGTACCTCAACTTTATATACATTTGCTAGTATAACATAAGCATATAGACGTATCTCAACTTTATATATATTTGCTAGTATAACATAAGCATATAGACGTACCTCAACTTTATATACATTTGCTAGTATAACATAAGCATATAGACGTACCTCAACTTTATATACATTTGCTAGTATAACATAAGCATATAGACGTATCTCAACTTTATATATATTTGCTAGTATAACATAAGCATATAGACGTACCTCAACTTTATATACATTTGCTAGTATAACATAAGCATATAGACGTACCTCAACTTTATATACATTTGCTAATATAACATAAGCATATAGGCGTACCGCAACTTTATATATATTTGCTAGTATAACATAAGCATATAGACGTACCTCAACTTTATATATATTTGCTAGTATAACATAAGCATATAGACGTACCTCAACTTTATATATATTTGCTAGTATAACATAAGCATATAGACGTACCTCAACTTTATATACATTTGCTAATATAACCTAAGCATATAGACGTACCTCAACTTTATATATATATTTGCTAGTATAACAAAAGCATATAGATATACCTCAACTTTATATACATTTGCTAATATTACATAAGCATATAGACGTACCTCAACTTTATATATATTTGCTAGTATAACATAAGCATATAGACGTACCTCAACTTTATATATATTTGCTAGTATAACATAAGCATATAGACGTACCTCAACTTTATATATATTTGGTAATATAACATAAGCATATAGACGTACCTCAACTTTATATACATTTGCTAGTATAACATAAGCATATAGACGTACCTCAACTTTATATACATTTGCTAATATAACATAAGCATATAGACGTATCTCAACTTTATATATATTTGCTAGTATAACATAAGCATATAGACGTACCTCAACTTTATATATATTTGCTAGTATAACATAAGCATATAGACGTACCTCAACTTTATATATATTTGGTAATATAACATAAGCATATAGGCGTACCGCAACTTTATATATATTTGCTAGTATACCCTAAGCATATGGACGTACCTCAACTTTATATATATTTGCTAGTATAACATAAGCATATAGACGAACCTCAACTTTATATACATTTGCTAATATAACAAAAGCATATAGACATACCTCAACTTTATATATATTTGCTAGTATAACATAAGCATATAGACGTACCTCAACTTTATATATATTTGCTAGTATAACATAAGCATATAGACGTACCTCAACTTTATATACATTTGCTAGTATAACATAAGCATATAGACATACCTCAACTTTATATACATTTGCTAATATAACATAAGCATATAGACGTATCTCAACTTTATATATATTTGCTAATATAACATAAGCATATAGACGTACCGCAACTTTATATATATTTGCTAGTATAACATAAGCATATAGACGTACCTCAACTTTATATACATGTAGAAATGCATGCATAATAACTGGAGGTAACTACTTTTAAAAAGGGTTTCATTTTTTAGATGTTACCTCGTATTATTATAGGAATCTTAGGCGATCATACAGTATAGTTAACAGCCAAGAAATCGAAAACTAACAAAATATACCACAATCAACTTTTACCAAGCGGATTAAAATTCAGTTTTCTACCAACTTGTATAATTTTAAAGTGTGGAAACTGTAAGATCTCTGAATATTACGGACCTCTAAAGCGCACTATAGAATTTACTTCTCTCTATATATATAAGACTGTAACTTTAATATAGGTTAATATTATCATCATAACTTGTACCATTCAAACGAAGAAACCTGAAATAAACTGCTAATAATTTTTTTTAATTTTCAGCGTACAAAACTAATGAAAATGAGAAACTTAAATCCTGTTTGCATTATCGATACCTTAAAACAACGTTCCTATGTAGTGGCCATTTTTAACGTGCAAACATACCTGTGTTTAATAAATATCGCAAAAATAAACGAATGGTCACATTTTCACGAAATTTTCGATACGTATTCACTTTTGGCTTAATCTATATTTAAGATACAGTTAGTAAAATATATGAGGGGAAATATTTGTTTTATACGTGATCCGCCTCCCCATATTTCATTTAATGAAATCTGAACAATATATTATATTCGATCGAATTTTTAATATTATATAAAGCTGAATAGTCTAAAAGGAATCATATTTATTGTTTATGTTTAGTCAAATTATAATTTTGTAAACTTACATTGAATTCGTAAATAAAAAATGGAAATAAAGTTAATATTATTATGCTTTTGGAAAAATACTGCTTTTTCTCATTAATATATACTATAATCTGTTGAATTGCAAAGAAAAAATATTCTCAAAAATAATTATTTTTAAGAGATTTAAATGATTTCATCCTTCGAAATGATCAGTTTTAAGCGTCGATGGCCGAAGGGAATTTTGGGGAGGACTTCTGGCTTCCGGTGAAAAAATCGTGTATGGATGCCTGAAAGTGATACAACAATTTTTTTATTCATACATTAATTTGAGACTTTTCTTTCATCATATTCAAATGGGAATTTTCGATCAACGGTAACTCTAAAAAACACTTTTTGGCGATTATGCAGTGTAGTAAAGAGAAAAAAACTGAAGAAAATTTACAACAAATAACCTTTACCATAGGCAGACAAATAAATATATAAATATTTTAAAATAATAAATTTATATATATTTTTTAATAAATATAATATTTGGGTAAATATAACAATCTAATAATAGCAAAAAAACGTTACTTCCATTATTTATTTGATTACTGGTACAGCTTTTCAACCGGACAAAAAAACGACTTTAAAAAATCATAATGAACATATTTTCTATCGTTTTTGGTCATCCGTAGATATTGAAAAATGCACACACAATTCTCATTTTGGTATATAATCAAACCTCTGCTGGAAAAAAAAACGGAGTTTGTTTAATTTCCCAGTTCTTTAAATAAACTATTTGACTTAAAAACAACTTCCTATGAATATAACTTTATTTTGGGGAGATTTAAAAACACAATAAATGAAAATATCTAAAATCGAATCCACGCATACTTTCAAATAACGCACAAATTAATGACTTGGCACTATTCTGCAGTTGTCTTGTAGGTCCCGACTGAATATGTTATTGTTATCTAGCCTTAGCCAAACACGAGTGGATCAAAGATAGTGGTCGATTTTGTTTGGAGATTATCGCTAATATCAAGCTTAAAAGATAGTAAAAATGGATTACCCTACCACTAACCCTAAGTCCGCGGTGCCAGTCAGATTTACGGCGAGTAGTAATGTTAGTCATTTTTTAAACTATTTTTTAAGGAATGAAATACCAACAACACAGATGGGTCAGCCACACTGGATTCTAACTGTACCTGAAAGTCATGTAGACGAAATCTTATATTGAAATAAAACAAACTTTAAAGAAGTTTCATAACTTAAAATTTATGCAGGTCGGTAGAAAATTAAATTCTATTGGATTTGGTAAAAGTTATTTGTTATATATTTTATTTGTTTTCGATTTCTCTGCTGTTAACTATACTGTATGATTGTCGTCTGTCTGTTGATCTGTCGCGTTTCCGTTTGAAATAGCATTTTCATCGTTAAACGCGCAGATCGGATGGACGCATCTTGTGTTTCGGAATTTTTTTTAGATGGGAATTAGTCATTTCGAAATTCAATATAGGCACCCAAATTCGACATAAAGATGCACCTGAAGAAGGTCGGAGAGTATATCGGCCGAAACGTTATGAAAATAACAATCAAGATGAAAATAGTAGTTCGAAAATACAAATAATTTAAATAACGCATATCATTTTAGATTTTTCTTAAATCTTTATAAAAAGCTTCGTCTGTCGGTTTCGCTTAAATTAGGAATGTCATTGGCGTCTGTCTCCAACTTAAGTGTGTAAATAGCACATGTAGATACGTTCACCTATAAATATAAGAGACTGTCCGTTCGTCATGCATAATACGCGCAGATTCAATGAACGCATATTCAAGATAATCTTTGTTTTTGCTTTCGTGGAGCCATTTTAGTTTTTAATTTCATTCATTTACACATTTTTAAACTTAAGGTAGATAACTTTTATTATATTCTTTAATTTAAAATGAGTTATCCCCCTTGCTGATTTTTTATTATTATTAGGTGATTTAAAATGTTTCATATTAGTAGTCGTCTTAGCCGGACTAAGTATTTTTTTTTAATAATTTGTAACTAAGTACGTTATTATATTGCCAGTAACACAATAAAACAATAACAAATAAAAATTGGCTAGTCAGAAACAAAGTTTGATTTGTCAGCTTAAATCCTATTTAGGTCTGACTTTAAAAATCTGACAAGACAATTTTATAAGTTAGAAAAAGCGTTTACATTACGATGATCTCGTTCCCTTTTGTTTTCTTTTACTCTGATTTGAAATCCCCCATTCACGCCATCATCTCTGCCTTTGTTGTCTTCATTTCGTCGGCCATATTGTTTGTCGGATCCCATTGAACCTCGTTTTCGTTTATTCCGACTCAAAGTGCACGAAGCAATTTTAAAATGGAGTACACAACTGACGTCATGGCTCTTGTTTTCTTTTAGCATTTGTTTAATGAAGTCTGTATCATTTTGTTTTTTGTTTTTTATTCGAGACAGGGACAGTAATTTCGTTTAATTCCCATAAAGACTTAATGAATAATTCGTCTGTATTGTGTCTGCTTAACCGTCTGTTCTTCAAGTTTTGTCAGAGAATTCAAAATGTATGACGAAATTAAGAACATTCCTTTCGTCATTATTTTTTAGTTGTTAGAGTGGCGTCATTTAAATAACAAAAGGACACTCTGCCTAATATTTTGCTAAGAAACAGCAATAGAAATTCTTTTAAAAAATGCATTGTCTATAAAAACTTCTTGTCCTACAAAATCCACTTCTAATATAATGGGCACTTTCTCTGTGGTTGTGTGGGTCTGTCTGTCCGTCAGTTACAATTCTTTAAAAAAATATCTTAACTTCTTTTAGAAATGGAAAATATTGCATTAATACTAAATAATAAATTTACAACAAATAAATCGGACTCCATGACCGGAAATCGAAACCGAAACCTTCAGTCTGACCTTCTACTAAGTGAGCTATTTGCACTTTCTTATAAATAGATCTTAAAACATTACCATGACAAAATAATTATAACTTTGGCGTGACGTCATAGATTTATGATTTACGTCATGTTTCAAAACATGAATTCAAACATAAGCGATAATAACAAATAAATAATTAAATGAGTAAACATTGTCAACGGCATTGGAAATTATTTTAATAGACCCAAACAATTTATTTAGCTTTAAATATGTATTGTATTCAAGCTTTAACTATGTATTGTATGTAGTTTTTTTTATAACAATTATATGATGTTAGACAAGTAAATAGAAACACTCTCTCGCAGTCAGCGAGAGAGAAAGAGTGTTGTGGTAGCCTAACAAAAATATGCGACCGAAGAGAGCATATATGTGCTATTCTGGTTACAATGTGAATTATTATTATTCATTCTGGTTACAATGTGAATTACAATTCTTGATTCAATACATTCAAAAATTAATAAATGCATTATGGTACTGATATCGATCCTGACCCAGTTTTCGCGAGGTTCGACTCTGAAGCGTTCGGCTGTCCTACGCAAACGCCCGAGAGTTGACGAGCCGATTTGTACCAGACGCCAATTTTGATACGATGCTGCGTCATATGATAATAATGTTTTGCTTGTTTTTTTGTTGTTTTTTTTTGTTATGGTTAAGGTATGGGTTTAGGGTTAAAAAATATTTATTTGATAACAGTAATTTCGCTCTGTTTTGCTTGTTTTATTTGTTTTGTTGTTTAAAAAATTTCTTGCAACTATAACTAAAAATTATAGGACGCAGCAACGTATCAAAATAAAAATAAAAATTCATTTGATAACAGTAACTTCGCTATGTTTTGCTTGTTTTGTTGTTTCTTTTAGAACATTTCTTGAAAATATAACTTAAAATCACAGGACGCAGCACCGTATCAAAATTGTCGTCTGGTACCATTCGGATCGTCAACACTCGGGCGTTTGCGTAGGACAGTCGAACGCTTCCGAGTCGAACCTCACGAAAACTGGGTCAGGATCGATATCAGTACCTGCATTATTTAACAATGAATTGTTAGATAAAGTGAAAATAACAAATCTGGTAGATTTTATTTTATTTTAATAAGCGTATATTAATAAAGAACATTACGAGTCACTAAATCTACATCTTCTATATAAAATAGTATTGACCGGATTTTTAAAGATGAACCTAAATAGCATTTAAGCTGACAAATCTGATTATGAATAGCCAACTTATATTTGTTATTGTTGTACCATGTTATTTGCAATAGACTAAACAACTTTTTGAATATTTAATTCGATCTAGCACTTTTCTAATATGTAGAAATTCTTAAATAGTCAACCTAAAAGAAAAATAAGAGGAATAACTCTTATTCTTTTAGTAAGAGTTATCATTCCTTGCTTCCTTTTAATTTGTCTGTATGTATTCTGAAATGTCTGTATGTATTCTGAAATGTCTATATGTATTCTGAAATGTCTGTATGTATTCTGAAATGTCTGTATGTATTCTGAAATGTCTATATGTATTCTGAAATGTCTGTATGTATTCTCAAATTACATTACGCAGGATACTTGGATGAGTATACTTTATTTTGATCAAAGTGGGTATAGCATTATCGTGGATTCTGCGTTCGCACTCGACATCCATAAAAAACAAATGCAACGTTTTACTTTACTTTATTTTATTCATAATTTGAAGTTCATATAACTTAAAGAATAGAAATGGTAATAAGGGGTCCAGGGCTTGGAGCAGGATTGCATAGGTTTTCTCATCTACTACTAGAACAGGCTACTGAGAATTAGATGAAAGTAAATTGGGAGCTGTGCAGCGAGATGCTTGTTCACATTAGTTTAAAATTTCTGAATGTCGGTACAGTCAGGGAAGCAAGGAGCAGGGAGGGAGTTCCAAAGACCGGCAGAAAATGGTACTTGATAAACACTCATTATTATAAGGTGAGAAACAAGGGTAAGTTGTGTAATTCAGGGAAAGGAGCGGGCGCCTTCTCCTACATCTAGCTATAGTGGCCGATGAAAAGGGAGCCTTCAGATCGCCCCCGACTACGCCCCCCCCCCATGAAAAAATTTTCTTATCTGATATATGAAGTGCGATTTTCTCCTGTACCCTTGACCAGAATAGGTTTTTGATCAACAGCTAGATAAAAAAAAAATCTGTTCAGTAATATAGGGCAAATGTTGGTTCGTGTTCTAAAAAAAGATTTTCGTTTTAAATCGATTTTAAGTTTTATATTTAATCCGCTTTATAGTTTTCGTTTTGATTCCTAATCTCATAGAGAGGATCGGAGCAGATAATTCATTCAGTCCTGGGAAACGTCGGGTTTTCCTGCTAGTGTATTATATTAAGGAAAGCATCAACAATATGCAAATTCGGAATTAAAACAAAATATTTTCTTTTTTTTATCTTTTTGATATGCTGATATTTTACCGTATTATTTTGTTTATTTCTCATTTTCTCATTTTCAACTTGACAATTTACGACAAAACCTTACTTTAGAAGATGCTGAATTAAAAAAATTTAATGTTATAATTTTCCAGTTTTAAACGGACACACATACAGACAGATGCCTTTCATTTCTATACTTTCGGGCCATCCAGCGTTGCCCGGGAATGAATAAGGTCCCGATCCCCTGTATTACCATTGTTATTCATATTTTGTATTTTCTATACTTTTCAATTTTAATTGGTTCAGGGGAAGTAAACTATTTATACAGTTAATTTTTTTTTTAAATGAAATAAGATGTTTTTTTGATTCCGGTCATTAGTTTGTTCCTGGTGATAATTACAGTTTTGTTTTATGGCTTCCTTTAAAGATTTATCCACAAAATGGTGTATAATATGTATTAAAATAAAACCAAATAATCGAAAATCATAACTTCTTGTAACTTATTTATTAAAATTTGTTTTTAAAAATCAATGTTAATTAACCATACCATTCACTCTATGAACTACGATTTTGTTATATATATATATATATATATATGAGAGAGAGAGAGATATCCTTTAAATGCACACATAAGTTTGCGTATTAGTTCAATAGTGTATATCTCACCGAAGCTCAAAATATATAATAATAATTTAGTGTTCCCGAAACTAAAAACAGTTGGACAGAAACAATTTTTTGAATTAAAACGTCTTTTGAAAAAAATTCAAAGCATTTAAAATATATATATATATATATATATATATATATATATATATATATATGAGAAAGAAAGGGAGTTATTAAAATATAGTAGACGGATAGATTAAATCAACAGTGTAAATAAGACATTATTGCTTGATGTCAAATAAGTTTTTAAAAACCTTATCTGGAATAAGAGTAGGAAGTATGTTGACATAAGTTGTTATATAGTTTCTGTTACAGTCGCATGAATTCCATTGTAATAAGATTTATTTTTGTTTTCTATGAATGTTATATCATTAATGGTAAAATGCATCTTGTCGATGCTCAGATTTGGTCATCAGTGATGAATTGGTTTCACTGCAAGTTTCGGGTTTTAAATCATCACACTCGTTCCACCAGTAACTCATGCATTTCTAAAAAGAAAAATTAGTCTTCATTATATGAATTATATTATAAATAATTTGCTTTAAAGAATATTTCTATCTATCATGAAAATATGTTTCTTTTTACATTTTGTGATCTCTATCTATCTTTCTATCTTTTTTTTTCTTTCTCTCTCTACTTTTGTTCACCCCAAGCAAGCCATATTTCCATTGAAGCGTCAGGAGATACTCTGATGAGGGCCAGATTTATAACGGACAACCTGGGTGGGGAGTTGGACAGCAAGATCTTTGTTTGCATTACATTTAAATTTCTGTATGTTAGTACGGTTAGGGAATTGAGGAAAAGTGAAAAGAAGCTATCAGAGTAGAAACTCCTCCGGCATCTGGGGACCTCTACAGTGAAAGGATAAGATTTTGCTGCTAGTCAGGTGGGTCGAGGGGGTTTTCGTTGAGGTTTACAAATATAGCAAGTTTATTGGAGCACATTCATGAAAGTACTTGTAAAACAAGCACAGGGTTGCAGCAATGCGACAGAGACTGGAGCCTAGCAGACTGTGTGGAAATTATGTTAGAAATTCTTTTTTGCACCCTCTCCAAGAGGGAGAGGTTGGTGATTGGTGCATCAGACCAGATGTGTAAACAATACTAAATGCATGGGCGAATAGTGGTTTTAAGATATAAAATACTATCAGATGTGAGAAGTTTTCTAACACGATATAGGGAGACTACCTTCTTTTACCCTCTCTTTGACACATGTGCACTTATTGTTCCTTTTTCTTTTCATCAAAAAACATATTTTTTTAACACTTTGTTTATTGTATCTAAACTTTGTGTTGGCAACAAATTTCTTGGCAAGTATGCGATCTATCATTCATCAAAATGTCTGCTGACTAACTTCCGGGATAAGACAACTAACGTTCAAATACATTTCCTGCCAATACCCTCAACTTTTATCAACAAAAGTTATTGGGCGTTGGTTAAGTATGTGGTCTACCAACAAACTTATCAAATAAGTTAAAAGGTGTTACTACTCATATGCTGCAATCTCACCGAGACTATTCTTGTTAGAAAGTGCACATTGAGGCCCCAATTTGGGAGTTTGGGGGGGGGAGTTATCCCTTACTTAACATTACTCCCAGGTCCACTCTGACTCGGAGAAGTGGTAGTACCTGTCAGGGTCCCATCTATTGGTTTACTAGAAACTGTCTCTAGCTTTATTGGGTAAGGTGTTCGCCTCAATTCCACCGGACCATCTCAAAATCCATATTTCTCAGCCCCCTTGTACCTTTTTTTCTGCCTATCCTATTTCCCAACCCTATCAACTATTCACCCCCCCCCCTCTTTCATAAAAAAGAAAACGAACTACAACTAATATGACGATCCTGAGCTGTTCGTTGTGATCTACAGCGACCAGAAACTGGCCGGCGATGAACGATCGAATTAAAAAAAATTCAGAATAAGTGTTATGTTTGGGCATAAAATTACTCAAATGAAACAAATAAAACCAAATTCAGGCTTAGGTTTGACTAGTCCCATTCGATCAAGTTTCTTTGTAATTACGTTACGCTTTATTTTATTTTATTTTTTTAGAGGGTGTTCACGGCTTTTCCAATATCTTTTCTTACACCTTCTTTCTCGTGTTACAGTTTTAAGTTGCTTTCACATACACGCGCATGCGCGCCATCCAAAAAAGAAAAGAAAAGAAAAAACAATAGAATCATGTCCTACTTTTACTTGCTGAGTTTATTTACTTTGCATAAGTCTTATAAACTTGTATATCTACTTATAAACGTATGCATATATATATATATATATATCAAATTATAGTGTACGTTGTTACGCCATCCTTTTAAACAGGTGTGTCAGGCCTATTTTCAAAAGGTTGTAAACCGATCAGCCTTTCCCGAATGATAAAATAAAAACATATTAAAAAAAAAAAAAAAAGAAACGATAACTTGTGTTTATTAAAACCAATCAGTCATAACACGACACCGTTCAATGTTCAATCGTGCACTATTTAACATAGACGCTTGGTTAATATGCTAAACAACTCGCGAATTACGTGAAAGTAAGACACAGGAGGATCGCAAATACAGACAACAACAAAAAAGGCAAGAAAATGGTCAACCACATAAATGGATTTTTTGTTTTTTGTCTGTTTTATGGCAAACTCGTGGTTTTGCTTGAGTTATTTAATGTTAAAATTACAATCACTATTGCAAACAATTCATTGGTTAATTAGTTTCATGTGTTTTCCGGCATATCAACAGTTTTTGGGTTATTTAATGTTGGTACACGATTCACCTATTCTAAAGGCCCTATGTATGACCTTAAAGTGCATTTAGTGGTGAGGGCCCAAATTAGGTAGCATTTTGGAGTGTGGGGTGACCTATTAGCTGCCATTACTCTCATGTCCACTCTCACTCGGTGTGGTGATACCTGTCAGGTTCTCATCGATAGGTTAAATAGAATTTGTCCCATACACGACACTAATCTGCATTGGACACCCTTGGGCAAGGTGTTCACCTTTATGCCACCCACTACTCCGGCATCTACCTTTTCCAGACCTTTCTACCTTTTTTTCTGTCTAACCTGTTTCCCACCCCTATACACTACCCAAGCTCTCCCCCCCCCCCAACCATCCTGAGTATAACACAACTTTGGGAGCTTGGGGGAGTGTCGAGTACCTTCTTATATACAACTATTCCCATATCAATTGTGATCCGGAGGTGTAGTACCTGTCAAGGCATCATCTACAAACCAATCGTATACAAAACATATGTTCGGTTTTCGACATAAAATAACCCAACATGTAAAATCCAACAACACACATATTCTACACATTTAATTAATTCAATTTATCTGTTTAGCGGAAACTCAACTCTTTGTGGGCCTATTTTCTGCCGAAACATAATATCTATTGTAAACAATTAGTTGGACCCAAGTTGGTATGCTACATGTAAGTGGATGAGGGATTGTGGGTTAATACCATTCTCAACAGTTTCTGTGTGCAAATGACCACAATTGATCTGATCATATCTTAACTCGGCATGGTCGATTCCATAGTCTGCCATTGTATCTATTATGCTGATCACGCGATACAATAATAGACATAAGAAAGATAATCCACTAATAACGTTTCAATACAACACTTCATTAATCATACTATCAAAAATATGCGACCATGGGGCACATATTTTTGATAGTATATCACTACCTTCCCCCCCCCCCCCCACCAATGAGAAGGGGTGATGGTATCATGGCCACATAACATATACTACACTAACCCCTCCTTCCAAAAAGCTGGAACTAATGCCAGGAGAGTGGTCTCATTACAACAGAACGGATACTGCACTACCCCCCCCCCCCTAAATAAAACGGAGGTAATGCCTAGAAGGATGGTTTTATTGCAACAGAACAGATACTACACTAACCCCATCCCCCCACCCCCCAAAAAAACTAAAAAAACTGAGGAAATGCTTGAGAGGATGGTTTCATTACAACAGAACAGATACTGCACTACATCCCCAATAAATCGGAGGTAATGCCTGGGAGGATAGTCTTATTACAACAGAACAGATATACTCCCCTCTCCCAAGAAAAACGTAGATAATGTCTGGAAGGATGGTTTCATGATAACAGAAAAGATACTACACTACCCCCCCCCCCATCCCGAATTGAGCATTGAATGATGGTACATTAGTCTGAAATAGTGTAGTAAACTGGATTGTGCATTAAAAGATAGTACAATAGTACATTAATAGAAGTAATAGTATAGTTTCGGCTTCAGACAAACATATACCAAATCCCCATTAGTAGTAGATGTAGCATTTCGTCGTGTTAACAATTGTTTACAATTGTGATTCATTTAATGACCATCGTATGAATTAATAGAATGGCCATTGTTTGAGTGAGTGCTACAAGCTTTGTTTGCGGAAAGTTAAATTTGTTGATCAACTAAAAAATTTGGCAACCAATTATTAATGTGTTTGTGTTTCACGATAATTTCTTTAAGAAAGAATGTGTGGGAAGATGAAATTAATTTTGCTCTCTGGAGTAAATAATTTCATAAGTTATTTTGATATCGTTGGGAACATTCCATAGCGTTAAATATTGCAGGCAACTTGATGGCGCGGCTGAGAAGCACGACTGTAGGCCTATTGCCAAATGTTCGATTATTTTGGAAGGAAATTAAGTCAATTATATTTGAAAATACAAAGAATAACATTTTGATCCATACTCCTATTTATCTACTTCCCACGGAGCAGAATGTGACACAAGGTCGGAAAGTGGGAGTTGAGAAGTCAGCACTCTAGAGGAAGAGTACTTAGGGGACTTTAAAAAATTGCCTGGGCAGCCCCGTCGGCATTCCCCAGTAGGGGCACGTCAGACAGTAAGCAAGAAACTTACTCCTCCCCAAAGTAAAGCCTGGGAGGGTGGACCTCCTAGAACTGCACAGGACAGACCCATAGACAGATCACCGTCTCACAACGGCTGGGACTCTGTTTGTGCCACCCACACCGGTGTCGCTGTGGGCAGGTCGTTGACAAGTTTGCCCTGCATCCTCTCTCTTGTCGATTTAGTGCCGGCCGCCTGCCTCGCCACTCCGCCCTTAACGACGTAGTCAGGCGAGGTCTCGACTCGGCAGGTTTTGCATCAGTCCTTGAATCAGTCGGCCTGGACAGGAGCGACGGTCGCAGGCCTGACAGGATGACTGTGTTTGCTTTCCGAGCCGGAAAGCCGCTGATCTGGGACGCCACTTGTTCTGACTCCTTTTTACCAGCAAGGATTGCGGAATCCGCGGTGAAGCCCGGCACGGCGGCTATGCTCGCCGAAACAAGGAAGCGCGGAAAATATAGCTCGCTCACTGACCGTTTCGTCTTCCAACCAATTTCAGTGAAAACGTCGGGTGTGCTTGGCCCCGAGACTGTTAAATTTTTTCAGGATATTGGACGGAGGATTTCAACATCTAGGCATGAGCCCCATGAGTCAGCCTGGTTGTTCCAACGCATCTCCCTGGCTATCGTTCGTGACAACGCTATGTCAGTAACGGTGGCGTCACTTGATTCGCTCTTTCTTTCTCTGACAATTGTTTCAAGCCTTATTGTTTTTTTTTTTTCTCTTTATGGAATAATTGTACGTGAGTAAACATATTTAGGCGTAAGTCAAGCCCCGAAGGCCAAGACAATACCGGTCTATGTGGTGCAGTATCCATCGGAACAGATATTACGCTTTGATCTCAACCAAAAGGCCAAGATCCATACCTGAGGATAAGAAGATGTGTTAAACGCTAAATAAATGAAGATACATATTTTTGTTTCAACGTTATGTGGATCATATCTTTTACCAGACGTCTTAATTAAATCATCCGAAGCAACATCATATCGATATGACGTCATCCTGCAACGTCTGTCTTAATGAAGAAAAAAAAAAAACTGAACATTTATATTTTCTTTTATACAGTGTGCTTCAAAATATCAGAAGTTGCTTCAAAATATCAGAAGTTGCTTCATCTGCACCTTTGAATATCCTTATTCTTGTTTGTTTTCGAAATAAAATTCATTATGAACAAAATTAATTAACTCTTTTTGTTTAATACTTATCAGTTTCCACAACAAAAAATAAGATTTAACACATCTTATCCTTAAAATACTATAGAGTATTTATTTACCTCCTCTCCAGGAGGTTAGGCACAAGGCCAGTTTTATCTTACTCCCACAAGTAAGATGTGACCCACGTTCGGGTCGGGAAAGTGGGGTTTGAAAAGCCAGCGCCCGAGAAAGTGAGCACTCTGGCCATTAAAAATTGCCTGGCAGCCCCGTCGGCATTCCCCGGTAAGGGCGCCTCAGGCAGTAAGCAATAAACTTACTCCTCCCCAAAGAGGGGAGGTGAAGCCTGGGAGGGTGGACCTCCTAGAACTGTACAGGACAGACCCATAGACCGGCGTAAATCAAGCCCCGAAGGCTAAGACAATACCAGTCTATGGGGTGCAGTATCCATCGGAACAGATACTACACTTTGATCTTAGCCAAAAGGCCAAGAAAATGAATTGTTTGTTGCAGATCGCCATTCTGTAGTAGCGTCTATATTCATCTGACTGACCTTGCTTGAGATGGGCAGGAAGTAGAAAAGAGTCATCAAAATTAAAAATTCCCAATCATCATCTTTATAATTATATTATTTTACTTAACGGTTTCATCAACACAGGAACACAAGAGTATAAGACAGGCTGGTTCGACTGGCATGTATTACAGAAATGTAATGGAGTCCGGGTCTGTTGGTCTCGTCTTTTGGGTTTGTCTCCCGTCTAAGGCACGATGAGAGATTAGCCAGGAAATGTGACGTCTCTCTCGACAGGAATTGTTTATATTAGACGTGAAATAAGCTTTGAGCTGAAAGAGTGCACATGTGCAGTGATGCTCTACTTGCTTGTGTATCACTACGCGAGTTTGGACATACTTGTTTTAGCCAACCGAACCACATACTTATCACTACGCAAGTGATTATGTAGAAATACAAAAGAAAGTAGATCTCAACCATGTAACTTCTACACTATTCTAAGTATTTTCAGACATAATTGACTTAATTTCCTTCCAAAATTTCTGAAGCAGTGGCGGTCTCCAGATGCCTGAACACTTCCTATCTAATTTCTTCTTTGCTCGGACCGTTTGCCTCTGGAATTTCCTCCCTGTTACCGGTTTCCCCCGACATACATAAATATAACTGTAATGCGAACAAACATCTTGCTAAAGAACAAAAGTAATTTTTTTTTTTTTAAGATCCAGACTCAACTTCACTTTTATAGTACACGCATTTGTACGTACTCAACATATTTTTTTGTATTCGTGTCTACGTAACTCTTCCCCCCCCCCCCCCATGTTTGTTGTGTTGCTGAAACTGTATGAATAAAATTGATTTACATTTTAGATGAAGAAAATAATCCTTATAACCAAACTATGGAAACCAGCTTTTCTTCCTACTCAACAATTTGGCTAAGATCAAAGTGTAGTATCTGTTCCGATGGATACTACACCCCATAAACTGGTATTGTCTTGGCCTTCGGGGCTTGATTTACGCCGGTCTATGGGTCTGTCCTGTGCAGTTCTAGGAGGTCCACCCTCCCAGGCTTTGCCTCCCCTCTTTGGGGAGGAGTAAGTTTATTGCTTACTACCTGAGGCGCCCCTACCGGAGAATGCCGACGGGGCTGCCCAAGCAATTTTTAATGGCCAGAGTGCTCACCTTCTCGGGCGCTGGCTTTTCAAGTCCCACTTTCCCGACCCGACCTTGGGTCACATCTTACCTTGTGGGAGTAAGATAAAACTGGCCTTGTGCCTAACCTCCTGGAGAGGGGGTAAATAAATATGCAACAAAGCATACAAGATGGATATCTACTCTGCAACCCTTTTCGCCTGCAAAAAGCGACACTCCTACAAAGTCATAGCAACAGTTTACGAAACACTGCCTCAAAGAATTTGGACGTACATTTTTGAAAGGGACATTTTCTTTTTTTCACTTTTTTTATTAATTATTTTAGGGAAGGAGGGGGGGTCTTATTTCTTACGGTTCATCATAAGCATTCAGGTATGTTTGGAGCTGATAAGTAACCCTTAAGGGGATGTTTTAAACGATTCAGTGCGTTGTGTAAAACACTGTACTGGGTTGGGTGTGTTGGTCATGGTCACATATCTATCTTGTATATATTAATCTGCATAACCATAACCATCTATCTAATAATACTGTGGATGATGAAGAAGGGTCGTGAATTGTAGGAGGAAAGAGGTGTTGCATAGATGTCCATCGTGTAGGCATTGGTTGGTTATAAGGACAAACTTCTCCGTTACAATTTAAATCAATTTTATTTATACAGTTTCATCAACAAAACAACCATGGGAGGGAAAGAGTTATAGACAGAATACGAATATATGTTGAGTCGCTGGATGCGCGTGTACTCGAATCATGGGTTGAGTTTGGGTCATTCATCTCGCGTTAGCCTAAGTCGTTTAAACACCAACTGATAAAAGTGTGGGGGGAAAAATGAAATGTAAAAGTTCAGCAAAAGTTCCTCACACACAAGTATTCAGATTGAATAATATATTAATCACTCCGCGAGTGAGGATAAAGTAGCACGAAAGAAAATAGATTGTAACCATATAAATGTTACTATACTTATGCGCCAACCTTTCATAAGAAAAAGTGTCGCATTTGACGTCCAGCAACAGCAGGCACCCGCTTGGAAACTGGAACAGGGCGGAGGGGTAGAACACGTTGCTAGACGTGGTAGATGTGGGGTAGGCAAGAGACAGTAATTCACACGTGTTGATATAGACGGGAGTGGGAAAGTATTATTGTGTTATATTTAATTAATTCTGGAGATGAAAGATGAGAATCAAAAATTGTAAAGATACAATATTTATTAGAACATCAAAAGTTCAGCGCAAGGAGCTTCATATCCTTAATCCATGGATTTTAAAAGATAAACTCTTTTCATCAGAGGATAGAACAAAACCGACAATGTAATTGTAAATATTATCGGCAACATTTAACTTTGAAAAAATTCATACACAAAACCAAAACCAAAAGATAAGAGTTTTTTTGTTGAGATGAGAACGTAGAGTTAGGGTAGACGCCGTTATATTTAATTAATAGCAATTGTTATTGGCATCTGTCTGTCTCGGGAGACAATGGAATTCTGTGCCTCAGATTAGTCCATTGGCGAATTGCAGCGTCTGCTGTGACTGTGCAGCCCTATCCTGGATCGGTAGTCTCTATTGCAGTTGCCACAAATGTAGGTAGCTTCTGGTTGTGAGATATCTGTTGCATCCCTCTGCCGTCTGTACTCTTCTCCCCCTCCACTGCTAGTCTCTCCTCACTCATCTTGAAGAATGCCTTCACAGCACTTCTCCAGTCGCTGTGTTCTTAAAAGCAATAAAACTATGATATAGATGGGGTGTCTCTAAGTATGCAATTGAAAACAAAGCCCTATATCAAGATTGAATACAGCTTTTCTTGAGTAAAATTTTACAAGAATCTAATGGTGGTATTAATTTTGTATTTGCGTGTTTTACAATAATATTGTGGGGTCTGTGTTCGCGCTGTACACCCATAAACAACAAAGATAACGTTTTACTTTATTTTCTTGAAAATTAGAAAATTGTAGAAATTGAAAAATAAGGATAAAAATGATAATATGGGAGTCACGGTTACAGCGACGTCCTCATTCATTTCTGGGCAACGCCGGGATACCAACTAGTATATAATCTCTTATTATACGAAATGTGAGTCAATCAACGTTTGTTTCCCTAAAGCTATTTTCCTATATATTTTAATGACACAAAACTTTGTTTTAATTGTTCTCATTAGCCATAAGTTGTACAGAAGTTATACTTGAACACCCACCTTTTGTTTATCTATGTATTTCTCTCGGCCCCTCTCACTCTTTTGATTCAACCGCTCTTTAATATTTCTTAATGTCTCTGTGAACATTTAGAGAAAGTGCGACGTGCTTTTTCTCAAAGTTGCCATTTAATTTACATACGTGTATGAATACACACCACAAACACCTATGTAAATTAGATGGCAAAATAAGTCTTTACTTTAATATAAGAATAATAATTAATAATAATAACTAATAACTAATAATAATAATAATAATTAATAATAATAACTAATAACTAATAATAATAATAATAATTAATAATAATAACTAATAATAATAATAATAATAATTAATAATAATAACTAATAATAATAATAATAATTAATAATAATAAATAATAACTAATAATAATAATAATAAATAATAACTAATAGTATAGAAGAAAAGAGACTTATTAGTTTTAGTTATTCAAGAAGAATGTCTTAAGAGATTTTTTAATTTAAGTCACCATTCATCAAGGCTAAAAACCACTCGAGGTTAATGAGATAGATAGATTGACAGTTGAATGATGCTGAATACTATAAGTAAACCCATTGTTCACTTTCTGCTCTCTATTTCACAGTTTATGAATTTTTCAATGAAATCAAAGTAGAATAAATAGTGGTAGTGGTTGTGACTCAACGGGTCACGGGTACATCTCGTGAGTAGATAAAATTAAAACCCGTTTTTATTTAATTAAAACTTGAACATGCAACAGTGTGGTATTTGTATGACCCCTGCACCTACGACTTGTTTCTCATTCTTGAACAGGATCAAAAAGAGTCTCTAACGTAATAGGTCCCACATTGTCTACCAAGCACCAGCTTCTGTCCCATCGCCACAATGTGGCATCCCTATGCTTGTTTTACAAGTACTTCAACGAATTTGCTGCACTAGTGTCCCCTCAACGTAAATACCATCGACCAACCTGACAAGCAGTAAAATCCCACCCCTTCACTTTAGAGGTCCCAGATGCCGGAAGGCATTCTACTCGAATAGCTTGTTTCCTCGAACCACTTGCCTTTGGAATCCCCTCCCTGCTCCCAACATGCAAAAATTTAAATTTTATTTGAACAAGTATCTCGCTGCACAATTCCCTATTTAAGATGCCCCTATAAATCTGGCCCCTAATTCACAGTAACTCTTATGTCTCCGTGACAGTGTGTCTTATTTGGGGTGAATTGAAGTAATATATATATATATATATATATATATAACGCAACATGACGTCGCTAGCTATAAATGCATCGTTCCTTTCCTTAAGTAGAACGCTCTTATGGCGTAAAGCCGCCACATAAAGTGTTAAAATTATAACCGTTTATTCGCTGTTCAACATTGGCCGAGTGGTTAAGGCGTCGGATTTGAGTTGCAAAATACTCGTAATCCGGGGTTTCGAATCGCATGACCGGTAGTGAATAGTCATATCTTTATGCTGATGAGTCCCGATTATAAAGGACGAAACGTATACGTACATAGATAATAAACAATAACAAATATTTATTTATATATATATATATATATATATATATATATATATATATATATATATATATATATATAGTGACGGTTTCATGATCATGGTGACCTGTATGACTTGATAATGATCCTTTTTAGGCCATGCAGCCAAATGTTGTATCAAGAATTTAGACATACATTTTTGAAAGGGGCATTTTTTTTACTTCTCAGCCTTTAAAAAGGGGTCAAGAAGGTCTCCTTTCTTGCAATTCATTATGAGCATAAAAGTATGTTTGGGGCTGATAAGAAAATCCTTTTAAGGGATTCAGTGCGGTGTGTAAAACTCAACACTGGGTTAGATTTGTTTGTGAAGGACACACACATATATTTATAGCCGTGTGAAGATGTTTGTGGAATTTAAAACGAGAGTAATTGGGTCAGTCGGGGGAGAGGGAGGGCGGTTGGAGGGACGATTAGACCACTGACCTCGATCGGATGGGAAACATAGTTAGGTTGTCGTAAGGATGAGAAGAAATCCATGACTTGTGGACCTGCCTTCGGCACTTGTTTCTATCAAGTGACACACAGTACACCTCCCCTTACTGCGGTGGGTGACGTTGCTTAATCATTAAAAAAAATAACCATGACTTTGAAAGATAAAGCCACCATACACTAAAGATATTTATTTTATATTATCTCATGACGTTGTTAAATCCTTTCCAGTCGTTTTGAAGAGATATTTTTCATTCATAAGTTATATATGTGTCGTCGTCGTCGTCGTCGTCGTCGTCGGTTTAGCGTCTGTTTTTACATGCTGGCCTGCGTTGAACTGCTTTAAAAAATTGACTTCCAAACTAACCTCTTTCTGACAGGTCTTTATTTATCCCTCCTTCTCTCAAATGCATCCTTATCACTTCTTCCCATGTTTTTCATTAACCTTCACCTGTGAACTGGACCTGCTATCTTTACTTTTCTACATTTACTAACACAGGAAATCTCATCCATTTTTTCAACATCGTCATACCATCAAAGTCTCCTATTCTGCACACATTTCCCTATACTGTCCAGACTTTATCTTCCTCTGAGGTCATCAGATTTAAACCTTTTTTTACACATCCATTCATTCTCATATCATTTTTCTCCATACAACGCATATCCTCAACCCTCACTTGCCAGGTTTCACTTCCCTACATCATCACACTGCGTACACATGTCTGATAGACTATTTCCTTTGTTGACAGCAGTAACACTCTGCTGGTTAATATATTTTTAATTTTTTTTACATAGTTCACCCCAAACAAGGCAGGCCGCCACTGTAGACCTAAGGGGCTACTGAGAAAAAGGTGAAGGTTTTGGGGGGTCAACCTAATTTCGGAGCTGCACAGCAAGATGTCTGTTTACATTAATTTCAAATTTCTGCATGTCAGTAACGTCAGGAGAGCAGGGAGGGAGTTCCAGAGTCCAGCAGCACGAGGAAAGAAGCTTTTGGAGTAGAAAGCTCTTCGGCATCTGGGGACCTCCACAGTGAATGGATGGGATTTGGCAGATTGTCGGGTTGGTCTAGTGAATTTACATCGTGGGGGCACCAGAGCAGCAAGCTCATCAAAGCACAATCCATTGAAGTACTTGTAAAACAAGCACAAGGAAGCAACATTGCGGCGATGGGACAGAGGCTGGAGCTTGGTGGATAGTGAAAGACCTATCAAGTTGGCAACTCTTTTTTGGACCTTGTCTAAGAGGGAGAGACTAGTGGATGATGCACCAGCCCAGATGTGGCAACAATACTCCATGCATGGGGGGATGGTGACTTTGTAGAGATATAGGATCATGTCAGGTGTGAGAAGTTTACTGGCACGGTAGAGGGAGCCCACTTTCTTTGCAGCAGCCCTGCCAATGTTTTCAATGTATTTATTCCAATTCATGTTATCTGTGAAAGTTAGGCCGAGGAGTTTGAATGATGAACTCTCCGGCAGGGTGCTATTTGCCATGACAATCGGTGGTTGAAGAGGTTTCTTGTAGTTATTGAAGAAAAGTAGCTTTGTCTTTGTGGCATTAAAAGTTACCATCCATTTTTGACCCCATTCCACTACAGACTGGAGGTCATTTTCTAAGGATTCAGTCATTGCCTCAGATATGTGCGCGTCGGTTTTGCCCACATGACGAGAGTAGAGCGTGGTGTCGTCAGCAAATATTCCTATCTCAGTCGCAATGGCATCAGGGAGGTCATTTATGAAAATCAGGAACAGTAGAGGTCCAAGAATAGTTCCTTGGGGTACACCAGCATTTATGCCATGTTGCTTAGAAGAACGGCCATCGAGTACAACCTGGATCTTTCGTTTTGTTAGGAAGGATTTAATTATATTAAATATTTGTCCAGTAATACCATATGAGTGCAGTTTTATGAGAAGCCCTTCATGCTGGACCTTGTCAAAGGCCTTGGATATATCGACTGCTACCGCCCTAGCTTCACCTGCCTTGTCCAGTGTATGGTATATGCGTTCAGAGATGACCGTTAGGATATCTGCAGTAGATCATGCTTGTCTGAATCCATATTGATGATCAGAAAGAAGTTTAGCATTAACTAGGTGCCTGACTATCACTACAGTGATTAATGATTCAAAGATTTTAGCAAAGATCGGGAGTAGACTGATTGGACGGTAGTTTTGAGGATCAGTTCTATCTCCAGAATTCTTGAAGACTGGTACCACAGAGGCAATTTTCCAACTATCAGGGAAACAAGATTCAGTAAGGCATTTGTTGTATAGTTTGAAGTTCCCTGAACTTACTCCATCCACCCTTAACTCTTGCAATCACACTAGCACCTGCTCCACCCTGTGCTCCAATGGTATCACCAAGATAACAAAACTTCTCGACAACCTCAGTAGCTTTGGCATTCAGATATACTTTATCCACATCTGAGTTCTCATCCATCACCATTGTCATACACTTCTTGCACATAAACTGGTTATCCTCTCTCATAAAATATGCCAACATGACTAAAAATATCATACCTGACAAATGGGAGAATGTTTTTTTCTGAATCGACATCTTTACTCGGATGTGCACCAAATGAGTATCCGTTTATTCTAGGCCAATTGCTCCCAAGTTTGATAGATATCCGATGCTCAATAGTGTTTGTGTATTCTTGCTCAAAAGCCCAACCAACAAACAAAAGGGATTAATATATATATAGATATATATATAAATAAATACTTACAGCTTTTGGGGCCCAGAAAATGAAATAGAAATTCAAGTGTATACCGCAGGCAATTAAATGTCTCTTTATTTTTACCTCGCCCTATTAATCTCTTTTGTATATATATATATATATATATATATATATATATATATATATTTTGAAAGAGCTATAAACAAAAATGATGCATGGATGATATTCAAGAAAAAGAAAAGAATAAAAAAGAAAACGTCCTCCTTGACCTAATTTTTCAGAAATCTGACCTATAAACTGAAGTCGGCCTTAAATAATTTAAAATTGAGTACAAATACAAAACGTAGACTCAAGTGCACAGTTTGGATAAATATTATCAATTGAAACAAATATTTATTAGTTGAAAAAAGTATTTATTAGTTGAAACAAATATTTATCAGTTGAAACAAATATTTATCAGTTGAAAAAAATATTTATCAGTTGAAAATAATATTTATCAGTTGAAAATAATATTTATCAGTTGAAACAAATATTAGTTGAAACAAATATTTATCAGTTGAAAAAATTATTTATTAGTTGAAACAAATATTTATTAGTTGCGTTCATTTACAAGAGGTTCAGTCGGTGAATCTGTCGCAGTTACGGTTGAAAAGTGACTGACAAAACTAATTCTTGTAGAAATCTTTTTTTTGTTTACTTTTCTTCACCCCAAATAAGGGGGCACATTGCCACTTAGACATAAGGGGCTACTGTGATTAGGGGACAGATTTATAAGGAGTGGGGAGTTGTGCAGCAAGATGTTTGTTCACATTACATTTAAATGTCTGCATGTTGGTACTGTCGAGAAACAGGGAGCAGGGAAGAAACTTCGAAGACAAGCAGCCCAAGGAAAGAAGCTATTAGAGTAGAAAGTTTTCCGGCATCTGGGTACCGTTACAGCGAAGGGGTGTGATTTTGCTGCTAGTCTAGTTTGTTGGGGGGGTATTTACGTTGAGGGGGGTACAAGTGCAGTAAAATCATCAGAGCACATTCCATGGAAGTTTTTCGGCATCTGTGGGCCGTTACAGTGAAGGGGTGTGATTTTGCTGTTAGTCTAGTTTGTTGGGGGGGGGTATTTACGTTGAGGGGGGTACAAGTGCAGTAAAATCATCAGAGCACATTCCATGGAAGTTTTTCGGCACCTGTGGGCCGTTACAGTGAAGGGGTGTGATTTTGCTGCTAGTCTAGTTTGTTGGGGAGGGGGGTATTTACGTTGAGGGGGTACAAGTGCAATAAGTTCATCGGAGCACATTCCAGAACTTATTATAAAAAGGCACATGGATGCAATATTGCGGCGATGGGACAGTCCTATCTTAGAACATAGGCGGCTGAGGTAAGCAATGCTTAATTTTGATTGTTGTAAATCCTGACAAACAAGCCAACATTTCCATCATGGAATATCAATATATTTTTATAGATTGAGGGTCAGGGTTCATGCAGTTTAAAAATTGGTAAACAAAGTGGACAATCTTGCCAAATAAATGCTATCGAGAATCTACATGCATACAAGAAAAAATATGAATCTTTGGGTCACCTGTTCAACTCTGGTTAAAAACAATTGTTTGAATCAGGAAAATATGAGTTTGCGAATAAAAAGACAAAAATTAAAATAATTCTTTCTCCTTGCTATTTTTCTCTCTATGTACGAGTTAAATAATCTTACTGCTTGTGGTGATATTTCCTTTTGTTTATAATGGACTATTTCAATTTCAACGTTCTGTTTTTAGAGAAATAGATATACCATATAAAATATGACTGGGGAGGGATCAAAAAACAAAGTGAGAGAGGGTGAGAGTGATAGATAGAAACCTTTATCAGATATTGGTCACTAGGTAAGTTAATTGCAAATTATGAAGGATTAAAATTGAATCTTTTTCAAACATAACCCAATCCCAAACCCATTTAACTTATTTACTAACTCAACGTTTGACTGTTAAAGGAGAACTTTAATGGAATATTTGAATATCTATGTATCTCATATAGAGATCAAGTGTAAGCCCAAGGAAGGGGGCCCCCTTAATTTCTGAGAACTTCGACTGAAGTAAAATGAAAGAAGAAAGAGAATACGATTCCATGTGCAAATGTTTTGTATCCTGTTACTATACAAATTAGTAAGTGCCTTCATTGCAATGGAAAGCAGCGCCACCTACAGTGACAAACCATTTCCTCTAATCTTCCAATTATTGAAGAGCATATAACTCAGGTGGGAATAATCAAACCTCAAGGAAACTTATTTCTCAACTACAATATTTATAACTCCACCCCATCCATCCTTGGTGTGATTTCTCTTCTGCAAACACCACACAGAACACTAAATCTTTTTTTTTCTTGTCACTCTTTTTCTCCCTACTCTTTTGCAAAACAAATGTTCTAAATTTAATTGTTTTCATTTTTTTTCTTTTTGCAGGTAAGCCATTTTGCTGATTCGTTCTATGGTAAGACAAAGTAATTCAGTCTCCATTTTTTTTTTTTTTTTTTTTTTTTTTTTAAATTCTTATTCTTTTAGACATTGGGGAATTCAAAATAAGAGAAATTGATTTCAAGAGGTGGTTAAAAAAGGTCAGGTGCTCGGAAGAGTCAACTTTGGTGACTTAAAGGGTCGAACATTAATACCTCAGACTACTCATCTGGTTGTTTGTATCTTTTCGTGTATATCGCATGGGAGTGACTGGTATGTATTTGAGCATGCATGAGTTTATGTATCTATCTATATAATTTTTTTAGAGAATATCTTGAAAAAATAAAACCAATCAGATACTGAAAAATAAGAAATATGAAAATAATAAACTTTTATTTGAATGCAATATAAATAGTAGAAAGTGTAAATTATTATTATAGGAAAAATATCCAATCATAAATTCAAAAATCAAATTAATTTATTAAACAAAAAACAAGAATTTATAGCTAAATGCAGACATAAACAAATACTTTGTTATTTAAGCTCAGAATAAATAATTACAAAAATCGTGAAATAAAAAATCAATCGTCCAAATGATTAACAAGCAATAATATATATAGCAGCAAAAAGAAATGGTCCTTTAGCGTAA
>OY744524.1:121560715-121578215 GCA_963556195.1 Sepiola atlantica | reverse complement strand
CAATTGCCTTCTCCTTATTGAAGTCTATTTGACAATTTTCTGAGCTATGGATCCATTTCCTGGATAGATCATATTCAGATAGGTCTAAACGCTCCGATCTAGCAGTGTGAACGTGTGTCTGTCTGCGCATTCACTACACGAGCTGTGATCGTCCACTCATTGGTCTCGTCTATTGATTCCAACGCCGCATTCAGTGTCAATCATGTCATCTGTCATTGTTGTAACAAAAGTATTTCTGTTCCAAACAAAATCACAACTCCAGCTTAAAACAAGTAACGATGTTTTATTTTGTGAAATTACAATTGTATATTTAGTTTCTTTACCAAATGGGAATCACTTCTAGTTAAATAACAGGACTACAAATCAAGACAAATATATCTTCCAACTGAACACAGACTCATCTGTCTCTGAGAATTGCAGAAAACCAACTGACCGACCCCCTTTGTTTGAATATATATGGATATCACTTGGAAAGACCACTTGAGATTATCAACTGTTAATCTATAGACATAAAAACTGACTGATCATGAGACCCACCATCTGGCATGAACATTACTTCTGGAAAATCTCAATAGAGTCATAATCACAGTGTTGCATACCCTTTAATTTCTCGTACCTTCTCTTCCCCGTCGCGTGGAGGGGTGTCTTCTCGATGTCGGATTCTTTCTTCGTTTCTGTACTGCCGTGAACATCTCGTCCACTGTGTCTGCAACAAAAACCTTCATACCACGATTCAGGAGGCACACAATCTTTTAAATTTTGATTCTGTTTTATTCAGGCGTCAGTTACTGTCGATCTGGAGATGTTTCACCAACGTTAAAGGAGAGACCAAATTACTACTCTATCGTAGTTAATTCCTAGCTTAAGTCCTTAGCCATTCGATGAGGGGGGAAGAAAGAATCTCATGCCTGTATTCTCTTAGGGAATTTAATTCCCCTAATCATTTGAAGTCTACATAGAGAAATTGTCTGTTCGGTTTGCTTCCACTAACCAGACTGGCAAAACTCTGTTTCCCACACAAAAGCCTGTGACGTCACAGAACCCCTATGCGCAGGTGCATCTTGACCCTTGACCTGAGGTCTCGTCAATGTGGTAGTTCTGTCAACGCCTGTGAGCTCAGCTTTATTTTGCACCTGGTTGTACGGGTTCATCCACACTAAATCGCGCAAGCCAAACCAAACGATCTCTGACACATACGTCCACTTTAACATACGTCCGGCCTCACAGGGGCATTATCTAACAACAGCATGAAACCTCATATCCAAGAGAACATTACTATTTCAAAGACGTCAGCCATTTTTGGGGGGTGGTCTCTTCCCTTAGCTAAATATTTCTCAGGCCCATCATATGCATGTATTGTAACTATGCACTCAATTAAACATGCAGCATGTGTATAGCCAGATCTAACATTGTATATCTTTTCAACAATATCGAGTCACATGACTAAACCAACCAATCTATCAACCAATCAGAATTCTACTCTTGTTGGTGGTAAGTAAAACCCTGTAAATTATATCCAAGAAA
Source organism: Sepiola atlantica (assembly GCA_963556195.1). Taxonomy (NCBI): domain Eukaryota; kingdom Metazoa; phylum Mollusca; class Cephalopoda; order Sepiida; family Sepiolidae; genus Sepiola; species Sepiola atlantica. The sequence continues at coordinate 121,576,691 of OY744524.1, read as the reverse complement.
CCTTATGCATTTGGGAAATTTACTCACCATAATTCCAAAAGCATATACTGCTAAATATAACGCTGGTCTTAGGTGTTGACTACCGGATTCTTTCTTGGTCCGAGGATGTGTCCACTTGTTTCAAGGTGCAGCACGTTTTCCGCAAAGAATTTTGGACAATCCAGAGGAAATATTTCAGCAATGTCTTTCAGGACATGCAAAGAAGCAGTATACAACATATTTCCCTCGTATCTGAAAATTGTGCTCTCTCTCTCTCTCTATCCTACGCTCTCTCTCTCTCTCTCTCTATCCTACGCTCTCTCTTTCTATCCTATGCTCTCTCTTTCTCTATTCCATACTCTTTCTCTCTCTCTATCCCTTTCTCTTTATATATCCCTTTCTCTCTCTCTCTCCTTCTCTGAAAGGAAATTAGCTTTCTAGTGACAGTAAAAAACAGCAATTTCTGATACATTTTGTGGTTAGCCTTACCCACTTGGTAAGGTCGTATGACCTAGTCCACCTACACATACGTCCAAAAATATGACCTTGTACTAAGTTTAGTAATGAATAAAACAAACTCCTTACACAGTTAAGTAAAAAATAAAATAAATAAAATAAAATTTTTAAAATGTCTACTAAAAGTCAGAAGTGTAACAATTTTAGTAAAATCGTCTTAAAAAAAATGTTCTTTCCACTAACAGTCATCAGAGGATAATGTTTTATTGCTGTGAATTTGCGTTTAATGCTCTATCATCTTTTCTTGTCCTTAAAAATACATTTATTTATTGCTTCACACATCTGCGTTAATCTGATTATATAGGATGTAAGTCTTGATGAATGGTTGAGTGAATCAATCAGCATGTTCCATTGCGGCGCGTGCATAAACAGTAATATTGATCCTCAACAGAATATTTTCGATTCAAAGGTTGATCAACATCTGTTCGAAAGTCCTATTGTCACTGACCTCTACACGGATGACCTTTTTATATTCTGTCATCTTTCTATTTAAATATTTTTGAGTCAATTTATATTTTGTAACAAATTACCCGTCTAAGGAATAGTTTTATCTACACTTTTTTTTTTTTATTTATATCTGTTCAAAGGATTGTTGGGAGGTGACGGTGATTAAGTGGATATCGACACGGACTGAAGACCTGGGTGTTGCAAGTTCGAATCCAGTCGGTTCCACAGTACCACTATCACTTAGGGATGTTAGCAATCTTCTCGTGGTTCTTTCCGTAAGTATCCGATGTCTTTCCAGAAAGATTTCTAACTAGAAAAATATCGGGGAAATTAATGCCAACATCAGAATCATCTGATTCACGCGAAAGAAGAAGAAGAAGAAAGGATTGTTACGTTCATGCCTTTCTGCATGGACATTTGTGTGATATTAGATAACACATCTTTAACCCGAGTAACATTTAGTGACTACAGTTACTTCGGGGAAATCCATTTCTCCGTCCTGTAAAACCGATTATTTTTTACTAACCATTAATAATTAGGTTAAGTTTGTCTTTGGTTAGTATATAAACTCTTTTATTTGGGTTATTTAATGCCGAAATGATCATGCAGAGCGATTAATTGAATATATGTTGCTATTGTACAGGATCTCGAGTTCATGCCTTTCCCAATGCTATCAGTACATAAACTAGCGGGACCCGTGTAAATTACACGAAATGATGTTTTCAATACTAATTATCTTGTTCCTAACCTATAAAAGCGGCTTCGTGTCCGTCCACTTGTCCGTCCGTCAGACTTTTTTCTCGATTTGATCGATCGACTAATTCCGATTTTGACGACTAAACCTTACTTTGTAAATGCTTTAGATTAAATTAAATTTGGCTCCAATTCCTGAGTAGCATACAAAGATTCGGGAGGTCATTGCTTTTGATGTAAGCGTGACACACAAAATAACACACACGCTATCGTATTAATATGTGTCTTCCAGGTCGTCCCCTCCCTCCCTACCTCCCTTCGTTGTAGAAAAAAAAATCTTAGAGGTTAGTTGGGATCGAACTATAAACCAGTCGGGTCGACGTCAAAATCCGACGACAAAATCCTATGTCGCTAACCGTTGCGCCAAAGCGAAATACTTGAAAATATTACGAAAATTAAGTGACTTGAATGCATGCACAGGTCTTTTGAATATGTAAGCGTAACACATGAACATACACGCTATCGTATTAATATATAGATGGCAACATTAGATCTGATAGGATTTGAACTCTGCACAACCGATTTCATAGGCCACGACAGCATCTGCATCCTCCTCTGATCCTGTTAAGAGTAGGTGATAGTCATTGTCTGATGAATAAAAGAACAATAAACTACTCGTGACCCGTTGGGTCACAACCACTACCATTATTTCATTCGAAAATTACGGAACTGATATATCTGCTAAACTATTTTTTTTGCATAACTAAAACTACTAAGTCACTTTACTTCTCTATTTTCCTTATGGATAATAGAGAAGTAAACAGACTTATTATTTTGCTATCTAATTTACATACGTGTTTGTGGTGTGTAAGAACACGCTATGTAAATTAGCTGAAAAGAGAATCACTCTTTCTTTAAATGCTCACAGAGACATTAAGAAATATTAGAGTGGTTGAATCAACATAGTGAGAGAGGGGGGGGGCGAGAGAAATATGCAGATAGCTCAGTGAGAGATGAGCGACTTGTTCAGTTAATTACAAATTACTGCTAATTAAACAATTAAAACAAATCTTTTCAAATATAATTCAATCCCATAACTGAGATATAGTCTAGCATCACTTTTGTGTTGTTAAAATATATAGGAAAAAATCCTTGGGGAAGCAGACGTTGATCAACTCACATTTAGTATCATAATAGATTAACTTAATAATGATATGTATATTTAGAGAGACGGGAGAAGTATAGTAATAATAATTTGCTTCAAAATCAACGTGCTCCGTATCTGGTGAGATTTTTTTCTTTTTGTAACAGTCAGTGAGTCAGCCTTCTGCATAGAGCTCACAAAGATCGTGCCTCAGGATTGTCTGGTCTGCATGGAGTCCTCCTCGTTGGTCACAGCTCTTCGTAAACCTGCAGGATTGCAGGTGTTTATCCCTGACACCGAGAACAGTAAGGTTCAAGGGTTGCATGTGGGGTCGGGGAAAGTTTGGCACAGAACACAATGGCCCGGAAGCAACATTGCCGCTTTCATTCCATTGATTTTTGGTTCTGCACTTGACATCTCTTTACTTGCCACACACAGAGGCAGAGACGACCAGAAGACGACGGATCCTGATGCTGACTCCTCCTAGATTTTCACCAAAGCCCTGTTAGCCGGGTAACTCTGACACTACCACTATGGTGACGAAGAGTTAGACTTTATGAGGGATGAAATATCAACCTGTTTTTTTTTTTTTTTTTCAAAAGTTTGTAAATTCTAATGAACTGTACGTAGCACGTGGTAAAATAATTATTTTACATCATCTGTTCGATCCGAAAGTTTAAGGTGAACGGAAAATAAAAGCTCCCTCTAGATTGCACGTTTTTAGTACCAAAGTTGGAATTAAAAGACCCTTTTCCTCCACTCGTCTTTAAAAGAAACATATGCTATATTTGTGACCTATTTGGATGCAATTGAAATACTAAGCCCTATACTAAGATTAAACACAACATTTCTAGAGTAAAATCTCACGAGGAATCCAATTGTCATTCATTTTCTATGAGGAAGGGGAGGGGGGTAAAAAAGAGTTGTGGGGTCTTCGTTCACGCCAGACATTCATAAACACCAAAAAACGACATTTTACTTAACTTATTTATAAATTTAAAATTTTAAATTATGGAAATTAAAAAAAAAAAAAAGCAAAAAAGCAATATGGGGTTCAGGGATGGGAGTAAACAAATAGTCTTCATTCATTCTCGATCAATGTAAGATGTGCCTGATAGTTGAATATATTTTATGGCTTTAAAGAAATGAGAAGATCAAACTTGAGTGTCGAAAAATGTTTTTCAAATTCCAATTTTCATTTTATAACTTAATACTAAGAAAGCGTAATAGATGTCTCCGTCATAAATTAGGTTGAGTGCTATCTTTGGTGCTTCTCCAGATTAGGACCCGAGCTAACTTTGACCTGTCGTTAGGGTCAGGGTTAGCTTGGAGTCAAAGTTAGCTCGGATCCTAATCTGAAGAAGTACCCAATTTTTTATTAGCAAAACTAAAATGTGCTTTGTCATTTAGTCCCAATGGTTTAAAAAAAAAAAAAATTAGGAAATAATAATTATGCATCGATTTTTTTCATTAGACTTCAGCTGGAGGAAACACCCAATTAAGAAACGCCTATATTGATATTGTGGAACCTTGTTCCAGCTGTGGTAGCGACAGCAGCGACAGCAAAACAAATCTCATAAATACTTAATTCTGATTGGTTAATTTTTTAAATATACTCAATTTTGATTGGTTACCAAACTCTGACTTCAACTAATCAGAAAAAATTGCTAAGCACCTGCTAGCATTGGTTATTTAAGTGACGACCCAAACACAGTAAGCAATGAGACTCAACTTTCTACACGAACCCTTGTCAGTCACAACACGGCTACTAAATCTAGCCTTAGCTGCTAGGCCACACAAGTGATGGTCTACTAAATATAGAACAGCTCACATATAAGATCACACACATACGGATAAAACAACACTTTCTACGTATAGACAATTTAAACTATTATTATTGTTGCCTTTTGGTTGTTCCAACAAGCCGTAAATAAAATAAATATATTTATTTATGGATAGATTTTGTCATTCTTTTTATATTTGTCTGTCCACTACATGGACACCTTCATCCTATCTCAGTCTTGCTAAGAGAGAGAGAGAGAGAGAGAGAATACTTCGGCTTGCTGGTTACTCCTGGAAAAATAGGTCTCACGTCCCTATCTCCATCACTTTGTGTGCCTCAAATGGAAACTCTAACTGCTCAACTGAGAAAGTTATGCGTGTATTTACAAATACGATATTTTTTTTATTATTATTCTTGTCTTCCCATCATATTTTGAACAAACAAACGAAAAAATAGTTTTAAACTGAATAGACTGTAGAAATACGGCCCGGAAAAAAATTGCCACTTTTAATGGCATCTCTCTATACATTTTCTAGCATTTTGTGAGGTCACAATATAAAACTCAAGAAGCCTCTGGAGCATTGCTCGTGGAACGTCTTGTACAGACACTTCAAAACTAACTGTGGAGAAAACCCCTTCTGTCTGCGTTGCATAAACGCAGACGTCGAAGAAGAAACGGTCGAGCACGACTTCTTTGAATGCATCAAATTGCGTGAGTTTTGGAGGTATGTGAACGAGGTGACAGCTCGCATCACTCCTGAGCAGTCAGTACCTCTGGACATAGCATCTGTAGTGTACAATGTGATGCCGCCATGGTGCAGGGAGAAACGAATGGTGTTTCTCACGATCTTAGCTGTAGCTAGACTTGTAGTGTGGACCTCACGCATAGATATAGGGAAAGGGGGTGAATCGCTTTCTGGTTACGAACTGATTTTGCACTTTAAACATAAGCTCAAGGTCAAAATCAGATGTGATAGGAGGAGATTGCACTCAGCTTTATTTAAAAGCAGGTGGATACACATTGCTAGTTCGTGTGTGTGTGTTTGGACGTGTCAGTTTGAGCACATTTTCCCTGCCTAGGCATGGTGCACGCCGACCTAAGGTCTTATCAGACCCCACCCCAGATAGCAAAGTCTCTTAGCTAGTAGCACGAATGAACTCTGCCCCATTTTTTTTTTCATTTTTCTCTCCCACTTAGGAACTGACTTGCTGGTTTTCGGCTCTTGAAACAAACCGGAAAACAGTGAGCAGCTCATATCTAGATAGATTTGGAAGGGCCTTACTAACCAACATATATATATATATATATATATATATATTTTACCCCTCACCCCCAACCAATGAATTTTGTACATACACTTTTTTGTACATAAAAAACGTCATAACAAATTGGGGTTAATATTAGGTAGCCTGCCCAAAGAGTGAATGAGGTATTTTGGTGACTGGAATAGACCAAGAGAATGACACACGACCCCCACCCACCCAACCCAACTTTGACCTTGTGCCACATCTTTCTTAATTTCCCATTTTTTTATTTCAAAAAATGTATCATTTAAAAGATAAATAAATAAAAGATCCCTTAGTAAGGGTCACGTTCCACCCCCCCCCCCCTCTCCAGTCAACTCTGGATTTTTGTGAGTGTTCTGTTTTTGTTTTTGTTTTTTAAATAGCTATTTATATGTAAATCATTGGATTCACACGGTTGTTCACATTACATAAAATCTGAATGTAATGTGAACAGTTGCATGAATCTAATGATTTACTAAAGGTTGCTCTAATGATTAGATAAACTTTTTAATTTTTAAAATATTTTGTTTAGCTTTTTTTTTTTTCACAAATAATTTTGTTTATTATTTTATTTTAGATGCGTTTTCACATCTCTGTCCGTTGGTCTGTCCCAGCTCAGCATAAAATAACATTTTCATTGCGAAACGCGAAGATTGAATGGACGCATTTTAAGAATGAATCCGTCCTTCTTTTATTGCGCAATCTGTTTTTTTAGCAATTTTGAGATTTTTTTAATTACGTCATTATAATTTTTATTAGCATTAATTTTTATCTTTTTACATTTTTTTTCTCCAATATTTTTACGTACAACTCTATTCTTGCATCTACCTTGAAATTTAATTTATTTTATTCAGTAAAAATGTTTTTTTTATTTATTGATAATTCGTCCATATTTACTACCCTCCACACGAGGGCAAAGTTGGACGCAAGATCCGTTTTTAAGAGTGGGTCTGAGGCACAAAATAAAAATTGCCTCAATCCAGAATGATTTCTCTTCTAACCGAGGACAAAGCAAATACTACACTTTGATCCTATCCCCCGAAGGTAATTTGTCTTCTAACCGTAAGGGGGCTACAAGAGGGGTACCTGTCCCAGACGCAAAATGTTCTGCCGCTTAAATTTCAAGTTGTAAAGAAAAAAGTTTTAAAATACAATGTTTTTCTTTTCTCTCATGCGAACAGTTTTTTACACTTTAAAGCATTATTTTCATTTTCATTAAATTCATGATGCTTTAATTACATCAGAATTTGCTTGCGATGAAAATACATCTGCTCGGATTGGTGAAAGGCCCCATGGTGTCTACTCATTAAAGGATCTTTTATTTATGTGTAGAAGAAAAAATATCAATTCTTAATTTTTAAGATAATCATTTTTTATAACAAGCTGAACCTGTTTAGATTACAGTATTTGAAATTAAAAGAATAAATAAATGGATCGACCGTAGTCAAGGGCGACCCAACGGCTCTCTTTTAATTGGCTGTTACACTGAGATGTAGTGGCGGGGAGGGGGGCACCATTCCTTTCCTTGGATTGCTCCACTTACCCTTGATCGTCACCTGAGTGTTTAGCAAGAGGGCATCAAGTACAATTTGTCCGAGTCTTATGTATGACTAACCGAGGATCGAACCCTGGTCTTCCAGCCCATTAGCAAACACTCTAACAATTGTGTTAAATTATTTAAAATTACTGCGCTAAAATCCATTAAAAAATTTTAAAACTGTATAGTATTAAATCGACAATTGAAATAACGGGAATTTGCCGAAGTTACTGTAATTTCGAAATCTATATTTGATATAGTTTTCTTAATGTTGAATTATTTATTCGTTATAATTGAATAGTTTTAATTGTTTACTGTTAATCATTCTTCCGTAAAATAAATGTCAGTTATAAATTTATTAAACGACATTTTATAAAGTTTTTAATAGAATTTTGAAAATTTTTAATGAGATGATGTAGCATTTTTTAAAAGTGTAACAAGCCGAAAAAATATCTCAAACATAAGAGATATATAGAGATCAATGGACATACATCTAATAAATTAGACAAGCCACGGCTATCGTAAAAGAGGCCAGAGCACTGGAAAATGACGTCATGCTCTAAAGTAACAAACGAGATCTGTCGAACAGTCAGACTATGAGCATTTTGACCCCTCCCTTTACTTAAAAATTCAGGAAATCAACGAATTTTAATGAAATTTTCAGTATTTATTAAATAATGATCACAGAATATAATTAACCCATTACTTTATTAGAAATCTTAGTGAAAATGTATTATTTCGTGTAATTTGTTTAGGCTAGACAGCAAACATTAAATTAATACTTAATAATAAAATGGTGTTATCATAAATTTTTTAATTTTTATAACGTGAAAATTTTTCTTTGTAAAAAAAAAATTTGTCTGATTCAATATTCATTCTTTAAATAAGTTCATTTATTTCGGTTTACATCGAATGAAAAGACTAGTATCAGTTTTACTGCATGGAATTATCTCTTGGTTTGTAAACACAAGAAGAAGATAAATCCCTATTTTTTGGCAGTTTTATTCTTTATATGAACATTTCATTATTAGTTTTAGCTGAATAATTTGATAAGAGTTGCTCTCATTTCCAAAAAAAATAAATGATGTTTCTTGATTTTGTTTTTTAACTTAAAAGTAAATCAACCATGAAAGATTACGAATTCAGTAAAGTAACACAAAATCAATAATTAAAAATAATTAATTAATAGAACATTTATTGAAATAAATTAAGATGTGTGATTTTTTGTTTTGTTTTTGTTTTTTTGCAAAACGAACAGTTTATTTACAATATAGTAAAAATGTGGAATAAATTAAAACAGTCATGTTTTTTTGTGTGTGTGAGGAGGGGGTCTAAACGGACGGTTTATTTACAATATATTATTTGGATATCTCGCTTATTTCGTTGGATTTTGGACGAAACTTATTAATTAGTTTAAAATTGTATTTTTTATCCCGAAATATAATTTTAATTAATTTTTTCAAGACTTGAAATTCGAACTTCAATGCAATGCCGTAATCGTTGGAAAGCATCCTGTAATTTCCTCTGATTTTCTTTTGCGCTTGACATCTATAAAAAGGAAATACGTTTGAAAAAAAGAACAAGTTAACAATGATTTCCAAGTGAATGAATAATCTTTAGGAGGGTAGCCATGTTCTTGGCAGGGGAATAAAGTCACAATAGCAAGGACAATTTAACAATGATTTCCAAGTGAATGAATAATCCTATGGGTCGGAGCTTGCTTGCTCTGATTACAGCTGGACGCATGTACGTTAAGCGTTTCGAGCACTTCCGGTCCTCATTGATAGTGGTTCTTACTTCCATTATCAATGACGTCACCAGAAAACTCGACTCGATTGACAGGCCTCCTTTACTATATCCGTGGATAAGCCCAGTCAATTTGTGCATTTACCAGTGAAAATGCTATTTTAACCTGACATGTGACAAACCGACCTACATACGGACAAATCCTCTCAGAGATGCTAAAATGTATCAAAAAGGCATGAAATAATGTTTTATTATGTTACTTTTATGAATCGATATGATACGAAAATTCTGATAATATTCCTTGCTTGTGGTGGGAAGAGAGGGATAGATAGAGATTATTAGTAGCAATAGGGCATGAGGAGGAGAGTAAAATGATGAATAAATGACGTAAATACTGGGTCAACTCGTAAACGGTCGTCTATCTGGTATGTCGCCATGGTAACAAGGGTTTTGATTGGATGATGTAAATATAGTTTTATTCAGCTGAAACAACGATTGAAACAGTGTGTTTGTTTGTTTTTTATCGTAACTGAAATCTCCTATGGTCATTCAGGAAATCTTGTTAATTTCTATTAAATTGAAAGAAGGCAGTAACGTTATTCTAACCCTCTGAATGTACTTCTAAAATACTTATTTATCTTCACAATCAGTTGCGGCACAACTTAATACAGTAATGTACAATGTACCAACGTTGGTCCAATGGGTCACGGGTCATCTAGTATATTTCAAAAACATTACAAAATCGTCATTGTTGTTATTAATGCACATATATATCCACTCCCACTCATATATATATATTTCTTGTAGGGTGTATATCTGCGTGCGTTGTGTGGGTGTGTGGACAGGCAATACAATGGAGGTGCGCATTCCTTTTATACTGTTAGATTTCACTTTGCTACCGAAGGAGTGATGACCTCCTCAAAAGAAAGATAAATGTCCTTCTTACCACCCCCTCACACACAGCAACAACAAAAAGAATAAACTAGCCACTCCAGCCTGACCATCACCCTCTCTCGATCGCCCTTTCTTCCCCTACCACCCTGACGAATTTCTTCTTACTTCACTGCAAAAACATCCGGAAAAAAGTGCAAACGGTTCTCTTCTTCAGTCTGTTCTGTAAAAAGATATTGTCAAGAAGGGGAAGGAAATGGAAGAGCGGTTGAGGAGAAGGGTGGGGTAGTAAGGAAATGGTTCCGAGCGGAATTTCATCTCTCTTGTACCAAAAAAAGACGGCGAACATTCCTTTAGACTCTGTCCTTATTTTCACTTGAGAAAGTCACTCGAATGTCAGTTTAAAACACCAGGAGTGGCCACCATCGCCTTTTACTGTGGACTTGTAACTATCACCACCACCACCAACACTACCACCACCACCACTACTACCACTACTACTACTACCACTACCAATAATAACCACAAGATATAATATAATACTGAAACTACTAATACTACTACTACTAACTAGTATGAAATTCCACGGTTGCTTTCTTCGTTAAAATGAAATATTTTGAAAGGTCAAAATATGATGAAAGGTAAAAATGTCATATTAGTTCCATTTCATAGTAAAAGTACAAGTATTCATTTTTGACTTTATTTTTAGACACTAATATAGATTTGGTATCTGTCTGAAGTCGGAACTATACTATTTCAAACTATTGTACTATGTTTGGGTGGATTACCTCCCTTTGATTGAACGCATGCGTATTGGCAGCGTTACGGTCGACTTAAAGGAATTTATTTACTCCTCCCCAGGAGTTAGGCACAAGGCCAGTTTTATCTTACTCCCACAAGTAAGATGTGACCCAAGATCGGGTCGAGAAAGTGGGGTTTGAAAAGCCAGCGCTCGAGAGGTGAACACTCTGGCCATTTAAAAATTGCCTGGGCAGCCCCGTCGGCATTCCCCGGTAGGGGCGCCTCAGACAGTAAGCAATAAACTTACTCCTCCCCAAAGAGGGGAGGTAAAGCCTGGGAGGGTGGACCTCCTAGAACTGCACAGGACAGACCCATAGACCGGCGTAAATCAAGCCCCGAAGGCCAAGACAATACCAGTCTATGGGGTGCAGTATCCATCGGAACAGATACTACACTTTGATCTTAGCCAAAAGGCCAAAGGAAGTTCATTTATCTCATCTCCAGGAGGCTAGACACAAGGTCAGGTATGAAGCGAGCGCACAAGGATTGGCACGCTCTGGTCTACAACAAATGTCTGAGCAGTCACGTCGGCATTCCCCGGTAGGGGGCACCTCAGGCGATTAGCAATGAACTAACCCCTTCTCAAAGAGAAAGTAAAGCCTGGGAGGGTGAACCTCCTGAGACTGAACAGAACTATACCTCAGTCCGTCAGCAACTAGGTCATTGTCGAACTGATGTCGAGGACGTATCTCCGACATGCCTGTGTCAGTTTTGAGATCTAAAAGGATCCCCCAATATACGCTAGAAGACACGATATGGTGATAATAGTAAATAATAAAAAGAAAAAAAAGAAAAAAAGAATAATCAAACTGTCGACTTTGCTGATGATCACGTGTGTGTGGGGGGGGGGGGTGAAAAGTACCCGGATTTGATGAGATAAGTGAACACATAAGAATATTGCAACAATTAAAATGCAGTCATGTAGAGGCGAATTGTACACTTCGATGCCGAAAATGAAAGTGCTTAAACTCGTTTCTGCGCATACCCCTTTTGCGCACGAATTCGCCAGAATTAATAAAAACAAATAATAATATTTTCAACCAATCAACGGATTTTTCTGAATTTATAGAAATTGTCCTTTGGGAGCCACCTTGACCACATATAAACCCAGATTTTTCCTTCGACACATGTTTAGCCCTAATCCACGAGAGAGCTAACATCGACGTTCCTACAGCCCCCATCGACCCTCTGTAGGGCTTTGGGAATGCTGAAAAACCCTCACGCACACATAGCCACACTGACACCAACGCACGCACAGACACAATGCATTAACTAGTTCACTGTCGCACACGCACACTAAAGACCATACACATACACACACACTGCTTGGATCCCCTTTTCAATGTCGTCTGCTAATTACTAACAAATTTATAAACTTAACCACTTTCATACTTCATACATTTCTCACTGAACTTTCTAATATGAAAACAATTTACTATTTAGTAGCTTTCAATGAAATGTAATTGAATGAAGAAGTTTGATTATGATTTTTCAGACCCGTGGATAATTCACAGCCCTTAAATTATCGACTCAGGCTTCCTCGATATCTCAACTAATGAATCCCCCTTGTTTGGCAAAAACATTCAAATACTGTTTTCCTGTAGACTTCCATTTTAAACATATATAAAATATCTCTTTTGTGAATTTATGCTTTTGAATTCATTATTTTGTTTGTTGATAATATAACATTTCTCTCGCTCTCTCTCACACATTTGAATATCACTAAAAACTGTTTTTCTTTAAAATGTTTCTACAAAACTCGGCTTTCCCAAAATCTTTCCCCAAAACTGGGACCTCTAAAAAACCCTCCAAAGTCACACAAAACGATGGTAGAGTGACAATTCCGAACTTGTCATAGGGGATGTCAAATATACGATCCCCTGAGACTTTGCTTGTATCTTTTATGCATATTAACTGTTTTCAGGTTATTTAACGCCGAATTCGGTCATTTTGGTAAAAGTGTTTACACTTCAAATTTAGTAAATATTTTTTGATAATATACATTTCTATTTGGTTTTGTTTTGATGATTTTAATTAATTGTATGACGTAGATATTTTAATTAGTTCTGCGACAATGTTTATTTAAAACTAATTGTATGGCGTAGATATTTTAATTAGTTTTGCGACAATGTTAGTTTTAAATTAATCGTGTGACGTAGATATTTTAATTAGTTGAACGATATTTCATGATATTATTTTTAATATGAATTGGAACAAATGCATAGAAGACATTGCCAGGACTGCTGCAAAGAAGGTGGGCTCCCTCTACCATGCTAGTAAACTCCTCACACCTGACATTATCCTGTATCTCTACAAAGCCACCATCCACCCATGCATGGAGTATTATTGCCACATCTGGGCTGGGACATCATCTACTAGTCTCTCCCTCTTAGACAAGGTCGAAAAAAGAGTCGCCAACTTAATAGGTCCCTCACTATCCACCAAGCTCCAGCTCCTGCCGCAATGTTGCTTCCTTGTGTCTGTTTTACAAATACTTCAATGAACTGTGCTCTGAAGAACTTGCTGCTCTGGTGCCCCCACGGCGCAAATTCACTAGACCAACCCGACAATCTGCCAAATCCCATCCATTCACTGTGGAGGTCCCTAGATGCCAAAGAGCTTTCTACTCCAAAAGCTTCTTTCCTCGTGCTGCTGGACTCTGGAACTCTCTTCCTGCTCCCTGTTTTCCTGACGGTACTGACATGCATAAATTTAAATGTAATGTAAACAGACATCTCGCTGCACAGCTCCCGATTTAGGTTGACTCCCCCCCCCCCTCCCTAAAAAAAACCAAAAAACTCGCACTCTTTTTCTCAGTAGCCCCTTACGTCTACAATGGCGGCCTGCCTTGTTTGGGGGTGAACTATGTTAAAAAAAAAATTTTTTTAATTTTATGACGTAAATATTTTAATTAGTTTTGACATTGTTATTTCAATTAATTTTGTGACGTGCATATTTTAATTAGTTTTATGACATTGTTATTTTTAATTTTATGAGGTAAATATTTTAATTAGTTTCATGACGTTGTTATTACCTCTGCCAAGGTGGAGGTTATGTTTTTGGTCGAGTTTGTTTGTGTACAGCCTAACGTCCACATCGCTTGACCAATCGTCACCAAACTTTGTCAAAATATCAGTCATGGCCTAACTTCGAACCGATTTAATTGGGAGATATTTGAAAAACGATATTTGGAAAAGGTGAAAGTTAAACTTTTGGCAATAACATCCGTTCTGTTCATCGTAAGTCTACCTTTGTCTACATTACGTTGTTAGGGTTAGGGTTGGGTGTGCATTCTCACGACTGACTTATGTTTTTGTTTTAATTAGATTCATAAAGTTGGTATTTTAGTTAATTTTATCACACTGTTATTATTTTCCACGACACATCAACCTTTTTGGGGTAATTTTATACCCAATTATGTCATTTTGGGAACAGTTCTTATGCTTCAAGAATAGAGCAGTTTTATGTTTATTGAATGAATCAAATTATAACAATTCGATTTATCTGAACATCTTTCCTATTGCATTGTTATATATATATATATATATATATATATATATATATATATATATATTAGTGAGTTCTTGTAAGAAATGTATATTTTCAATTTTATACTCACAGTATCTGAAAATGTCTAATTACAAGCTCATTGAAGTTGTGACGTTGTGTAACAAAGTTCAGAGCATATATTATATTATATTGCTTCAATTCAAAAGACTATGCAAAGAGTAATCCAAAATCATAATTTTTCATTAGTTCCTTCAATTCTTTATTTCCGCACTTCGGTGGAAATTTACCATTTCCATCTTATATACAGAAAGAAACATCAATTTTCCGTATTCATTTTTCTGGATATCAGAAGTTGTTTCTACAGCTTCTCTACATTTTTCCGTCATTTCCTGACGATTGACAGACGGACTACTAGAATTAAATTTTTTGTCTCCTCTGCCAAGAAACACGTGTAGAAATACAAATAAATGAATATGGAAAATTGTTGCTTTTTTGTATGTAAAATGGAAATGGTAAATGTCCATCGAAGTGTGGAAATAAAGAATTGAAGGAACTAATGAAAAATTATGATTTTTGGATTGCTCTTTGCATGGTCTTTAAATTGAATATATATATATATATATATATATATATATATATATACACACACACACACACATTGTTTATTATCTATATACGTATAATAATAATAATAATCCGGACTCATAAGCATAGAGATATGACTATTCACTACCGGTCATGCGATTCGAAATCCGGATTACGAGTATTTTGCAACTCAAATCCGACGCCTTAACCACTCGGCCAATTTTGAACAGCGAATAAACTGTGATAATTTGAACACTTTATACGGCGGCTTGACGTCTAGAGCGTTCGACTTTTTTTAATGAAAGAAACGATGCATTTAAAGCTAGTGACGTCATGCTGTGTTAATACTACACTTACAGTGCTTCCCTTTCAATGTTGTTTTGAATATTGAGAAAAAATACTTTCTCGTTTCTTCTTGGTCCCTTTGATTGGATTCTATGTCATTGTGGTTTGATTTAAAAAAAAAAAAACTCATAATGCAAATAAATACGAGGCAGAAAACCGCATACACCCGAATACAGATTTTTTCTTCTTTTCTTTTCCGTTCCTGGCGACTGATTCGTTTGTAATAGCAACGGAAACTGAACGTGAGTCACGCCGACATCGCGCTCTCCAATCCTTGATTTAGTTGTTTACCACTTTGTATAATTATATTTGAACTTTATTATTACATATTTAGGTGTTGTACTTTTCACAGTTTGAAAGATAATCCTACTCTTTCGCGGTAAAAGCCCGTCTAATTGCATAACATGGCGCAGCAAATCGGCGCACCGAGGCACGTGATTTGCAAACCGCCACCTGAGTCGAACGACTTCCTCACCGTACAAACGCCATCAATAACTCGGACAAAAAAAATAGTTCAACTTAATAATAAGGATTGTCAGTGTTTTTTTTTGTGTGTGTGTGTGTTTTTAAATAAATATAATATATAGGAGTGTTTATACATTTTTGTGTTTTATATAAAATAATACATAGGAGTGTTTATTTAATATATATATATATGTGTGTGTGTGTGTGTGTGTGTGTGTGTGTGTGTGTGTGTAAAAAAATCAATGTG
>OY744524.1:121479993-121547493 GCA_963556195.1 Sepiola atlantica | reverse complement strand
TAAGCCAAAAATTGACAAATTTGAGACCCAGGAACTTAACGAAAAAACAGAATTTTAAAAATTGGATAATTTCTACTAACGATGAACTGTGATTGGTATGGTAGCCCCGTTCTGTAATAACCAGGTGGGATTAACCTTCCAACAATCACTCACTTTTACACCGGCCTCAAAATTTTATTTTTAGCGATTCAACAATTTCGTTAATTTCACAATTCATCGTCAATTAGTTGGAAAGATTTGTATTTGTTTTGTCTTTTTTTCATTAATAAATATTTAAGAAGTTTAAAACAATTATTTATAAATAAATAAAGAGAATTCAAACATGACATTTTCTTTCAAAATTGAATTCTGTTTATCAATAAATAACTGTTTTAACTTTTTTTTTCAATGAATAACTTGTCGGTGTAGTCATTGGCTTTAATTTACTTTTTTACACTTAAAATAAAAAAACACTTTATTTTAAAGATTTATCGTTACGACACGTTAAGAATAAATCGAGTAACTAAAGTTTGTAATCATCATGTATAAAAATTTATAAAATTGACGCAGTTCGTAACGTAAAAATAATTTCATAATTTTTACTTCAAATTCTAAGGAAAAACATTAGTAAACAGACGTCATCAATAATTTCAGAGTATTACTAAATTAAAAACTAATACCAAGTTAAATATGAATCTTTTTAGTTAAAAATAAAATAAGATCTTAATTGCGTACATTCACAAATATTTTAATTAAAAAAGCATTTCCTTTTTTATTATAACAAAATAAGGGTACTTAAATTTGTTTATAACCTTAAAAAGAATAAAGAAATTAATGGATAATAATTTTTCAACTTTTATATACTATTACAAAACCATTTTTATATATGAAGTTAAAAATGATAAATTATGACATTTTTGTCTTCCATATATTTTGCATAGCGATAGTCAATTGGTAAACAAAGTCGTTTTCCGATTAACTGATGCCGATTTTACTAATTTATGACTTTTGGGGAGATCATTTTGCTAATTTTTAGTAAAACGTGGGATTTTTTTTTTAAATTCAGTGTCTTATGACTTTAATTTAATAATTATCTTTGAAATAGTTTCCAAAAACTTATATTTATCTTTCAAGGGATTTTTACAAGTAATTTTTTCATCGTTCAAAATTCGCTGAATTTTTTAGTTTTTTACTCGCCGTGATTACATATTTCATTATAATTTATTTTTCACACGTAAATATGCAGTTTTTTTTTCGTTTAGAGATTAAGTTTAGGCTTTTATCTTTCAAACACAATCAAAGTTTACACGGAAACTAATGAAATAATTAATGATAAGCGCTTTTTAATAAGCAGAGTCTGTACAAGAGGCGGCCATTTTTGCACATACCTATTGTTACATATTATAATTTTTAGACTTATTTTCCTAGGTGTCTTGTCAAAAATTCGAAGAAATCATTTTTTTTTTTTTCGACATGGTAAGCTTTTATTCACCGGTTTGCGTAGTCAAAAGCCACTCTAGAATAAGGGTTAAAGAGATCGATGGTTTGTCAGTTGAAATGATGAAGAATATTGTGAGAGGATTGAAAATGACGAATGGAATAAAAAAAAAACTGGATTACTTGTGAGGACGTTTTATGACATGTATTTGTTTACATTGGATTTGAAGATGACTGTAGTCTGCAGGGAAGTAGTTGCGTGGTAATGTGTTCCACAGATAGGAAGTTCTTTAAAAAACTTTTCATAGAAATTATGTTTGATATTAGGTACGTGTCGGAAAAAAGGAAAGTTCCTGCCAGTTGTGGTGAAAGACTAATTCTTGCCGTGAATGTCTTACAAATAGGAACCAGATTGAAACACTTTCCATGAAAATAACGATAGAGTAGAGAAAGACTAGCAATGGCTATGATGTAACGAAATTATTTAATGCTACTTTGTTTACTAAAACATGATATTAAGTAAAAAAAGAAAAAATTTAAGAGTAGCTTGGGAGTAGTGACGAAACCCATTTCACTGTAAATGATTGACGCTCTTAAACTAGCAATTTGCGGAATATACTCTCTCTCCACCTCTCTCTCTCTCTCTCTCCCTCTCTCTCTCTCCCTCTCTCTCTCTCCCTCTCTCTCTCCTTCCTCCTCTCTCTCCTCCCCTCTCTCTTCTCCCTCTCTCTCCCCCTCTATCTCTAGTAAAATCTAACACGACAACCAAAAGATTGGCTCGCGTGACGAGTGACTTAATAGAGAACAGAAAATTTTATTTAACGTTTATTTTGTTTTGCTAATGGGTCACCTATTATCAAAGCCAAAAGTCACTCGAGTATGACGATTAATGAGATAGAATGATTGTCAGTTGAAAGCTGAAGAATATTATGGGAGTGTTAAAATGATTAATCGAATGAACAAGGTTCAATTACTCATGTGGGCGGTTTATGACAAGTAATTGTTGACATTTGATTTGAAGACGACCATGTAGTACTTTGCAGGAAAGCAGTCCCTCGGTAAACTAAGGAAGAAATAAATCAGAATTACTCGTGGAGTAGATCGAATTTTGTAGGGACACATTTTTGTTATAAAGCACTGAACACTTTCTATCTTATATTTTACGTTTTTAGCGACCACGTGTTCGGGTACATCTTTCTCGAAGACAAGGTGACCAGTTTGTGTGTTACCATGGATAACACATAAGTTTCGAAAGAAGGAGAAAAGGGGCATAGTTTATAAACACTTGAATTTACATATACACACATCTATTCTTACATAAACAGTTTGTCGAAGGCAAACTTAAAAGACGGATACGAAACATGTAACGCGGTACTTAATATGATGATATACAAACGATGAATAAAAGCCATTAATACCATAGAAAGAAAACGTTAAAATCCTAATTTAATCGATAAAGAACACACGTTGGCAGGGTCAGAGATAGAGAATATAAGTGAACAAAGTATCAGTAAATACGAAGTGTGTGTGTGTTTTTGTTGGTTGTTTTTTTTACTTTTATCCATCTCAAACCAGGCACATTGCCACTGAGACGTAAGGGGCTACTGTGAATTAGGGGCCAGATTTATAGGGGCATCCTAAGTGGGGAGTTGTGCAGCGAAATGTTTGTTCGGATTACATTTAAATTTCTGCGTGTTGGTGCAGTCGGAGAAACAGGGAGAGGATTCCAAAAGCAAGCTGTGCTAGGAAAGAAACTATTAGAGTAGAAGGCTTTCCGGCATCTGAGGACCTTTACAGTGAAGGGGTGGGATTTTGCTGCTGATCAGATTGGTCGAGAGTATTTATGTTGATGGGGGCACAAGTGCAGCAAGCTCATTAGAGCACATTCCGTTGGGGATACAACATTGTGGCGATGGGGCAGGGGCCGGAGATTAGTAGACAGTGTGAGACCTATTAGGTTAGAGATTCTTTTTTTTAATCTGTCTAAGAAGAAGAGACTAGTGGTTGGTGCACCAGCTCAGATATTGCGGCAATACTCTATGCATCGATGGTGGCTTTGTAGCGATATAGGATACTAACAGGTGTAAAAAGTTTTCTAGCTGGTAAAGGGAGCTCACCTTATTTGCAACAGACTTGACAGTATGTATTTGTTCTTCGATCCAATTTATGTTATCTGTGAATGTTAGGCTGAGGAGTTTGAATGTTAGACTCTCGTGAAGGGTGCTATCAGCCATGGCAATCGATGGTCGGAAGGGTTTTCTTTATAATTGTTAAAGGAAAGTAGCTTTATCTTAGTAGTATTAAATGTAACCATCCATTTTTGGCCCCATTCTATTACTGACTGAAAGTCATTTTATAAGGAGTCAGCCATTACCTTGGATATGTGTGCATTCGGTTTGCCAAAATCTAGAGAATAGAATAAAGTGTGCTGTCATCAACAAATGTGCCCAACTCGGATGCGATTGCATCACGGAGGTCGTTTAGGACAATCAGGAATAATAAAGGTTCAAGAATCTGATGTGATGTTGTTTAGATGTGTTGCCATCGAGGACGACCTGGGGCTTTCTTTTAGCTAAGAAGGATCTAATTATATTAAATATTCGTCCAGTAATACTGTACGAATTAATTAAGACCTTCATGCTGGACCTTGTTAAGGGCTTTGGATATATCAAGCACTACCGCCCTAACTTCATGTGCCTTATCTAGTGTATGGTATATACACTCAGAGATGACCATAAGGATATTAGCAGTAGAACAGGATTGCCTAAATCTATGCTGTTGGTCAGAAATAATTTTCACATTCTCGAGGTGGTAGACTATCGCTAGATTGATGAATGATTCAAACATTTTAGCGATGAGCGGGAGGAGACTGATGGGGCGATAATTTGGGGGAGGGAGAGGGGGGGGCGGGTCAGTTCTTTGGTTGCAGTGTTCTGGGAATCTAGACGACTGCTACCAGAAAAGGCGCTTGATGGACACGGCATTAGAGTTTGCGAAAGCCATATGATTTGAACAGCCGATCAGACACATCCTATGACTTTGAAAGCCCAGCCAGAAAATAAATCCTCGTTCTGAATTGTGCACATGCGTGGAATGTGTTTTTTCTTAGGAGAGCCCATTTTTCTAACGTTAACCAGAATAATTCTAGGGAGATAACTTGGATATTAGTACAAAGGAGATTACTCTGATAATTCTAAGCCAAGAGCGTCGTTGGGAACTTGGTTCATTGAATTTACAGGAGGGCCTTAAAAAATACAGACAACCCCAACATCGTATTGTCTCTATTTGACATATGACATGATATCTCAGGTTGCAGTCCTCCCCCTATCCCCATTGTAACAAGAAGGGGTGGTCAAGGACAACCACAAGTGTGGGTAAAGTTTCGGGTGGGGGCTGTTCTTTTTCCTAATCTGTCCTAAGCGTATTAAAGATCCTTCTACATAATTCTATCAAATATGGCGTCACTTTCATGGGACGTTTCGGCGCATTTACTATAAGTCATTGACCTCTATGAAAAACAATTCCAGGTGGATCCCCAAGTAACCGGTGAGATCTTTTAATTATTTGATAAGGTAACAACAAATATTTTTTCAAAATACATTTGAACTTTCCCGCCATTTTTCTATTTGTAGATTATATGCATTACATGTTGTATTTAATGGACTTGTTATATTAAGCGTGTGTTTTTGTGTTTTTGTCTTCTTGTGTGTTTGTGTTTTTGTCTTCTTGTGTTTTTGTCTTCTTGTCTTCTTGTGTTTTTGTCTTTTTGTGTTTTTGTCTTCTTGTGTGTTTGTGTTTTTGTCTTCTTGTGTTTTTGTCTTCTTGTGTTTTTGTCTTTTTGTGTTTTTGTCTTCTTGTGTTCTTGTTTTTGTGTTTTTGTCTTTTGACGTTAGTTTCTCTTTATTATATAACGAGAGCAATACCCGTACCAGGACAGGTAAAATTAATTTTTCACCACTTTTATATCTCGTTACGAAGATTAAAATCAACAATTAATGCTACTAAACCTTATGTCTAGAATTCTTATTCCAATTTTGATCAAAATCCATTTCGTGATTTTGATTCTAGAAAAATGGGTTTTAAGAAGAAATTGAAATTCAGAGAATCTTGCTTAATTGGTGTCTAATGACTATGGATCAATTTTAATACAAATCTGAAACATTTGAATTTTTAAATGAGATCGTTCTGTTCATATTAAACATGAACTAAAACCCTTTCAAAATAAACTGAAATTTGGGAATATCTATTAATTCATGTCTAATACCTAGCGTTAAAATTTCACCAAAATCGGAGGTATTTGAATTTTCACGAAGGGATTCCACCCCCTCTTTACACCCTTTAAATAAAACTAAATTAAACTAAATATAATCCACCCTTACGCCTAGCAGCTGTATTCCAAAAATTATAATGATCGGTTAATTAATTTAGGCGAAAATCCTATACATGGAAATATATAAACATATACTACACCTACCTAACTTTATATAAATAGAGATTTATGCTTACGGATTTTTCTTGAAATCTTCAAGATAGATTATGCCATCTCATACAAACGAGTGGCTCACAATCGAGCGGTGAGCACTGATAAAGTTTGGCCTTGAGCCCGCCAGCAAGTAAACCCGACCCTGGTAGAAGGTTGTATTAATATGGGCGACAAGATAGCTATTGTGGCTACAAAGAGACGTAAGTATTTTTTCGGTGCGTATACAGTTGAAAGCACATATGAAAAACGCATTTCCAAATAAAAACTCTTGTACTTACGTATTAGGCAAAAATTAGGGAAAATTATCAAGTAGAATTTTAATTAAAAATCAAAATCAGTTTTATCGTATTTTGCCGATCAGCCATTCATTATAACTTGTTTAAAGGACAGACTGACTTATCTCCTCCTGGTTTACAGGTTGTATCAATGGCGGATCGGAAAAATACAATAAAACTGATTTTGATTTTTAATTAAAATTCTAATCGATAATTCTTCCTAATTTTTGGTGTAGATACCAATTTTTCCCTGATACGTAAGTATATGAAAGAGTTTTCCTGTTGATTTATTTGGAACTGCGATTTTCACCTGTGCTTTCAGCTGTATAAGCACCGTCTTTTAAAAAAAAAAAAAAAGGTCAAAAGGTCCACGTATTTAAGTAAAGCTTTGAAAATCAGCTTTTAGCTTCAAGTGCATTTCTCAACGACTGATCCTTGTTTTGTTTTTCAACTGAACGAATTTTCTGACGTAATTTCTATTAAGCTTTGCCTCAGTCTAAAATGATTATTTTTATTCGTGTGGTCAGCCAAAATGGACAGTGATGAATCAAAAAAAAAAAAAAAGAGAAGTCTATTTTCACAAAACTAAGACAAACGGGAGTGACGAATTTTCTACTGAAATAAATAATTATAGTGCGTCCTCTAAAATGTTCCCCCCCCCCTCCCTTCTCCACACACACACACTTTTTAGTGTTTTTATTAAGTCCAGTCCAAGTTTCTTTCAAAGTCATACCGGTTGTTAGTAGCTCATCGGTCGCACAGATCCTAGTAAAAGGATGGTCTACTAGTCACTTAAATGGTTGCTATTTTTATTGTTAAAAGAATGCGCTCAAACAACCTCGGTGTTTTGTCAAGATCTCCACCCCTCCCCTCTCTCTCTCTCTCTGTCCCCCCCCCCCCAACCACTACCTACCACGTATGTATAAAACTTCCGATGTTATTTCTTTTGTCAAATCGGGCCGTAGAGATTTTACGTCATTCTATCTGACGTCATGAAACATTATTTTGGGACACGGAAAACGACCCTCTCCTTGTTTTCTGTTAACTTTCATAGTTTGTTTTTGTGCGGAGATGAAAGAAAGGAAAAAATCATTTATGTGAAATGGATTTATATACGGGGATTTTAAACTTATTTTTCTCGTGAACTTGACTTTGTCGACCATGACAATGACGAAGGATTTTATTTTCAAAATCGGATCAACTTGAAACCTAACAAGTTATCCACCCGAATTTTCAAAAAAAAAACAAACAAAAAAAACAAATTCCTCCGACAGAAAAAGGAAAAATTATTACCATGGACTTTTACTAAGTATCCAAATATAAGTATATATGTATATGTATATATATAGTTAAGTATATATTTATTTATTTATTTATAATTTATTTACATTGCAAGCTACTGTGAAAATACCGTTTAATTTCAATTTTTATTTTGACTGGTAACCTTATTTATTTAAAGGATTTTAATTTATTATTTATATGTAAATAATAAAATTCTTCAAGCTGCGTTCTATAAAGGATACGATTATTTATTATTATTTTGTTTTACTATCGGATTATTGTTATTGACATTTTGAAGATATTACCATTTTTGCGAGGAACTGGAAATGCATATCGAAAAAAAGAAAAAGGTAAGTAAAGAAATACTTCAGTATATTTCTTCGAAGTTTAACATTTGTAGTTTGTATAAGCCTTTCTTAAATGACGAATAGAACCTTTTTCGTGAGGTGTAGCAGCGGAAAGAATCATGACCCTTTTCTCCCAAATCTACGCGGAAACTATTCTTTGTAAACAAACGCGTGTTAAGTTTCTTAATTACCAAAAATCAGAGAATTATCAAATTTTAATAAGGTTTTTTTTTTTTTTTCACCATTTGTTAAATAATTTATATTAAATATACAAGTTTTCAAATTTAACACGAGGGTGGACCTCCTTGTTCAATCTACCCTCCCAGGGTTTACCTTACCTCTGTGAAGGGGTTAGTTTATTGCTAATCGCCTAAGGCATCCCTACCGAGAGAACATCGATGGGGCTGCTCAGGCATTTTTTGTAATCCAGACTGAACTTCACCTAGTGCACTGGCCTTATGTCTAACCTCCTGCAAAGGGGGTATATAATACCATGCCGATTTTTTAAAGTGAAAGTCTGACGAAATTCAAGTTTTTTGCTAGAATAATGCACGTGCATATATATATATATATATATATATATATATATATATATATATATATATATATATATATATATATATAATGTACTCGTGACCCGTTGGGTCACACCCACTACCACTATTTATTCTACTCCAATTTCATTCAAAAATTCATAAACTGTGACGTATCTGTTAAGACATTCTTCTTACCTTACTAAAAATAAGTCTCTTTCCTTATATATACTATTATTATTATTATTATTATTATTATTATACAAAAGTGTAGAGACGCATTTGCATACATGTGTGTGGTGTGTACAGACACACATACATGAATTAGATGACCACGCTGAGAAAAGAGAGTCGCTCTTTCTCTAAATGCTCACAGACATTAAGAAATATAAGAGAATATTTGAATCTACATAATGAAAGAGGTAAGAGAAATACATAGATAGCTAATCAGAACAATTAAAACAATGTTTTCAAACATAACTCAATCCCAGAAATAAGCTATATATTATAGCATTTATTTTGTGTGATTAAAGTGTATAGGAAAAAAAGTCTTAAGGAAACAAACGTTGATGAATCCCCCCTTTAATATAATAATAGATTTTTTAAATATATTGTGACTGAATTTTCCCAACAACATCTTAATTAAGGTGACAACATAATAAAACTAAGGATACCTCCAGAGCACTACTGAAATATTCCTTCTACACTCACTCTTAGTTAAGAAACTGGTGTAGTTCGTGTCGACTCTGTTGTTTGGTTCCAAATAAAAACATCTTAATGATAAATTATAGTTTTCTCGAAAATCCAATATTATTTCAATATCGACTATTGATTTATTGAAAACTAAGATACCTCCAGAGCGCTACTAAAATATTTCTTCTGCTTAGAGATTTATTGAAAATGGTGCTTTATGTCTGTTATTTCATTTAACAGATTGAAAAATGGACAGACGTTGTCTTTTAAATTTTTGTTTCTCTTCCTTTTTAGATGCAGTTAAGCATCTAGATAAGAGGCTCTGTCTGTCGGTCTGTCACGCTTAAGTTTGAGACCGCATTTTCATCGCTAAACGCTCAGTTTTAATAAACGCATCTTCAGAATATTAGTTCTAACTTTGTCTCTAAAAAAGGAATAGCTTATACGATGAACATGTCTTCCAATCCTTGAAATGTATTGATCAACTGCGTGAGCGAAAATACACAAGCAACGCCCTCAAAACAAACTGTACGAGAGCGATCACATTTTTTCGGGCAAACAGAGGCTCCAACGGGAAATCGACAAAATTGCAAAAAATAATGATCATGTGACCTGCCGTCTACTGCGTCCGCATGCAAAATCATTCATCGCGCTCGAAACCCTTCTTGGGATCCGACGCCAAGCTATATAAACCAAAGAAACACAGAAGAGAAGATACAGTGAACCAGATACAAGACAGCAAGCGAGCACACCATTACGTTCTGCTTCCCCTGCCCTCAAGGGAAAGCAAATTACTACTGCTAAACTCCCTTACACACAGGTTCACGCACATATTCTCACACCGACAAAACAAAGGGAAGCCAATCCGAAACGAGCTTCGATGTCCTAAAAGTCGAAAAGACTATTGTTTGTTTTTTTGTCGTTCTATAAAACAAAATAGGATTTATATATATATATATATATATATATATATATATATATATATATATTTAGATAAGACTTTAATTTCCTTTGGGTTTTAAAGTCTTACTGTAAAACTTGCCAAAGGAAAACTCCATTCTAAAGTCTACGAAAATCGCTAAATACGATGCTAATTTTATGTTATGCATACTTGCTACTATACATTTATGTATTACGTTGTTTTTTTTGTTGTTGTTGTCGCTCATGTTTCTGTGTATAATATCATTGAATAAACGATTAATTTAGTCGACGGGGCTTTGAATGAACAAAGAAACCCACAAAATGAAAAATGAGTATTGTGCAGGATTTTTCACTTTGTAGTTTTCTTTGTTAATTCGATTAAATAATCGTTTATTTAATAAAAAACATGAGCGTCAAAAAAGGCAGCGTAATACATTGTAATTGTCAGAAATAAATTCTTATGTAAATATTTTTTTAAAGTTTTTTATTTAAGATTTTAATGCGATTATCAAACAAATGAGGCAGTCTAACACGACTATTTTGTCTAAGAAAAAAAGACGTCAAGAACGAGTTTTAGTTGACTCGAGTTATTGTAGTCGAATTTGAGTTATCGGCCTTGGGAATTTGTCTTTTTTTCGAAAACAAAATGGTCACATGACAAAACGTAACATTTCGTTTGTTTATTTTTAATAAGTGACAACCTTTAAACGTAACATTCCTTTGTTTGTTTGTTTTTTGTTTTTAATACATATTGTAGGTGAAGCTCAAAATTTACGTGAGACATAAAACGTGCTCTTGGTCTGTTTATAATGACATTGGAGGTAAACAAATAAAGACGGAAGTTACGTAAAAAAAACAAATTCAACCGCAAACAACAACAACAACAAAAACAACAACAACAACAACAACAAACAGTGTTAGAACAAAAGTGAACTAGTTTTCGTCTGTCGTTTTGTGGTGTTTTCGTATCAAAGATCCATAAAGTATATTTAAGATGCAGTGGTCGTCGTTTCCTTCTTCATGAATATGTGCCAGTTATCTATGGGAAAGAAAGTCATCTAAAGACACTGCCACCGGCGTCTCCGAGGGAGGGGGGAGGGCGAACAACACCCATACACCCACGTCACCATCAAATATATAACACTACAGTTTCCGCTATAAAAAATAAAATATATTAATAGCTTATCTCCCTTGTCGTATAAAATATATTATTTGCTCTTGTCTTTTATGTTAATAAATTAGCTACACGGACCTTTAAAATAGCTTCATTTGATTGGGCAAGACGATTCTTTTTTTAACAATCACCAGGAACTTAATTTTGGCGAAAAGCCAATTCTCCTCCGCTTTTTAAAATAGTCTCCGTTCGAAGAGACGGCATTTACAAATCTGACCATGTGACGTTAAACCAAACATTATTTCACAAATGTTGTCTTACTTAAACAGACAGTATCAGATAAGTTAGTCTTTTAATTAAGCGGCAAACGCTCTTTGATCGCGAGACATTTCTTCTATTAGTAGTTTAGTACACATGTAGCACTTCATAAAGTAGATTTACTTTGTATTGCGTATCAGTGTCGCTGTGAGTTGGTTTGGCCAATCAGCTCGCAGGACGCATTGATATCATTAGTTCCCTAAGGGACTACTTGAGCTCCCTTAGTATATTGCAGACGATGGTCAGACGGTACCCTGGCACCAGCCAGGAAGGATCGCCTCAGCCTCTCTCCTGCCTCCTTGTCCACTGGACGCTCACGGCGCCTGCTATCTTCGCCTGAAGATATTTGAACTTCTTATTCTTCGGACAGTCCTAAGTTTATTTCATCTATACCCAAAAGGTATAGGTAACCTTAAATATACGAATAAACCCCTTTCGTTTGTTGTTGTAAAAAGGGTTTCGTTTGTTTCGTTAATTCATTTCGTGTGTTAAATTAAGAATAGGGGATAACAAATCCCCTATTCTTACACATATATCAGTAATCCCTATCTTGTGTGTTCTTCATTACGTTTTCTTTCAACTTATCTTTTACCACATTTTGCAAACAAAAAAACAACATTCCACAACAACATAGAAAATCTATAATAATTCCTTTATTTATTTCAACCAAAGATTATTGTTTTCGAAACTTACAGAGCAGGATACTAAAAGAAATTGTTGAACCATTAATAAAATCCCCGGTCGTTTGTTAAGGAAATATTACAGAATAGTCTCTATTTATAACTAGCAGAGGAACACGGTATTATCCGGGAATGAAAGTGTTTTTTTATAAATTAAAACACGAAAGCAAAATATTTATTATATAAATTTGTTATTTTAAAGTTTTTAAAAACATCTAGTTTCTAAAATCTACATTTCTAGATAGGAGAGAAATATAAAAAGAAATTATTAAAATTATCAAAAAATACTATTTAATTAAAAAAAAATTTTTTAAGACAAACCAAAACAAATTCAATTATTTATAAAACAATAATGTGAGAGAAAGAGAAGCAAAGAGACAGATACAGACATAGGTAGATAGAGAGGTGGAGAGAAAGAAAGAGAGTCAACAGATGACGATTAGAAAGGAAGTGACGCCGCCGTTACTGACATAGCGTTGCCACGAACGATAGCCAGGGAGATGCGTTGGAACTACCAGGCTGACTCCCGGGGCTCGTGCCTAGACGTTGAAATCCTCCGTCCAATGTCCTATTTTGGAAGTTACAATTAAATCGGCTTTCATTCTTCTCTTAAGTGAAGTAGTTAATTCTGTTGCATTTTCACTTACAGATGGGTGTATAAACCGTTATACACCCGTTTCGTTGTCGTCGTTGTGAACCCAGGTTGTTTTTGTCTGCTGATAAACCCACTCGGACACCGAAGTTTATACAAAATATGTATTTAAAGATTTATTTAAAAAGACAGTCACCGAAAAACATCAGAGAGGCAGTTTACTTGTATACGCATTAGTAAGAAAGACGGAAAGATAGACGGATAGCTCGTCTCACTACACCTAGCCATACTGTGCGCGTCGCCCCCCCCCCCACATTGGGGATAGCACCTAAAGACGTCTTTTCTGCTTGAAGTCTATTTAGCCAAAGAGACAGGAAGTCCGTGGCGAGGGTCACGTAGTTTCGTTGATTTCTGTTCTGAGGACCCTTGAGCTTTAAAAATGTCACTCAAACTTTCCCACTCAACCACGGCCCTCGCTATGTTACAATCCTACCATTTTCAATCTCTCTCTGTAACTGATCTTATTCTTTCTATTAGTTGTGTCACTTTTTGCATGCCTTCCAATCTCAATATTACATTCAAATATACAGTAAAAACTACATTCAATTTATTCCATTTAGGCTCGTACATCATCAAAAACTACACTTATTTTACAAAACTGTTTACCACAAAAATATATTGTAAAGAATTACAAGGATTTTACAAATGATACATATTTTCCATAAAATGTTACATACATTACATGATAAAAATTATATGCATTTTACAAATACATATTTTCCATAAAATGGTACATAAATTGAATGTTAAAAATAGTATACATTTTAAAAATAATAGATAATTTTTATAATTTGACATAAATCACATGATACAAAATAATATACATTTTACAAATAATACATATTTTCCATAAAATGTTGCATAAATTATATGATAAAAATAATATACATTTTACAAATGTTATTAAAAAGAATGCTTATTGTACAAATTTTTTAATACAGCAAAACTACAACATTTTATTCGAATTATTCGATCCTATAACACTGAATAATCCGAAAAGTGAAATACCATCAGGTTAAATAAAAAAAAAACTCCTTTCAGTCTTGAGAAACAATGGTTACCCCCTGTAAAAGTGCACGCGATGATAGTCTATAGTTAAGCAAGGGTTGTGCGATCCCCAACTGATGTTGCTAGAATCCAGTGGTAAGGAGAAGTCTCGGGATTAAGCAAAGAAAGACTAGAGTTATCTAAGGTTTCCTGGTCCTAGATTAGTTGCACAACCAAGTCTTGAAGTCTTTCCCAAGGTTAATAGTGAAAGGGATGTCACTCACTTACCGTAAAAATAATTGTTAGCTAAATATTCTTTAAATAAATTGAACGAATGTCACTTTTATGTCGATGTCGACAGAATTCTATTTATGACGTCTTGTTCGATTCTGGTGTAATTTATCTGTAAATGGGTAGAATCTCAATTCTTAATTTTTGACAACAAGCGACACCAGATATTTGTCAGTTACTTTTCATATTTGACGATTGTGCGATCTCATTTTACGTAATGTGAAAGGTGATGACGTACGTACAAACAAACATACCGGTAAAAAATACTGTTTATTCGCAACACTACACTAATTAGTACCCGATGAAACTTAAATGATGTTTTACTTTAGATGAACTCAACCACTACCTCAAATGTTTGTGTTATCATCATCATCATCATCAGCATCATCATCATCTTCAGCATAATCATCATCATCATAATCCTTATCTTTATCTTCATTTTTAACATAATCATCATCATCATAATAATTTTCATCATCATCATCATCATCATAATTCTTATCTTTATCTTCATTTTTAATATAATCATCATCATAATAATAATTGTCATCATCATCATCATCTTCAACATAATCATCATCATAATCCTTATCTTTACTTCATTTTTAACATAATCATCATCATCATAATAATTGTCTTCATCATCATCATCATCTTCAACATAATCATCATCATCATAATCCTTATCTTTATCTTCATTTTTAACATAATCATCATCATCATAATTTTCATCTTCATCATCATCATCATCATCATCATCTTCAACATAATCATCATCATCATAATCCTTATCTTTATCTTCATTTTTAACATAATCATCATCATCATAATAATTTTCATCATCATCATCTTCAACATAATCATCATCATAATCCTTATCTTTATCTTTATTTTTAACATAATCATCATCATCATAATAATTTTCATCATCTTCATCATCATCATCATCTTCAACATAATCATCATCATCATAATCCTTATCTTTATCTTCATTTTTAACATAATCATCATCATTATAATTTTCATCATCATCATCATTATAATTTTCATCATCATCATCATAATCCTTATCTTTATCTTCATAATCATCTTCATTTTTAGCATAATCAAATTTGTCATAATCATCTTCATCATAATCATTTTCATCATCTTAATCATAACCATGTTCATCATCTTCATCTTTTTTCTTTCTTTTTTCTCTGCCTTCCCGCCAAGTGAATTAATTGCTAATAAGTTTCCCCTAATCATATTTCTCAGATGCGTGTCATAATCATCTTCATCATCATAATCATTTTCATCTTCATCATCATAACCATGTTCATCATCTTCATCATCTGCACCTTCATAAGAGGTTGGGTCCGGTCACGTGTCATTTTAATAACGCATTTCCATCGTTAAATGCGCTCATCGAATGGTTCCGTCTAAAGAATGGATCCGTTTTTTTTTGTTTGTTAATAGTGCCGTCGTCATCGTCTGGATGGATCCAATACATCTTCACTCCACTCCATACCGCCCACAATCATAATCAAAACCGATGCTAACATCATGTTATCTTTATTCTGTCTTTACCTCACCCGTCTCCGTTTTCAGACAGGTATCTGAATATGGTCAATCTTTGTCGCTTATGTTCAGTTTCGATATTGTGATCGATAAATGTTTTTGTTATTTTTCCTTTTTGGACACTTCTTATTTCAATCGATAATCTCATAAAACATTATTTTTAAATTGCACGTATGCAAATTCTCTTAAATATTGCATCAGATAGACCCCCAAAATGGGCTGTAAATGTATGTTTTACCATTATTTCTGAATTCATTCAGTCTATTAAAATAACCTATTTTTAACCTGATTAGGTAATTTGTTCCAAATATTATATTATTTTATTAAATTAACATATTCCGGCGTTGTCCAAGAAAAATATAAACTACTGATTTTTTTTAAAAATAGTTGAGTATCAATCCTGAAAAAAATCTGAAAAGATCCCATTTCACTGTAAGTTATTTAGGTGATTAAGATAGGATTTAACATCTACCCATGTCCGGCGTTGCCCGGGAAACTATAAATGAATTATCTAAACATGTTTTCTCAATCTAGAAAGATGTTCTTTCACTGACTGATGATAGAAAGGTATAAGTATAGTATACTACACTTTAAGGTTCATTCTATTTTGTGAAGAAAAGAAAAAGAAACTGCGAAGGGAAAAAGATTGTAAAATCAGCAAATATTTAAAATCTAGAGCAAAAGACGGGCGTGAAAAGTGCTGCTGATTAAAATTAATTCAGTATTACCTATAGAATCTCAAGAAAAACACTTTTTAAATGAGTAAATATGCTAGTGTTATAGGCTTATTTCCTAGATGACATGTTTAATTAGATCGGGTTCAATGAAAATAAGTAAAGTCTAGTAACTGAGATGAAAATAATTTAAATAAAAATATCTATAAATAAAAGTATTTGTTTAAAAACATAATTATTGTTTTCTTAACACAAGTTTATTTAAGGAAACACTGAAAACATTTTAAAGTCTTAAATAAAGTTTCGTATTTCTTTCACATTTCAATATCCCCAGGAATCTGAGTATCCACTTTTTTAAAACAAATAATTTTATAAATATTTTATTTTTTAAAATAAAATATTTGTATAACTAACTCAACGATATTTAACTATAAATGTAATTTATGACGACAGTGTTATTTCCCAGTTTAGTCACGGAAACGTTGCTGTAAAAAAAATCAATAGATAGCTGTAAACTGTGACGTATTTGCGTTAAGAAAAACATATGTAATCTCTGTCTTAGTACTACACGTCATCTTTTCTATCCTCGGTCAAGGGAAAAGAAATCTTTCTAGACTGAGGCAAGTGACAAAAAAAGTTTGTAAGAAAAGTAACATAATAATTGTGAAAAATGCTCGAAGACATGAATAGTAGAAGAATTGTCGTGCTCACTATAAATAACGGTTCATGTATTTGACATCCAATCCGATATTCCTTTATTACGCGAATAGTCAGAACGTGTCCATGTGTTGTGCAGAGAAAAGATAAAATATTGATTTAATTACAAAAAAATTAATTGATGTCAGATTACCAATTATGAAAAATAAATCAGAACAGACCCTATATGTTTGTAAATAAGTGAACTGTCTAAGTTCGGCAGGTGGCTAGGATCCCTACCCTATAGGTGTAAATAGTGATCCCCTCGCGAGTAATTCTGCACTGTTTAGCAAAATGAGTAACTTTAAAAAAAAAATAATCTAAAAAGCGAAGCAGACGTCTTGGCGGACAATTATTACTTTCAGGAATGTGAATGGGAAGGGTTCGTTAATCGTAAAAATAAATCGAGTATTCTGGAATAAGCGGCGTTTGTATCATTATTATGCCATTAGAATTAGTAACCAATGAATCTAGCGGTTGAAGGGGTATAATAAAATGTGAGTAAAATTGGCAGCCACCTTCTCTTTGGATGCCGTATTTGGGAGAAGTTGGTAATACGGATGAAATGTAATTTTTCTTGAATGAAGATGAAATGAAAGCATAATTTCTAGAAACACGCATAAGAGCTTAGACTAAATGGATGGAGGAACAGATTAGCATACAAAGGTTTTGGTTATTAACCTATTATATCTAAATGCGAGGGGGTCGACTTTACATTATATATATATATATATATATATATATATAATTGTGTGGTAGATTTAGTTTTTTAAATCTTTTTTACCAATAAATTACCAGTACGAGGAGAGATATTAAAATAGCATTTTTTTTTTACCATATACAGTCTTCTGGTGTGTATTGGGTAATCCTTTGACTGTTTAAGTGCCGACAACTTTTCTAACATAAAATTATCTTGTCGGATTTTAAAAGTCAGACTAAATACCAATCCGTTTGACATATCTATACTTGATTCGGACTAGCCTATTTTTTTCCTTCTATGTTATTGGCAGATATATATTGTATTTTGGTTCGTTTTCTGAAAATACTTATTCCAGATAAGAAAAACTGTTCGAGTGTAGACATTTTCCCTTAATTACTGACACAGATTAACTGGAAATTATTGTTTGAAATTATACTGAGTTCTCTCCCTCGAGGTCTTCAAGTGTGTGCATATATATATATATATATATATATATATATATATATATATATAATATAAAATTATGCGATTTTAAGTGTGGCTGTTTCTTTCCTCCACATTAATTACACATTAATATTTGTTCTTTAATATTCATCGATTAACGTCAAGTACTAAAACAAATTTTGGCAAATTCCTATTTCACAAAAAAAACTTTGAATTACGAAATTCAAATCACCAAAATGAATGTCCGTTTCTTCGTAAACAAGTTAGTCATTTTCTTCTACTCTCGGGCAAAGCCGGGTAGGTATAGCTAGTGTATATATATATATATATATATATATATATATATATATATATATATATATATCAGTACTTGTATGGTTGTTGTTTCCTAGATGTTAATCCAATGAAACTCTAGTGTTTATAAAATAGTGCTCAATAACAGGAAGAACTGTATTATAGTTTGTTTTTTTAATTTATATAAACATTATTGGCTACAAATTTTAAAGATGGTTCCCCGTCCTTTAACTAGAAAATTATGAACTAGTGTAATCGTCCTTTGACTTATCTACGAAGATTTCGACTATATTTTCCGGTCGATTTTACATGTTGGCGTTTCACGTGCACGATGTGACTTGTTATATGACTGTTTTTAATGTTATTTATTTTTATTTTTAACTCAAACATTTAGGTGACTGAAATAGGATTTAACCCTATTTTTACTATACGTTAAAAAAAAACTACAATTTTATTTCGGGACAATAAATATAATTTGATACCAACGATCAGTGTTGTATCTGTTCCGATACTGCACCCCATAGACTGGTATTGTCTTGGCCTTCGGGGCTTGATTTACGCCGGTCTATGGGTTTGTCCTGTGCAGTTCTAGGAGGTCCACCCTCCCAGGCTTTGCCTCCCCTCTTTGGGAAGGAGTAAGTTTATTGCTTACTGTCTGAGGCGCCCCTACCGGGGAATGCCGACGGGGCTGCCCAGGCAATTTTTAATGGCCAGAGTGCTCAACTTCTCGGGCGCTGGTTTTTCTAATCCCACTTTCCCGACCTTGTGTCACATCTTACCGCTGTGGGAGGAAGATAAATAACACCCAGCGAAATAAGCGAGATATTGTGACGATCTTAATCTTTTGTAGCCGAGAAATGACACAGTTACCTTTCGTTCAAAAAAGAAAAAGAAAAAAAACGCCTAGTTTAATAAAAAGAAAATGTAGGTTGAGAATAAGATGAAAGGGCTGCCACCCCACCTACACACGCATCCGATTTAAAAACAACCCACCATAGATACCTCAGCCTCGCTAGATTTTTTCCCCTGCGCTCCTTGTTAAAGGACGAGAGTTATTTTTAGACAACTGAATTACAAGGTGCTTCAGGAATGATGCGGGGGTGGGGGGTGACTGATGATCCGACCGCGTGTCCGGGTAGTAGGTGGGGGTAGGGGCTGAGACGAAATCTATATTTATTATTTGGTACCATTCCTTCTTCTTGATCTCAAAGTGGATAGAAAGAAAGAAAACTCCGTGTTCATTCCTAAGTTATTTCGATTTTTTTCTGTGTAAAAATTTTAAAAAATCAAATATCCGAGTTAAATGGGCGACAAAGACGAGATATTCTCAAATAAAAAAATGTTTTTTTAAAGAAATCTTAATCTAGATTAATTAATTGATTACCGAAAGAGTGCGCGTGTGGTTGGGGTTACACTTTTATACTGATGTGACGTTTCTGTCGAACGAAGGTCTCACTTATTGGTCACACGCACGCACACACACACACACACACACACACACACACACACACACACACACCCACACACACGCACACGCACGCGCACGCACACACACACCCGCACACCCGTGGTGGGTGTAGGTTTCGTGTTTACCTACTGATATGTGTTTATAAACGTCGAATTATTGCTGTCTGATGTGATTATACGACGATGGAGTCGCTTTAAAATGAACAGAAAGAAAAAAGGGTTTCATTTTCTAGCACGGCTGGTTGTTGTTGTTGTTGTGACAAAAATATAAACGCCTCGTTTTTATTTTTAGAATAAATTCTTCTCTCGTCTCTTTCTTTCTCTCGCCCCCCTCTCTCTCGTTCTCTCTCTGGCACATGTTCGTCTTTAACCACTGTCCGTTTTTCACAACTTTTTACTGACCAGTTTTCTTTTCTTTTTTCGGTGTACACTTATCTATCAGGCTGCTAGAGAATTCCGGCGTTTTTGGAATTCTTTTTCAAATATTTTACATTTTAGGAGGGGGGATCAGTTTCCAATGTTAATTCAACGTAGACTGATCCCCCTCTTTTTGACCATCTCAATTTTTTTTTTAAATCTTTTTCGGTGTACGATTACCTATCATGTCAATAGAGAATTCCGGGGGTTTTGGAAAGAAATTTTTTTAAATTGTGATTTTAAGACGGGGGATCAGTTTTCAATGTAAATTAAACGTGGACTGATCCCCCTCTTTTTAACCATCTCAAATTTTAAAAATGATTCTTCTGCTTACAATTACCTATCATGTCGCGAGAGAATTCCGGGGTTTTTGGAAATAAATTAAAAAAAAATGAGATTTTAAGACGTAGAAAGTTGTGAAAAACGAACTATGGTAAAAGACGAACAAGATTGATCCCCCGTCTTAAAATCTCAATTTTTAAAAATTTCTTTCCAAAAACGCCGGAATTCTCTCGTGACATGATAGGTAATTGTAAGCAGAAGAATAATTTAAAAAATTTGAGATGGTTAAAAAGAGGGGGATCAGTCCACGTTGAATTTACATTGAAAACTGATCCCCCGTCTTAAAATCACAATTTTTAAAAATTTCTTTCCAAAACCCCCGGAATTCTCTATTGACATGATAGGTAATCGTACACCGAAAAAGATTTTTTTTAAATTTGAGATGGTCAAAAAGAGGGGGATCAGTCTACGTTGAATTAACATTGGAAACTGATCCCCCCTCCTAAAATGTAAAATATTTGAAAAAAAATTCCAAAAACACCGGAATTCTCTAGCAGCCTGATAGATAAGTGTACACCGAAAAAAGAAAAGAAAAATGGTCAGTAAAAAGTTGTGAAAAACTGACAGTGGTTAAAGACGAACATGTGCCCTCTCTCTCTCTCTCTCTCTCTCTCTCTCTAGTTCTCTCTCTCTCTCTAGTTCTCTCTCTCTCTTTCTAGTTCTCTCTCTCTCTTTCTCTCTAGTTCTCTCTTTCTAGTTCTCTCTTTCTAGTTCTCTCTCTCTTTCTCTCTAGTTCTTTCTCTCTAGTTCTCTCTCTCTAGTTCTCTCTCTCTAGTTCTCTCTCTCTAGTTCTCTCTCTCTAGTTCTCGCTTTCTAGTTCTCTCTCTCTCTCTCTCTAGTTATCTCTTTCTAGTTCTCTCTCTCTCTAGTTATCTCTTTCTAGTTCTCTCTCTCTCTAGTTCTCTCTCTAGTTATCTCTTTCTAGTTCTCTCTCTCTCTCTCTTTCTCTCTAGTTCCCTCTCTCTCTAGTTCTCTCTATTTGTCTTCTATTGTTTGAAACCATTATACTGCCAATTAAAAAAGATAATTTATCGCAATAATTAACGTTTACAGACACAAGTAGAGCATCCTATTTATCCATCCTCCCTACGAGAGCAAAATTAAACAAGTCAGTTTTCAATGTAAGAAAACTCCCAACATCCCAAAAAGAGACACTCTGGATTGGAATAAAAATTAAAATTGTCTGAATCGCGGACCCTAAGACAGAACAGTCACTACACTTTGATCTTAATCCGAAAAATAGAGTTTTTTTGTTTTTTGTTTGTTTAATGAACACCAGTATTATTTTTTTACTCCATCCCTATTTTAAAATTAAGCCTAAACGTCAGTCAACGAAAAAAGTGTACTCAGCACTAACGTCCATGGCTGGTGGAAGGGTACACCCCCCCCCCCTCGGCGTAACGGTGTCTCCGCCCTCGATAAGTTTTGATAAAAGCTGATGGAGGAGGAACTCCAAACAAAACTAAAACCCTGATGACATATTCTCGTATGACTTAATGCAAATAATTTAATACTTACCTACATTTCGTCTTCGTGCGTAGGTAAACAATGAAATGCCACGCTCGGCGTCCAGCAGCCGGCCGCTTACATACATGTATGCAGCGAGAGGTGTGTGCATAGATACGGAGAGGGGGTGGAGGGGGAGAGGGAGATATTCACACGTGTTGATATATATCATTTTGTTCCATGGACCCTGTGTGGAACTAAGACATTTTCAATAAAGAAAATTCTAAACGAAAGAAAAGTTAAATACGTGAATATTTTACCGGAAATAGATTTTCTAGAAATAAACATAGAAATGTTTCGGAATTTTTTAGATGAGGATGATTTGATAATTTAAATTATTTAAGTTATTCGAACTACTTTTCATAATTTAACTGATGTAATCTTCGACCTTCTTAAGGTGAGTCTTTTTTTAAATTTGTGAATGTTTATGTCGAACTCTGAAACACATACAGAATTCTAAATTAAATCCTTATTTAATCCTTGAGAGTAGGTTGTTCTCGTTTCGTCATTTATAACCCGGTAGAAATTAATTCTTTTTATTTCTCCCTTTAAAAGCATCTCGTTTGTTTACCGCATTTTGTAAATTGATGGGATTTTTAGATCGGAGTTCAGCTTGAATCAATATATAACCATAAGTCATAATTTAACAGATTTTTGTCAAGTCCTTTCTTAAAGAAACCTGTTAATAAAATAAATTCTACTTAAAAACTGTATTATGTTTATTGAAGATAATTTAAAAATTTAATTCGAATTTTTTTTTATCATAGTTCACCCCAAACAAGGCAGGCCGCCACTGTAGACGTAAGGGCTACTGAGAAAAAAAGGGTGAAGGTTTGGGTGTGGTGGGGGTCAACCTAAATTAGGAGCTGCGCAGCGAGATGTCTGTTTACATTAGTTTTAAATTTCTACATGTCAGTACTGTCGGGAAGCAGGGGGCAGGGAGGGAGTTCCAGAAGCCAGCAGCACGAGGAAAGAAACTATTTGAGTAGAAGGCTCTCCGGCATCTGGAGACCTCCACGGTGAATGAATGAGTGAGTATAGTGACAACTGTCTATGTGGATGTTGTATTTGAGAGAGTAAGTGATCTAGGAATAAATATAGTAATTATTATATGTTGAAGAAATTATGCGAAAAATTCTGCAAACACGCTTGAGTAAATACGAGTATTGCAGTGATTATTTTACTAATGTGTAATGCATGTGGTTATTTTCTTACTCTCGTCAAAGGTACAGGGGAAAAACAGTCCACTTATATATATATATATATATATATATATAATATATATATATATATATATATATATGCATGCACGCCATTATCTTCCATATTTGTGTTTCCTTTATTTTCGATAAAATTGATTGGTCTTGTATTACTTTACTTAGGAATTTTTTTAATTTACTTTTTAAAGTTTTGAAAATCTAACTTTAATGCCTATTCCCTTCATACACACGTAAACAACGCACACGACACCAGCCGAAAAAAACTCTCCTTACACACAAAACAACTCCTCTTTCACTAGAACGTTGATGAGACTCTCTGAACTGTCATATTCTACGAAGAACTCTTCATGTTTCGTTGTCAATAAAAATTAATTATTTTGTATGGATAGACTTTGTCATTCTTTCTTTTGATAATTTTCATATTATCCCCTTCAAACAAATCATCGGAAAGAAAATATCCACGACAGTTTGGCATGCAAATTCAATAAAAAAATTAAAAAATTAAATAAAAACTTTTTGACACAAATAAGTAATAATAGGATTTAACGAATTTAAATGCACAAATGAAGAGCCTTTAAAATATACGAGTCGGTAATTTAATTTAGAAGTTTAAAAAAATGGCCGCGACCAATAAAGAAATTGTAATAAAAGTTCAATTTGTTATACTTAAAATATTAGAATTTTATTTGGGGATCAAATAGTAAGATTTCAGATCAAGAATCGATTTTATCCAACATTTGATCGAATACCAAGCGAAATTGGTGAGTTATTGCAATGACCCCTATAGTAAAATTGAACTACGCCCTTTTGATTACTAATAAGTCACCACATATCAAAGGCAAACGTCACTCGAGGATAAAGGTTAACGAAATAGATGGATTGTCAGTTGAATGATAAAGAATATTATGAGATGATTTAAATGAAACGTACAAAGTTTCATTATACAGAGGGACGGTTTACGACATATATCCGTTGACATCGGATCTAAAGACGACCATCTTGTAGTTTGCAGGGAAACAGTTCGATGGCTACACATACTAGTGTACAGCGTAACGGGAATAGGTAACAACAGAATATATATATATATATATATATATATATATGTGTGTGTGTGTATTTTTTTATTTATATTTAGAACTTTTGGCACTTCTGCCGTATATATGAAGCAGTGGCCGATTAAGAAATCGAAATTGAAGAGTTCCGTTTTTTTTCTCCAAGTACCATTCATTCAGAATTCACCGGAAGTTGAATTTAGTATTTAGAAAATGGAGTTAAATGAGATTAATTTTCGAGACATTGGTAATTTAATGAACCAGCCGCAAAAAACAATAGATTTTTTACAGGCACACCGCCTGATTTTTTAGGGTTAGGGTTTAGGTTTAGGGTTTAGGGTTTTTTATTTAAAATTTTTTTACTTCATATAATAAAAAAAAAGAAATTGTTAATTGTTT
The DNA here is from genome assembly GCA_963556195.1 of Sepiola atlantica. Taxonomy (NCBI): domain Eukaryota; kingdom Metazoa; phylum Mollusca; class Cephalopoda; order Sepiida; family Sepiolidae; genus Sepiola; species Sepiola atlantica. The sequence goes on along the minus strand of OY744524.1, from coordinate 121,522,731 downwards.
CTTGTTACCCAAAAACAAATCAGTCTTGCATTTTTTTTATGTTGTAAAAAAATCACTTCCGGTTGAATTACCTCCCTTTATTTTCAGTAGAAGGACAGAAAATCTGCTGCTTCATATATACGGCAGAAGTGCCGAACTTTTATATATATATCTTCAAATATAAATAAAGGAATAAGATGACTAAAAACCCGAAGAAAAACGGAAATAACTGGGTGAAACAACAAAGGACGGTCAGTGAAAATATATGTTTTAACACAGGAATTTTTTAGATTAATAATTATAGCTGATGATGAATGATTAGAAATACAAATAGATAAAAGGATGAGATACATATATGTTACCACATGGATATAACGGGACCATAATTCCACGTGAGGAATATATATATATATATATATATATATATATATGAGTACTGATTGTAATTTAGGCTCTGCTCGCCTAGCTTTTCGTGCGTTTTTTACTTTGTTTTGTAAAATTAGAACTGAAGATAGCCACACCAAGAAATAAATGCACAAGAGCATTTCACAAATATCTTGGTGTTCGCCGAAACAATTATATGCTGAATAAAAAATAAGCTTCATGAAATTACGTGAATCTGTCATTGAAATGGTATAAAATTACATAGGGCAACTGTGACAGATTAATATTCATTCTCCTCTTTCCACGAAGGATGTGTATTTACCTCCTCTCCAGGGGAGGTTAGACACAAGGTAAGATCAGGTTTCAAAAGTCGGCGCACAAAACTCTGGCCTACGACAAATGCCTGAGCAGCCCTGTCGGCACTCCCCGATAGGAGCGCCTCAAGCGATTAATAATAAACTAACCCTTCTCAGAGAAACGGTAATACCTGGGAAGGTGGACTTTCTATTACTGAACAGAACCATACCTCGGCCCGACAGCAACATAGCCACTGTCGCGCTGATTGTCGATGACGTATCCTCAACTTGTATGAACAACCCTGAAGAGTGGATGTGCATACAGTCGGTTTAACGTGTGGAGGGGGGTCGGCTAAAAGAGGGCACGTTTGGTGTGATCTGTCCCATCGAGATTTCCTGGTGAAGGGCGCTTCAACCGATAAACCAATACCTTCCCAAATGATGAGGTAATGCCTGAGAGAACGGCTCTTGAAATCGAACGGGACCGTACTCAACTGATCCAAGGTTTGAAGGTGATTATTTTACTTGGTATTATGAATGAAAGGTTTTATTTTTAAGAAAACAATAACAGACAGACGGAGAGAGAGAGAGAGAGAGAGAGAGAGAGGGGGGGGGACGAACGAGTTTCGTCGCTGCTGCTGATTCACGGGCTAAACAGAAAGAGAAAAGGGCCCCCCAAACTCTCATTCTTGTTCTTTAGTTGTAAAGCCAGTTAGGAGGGAGAAACGTCCGACTGTAACAAGAGGCTCACTTCTCTCCTTTCTCTGAACTTTTCAAGTTGAAAGGGGGAGAGACAGAAAGAGAGAAAAGCCCATAAATATCTCAGTCGCTCGCCTCCACACACACACGTACTCTCTATTTCTCTCTCTCTTAAAATAACTTCTGTCTCACTTCCTCAGGACTTTTTCTTTTTAACGTTTATTTCTATTCTAATAATTATATTTAGTTTGTTAGCCTCAAATGAAAATCCAAATCATTACCAATTCCTTCTTCTACGGATCACCGTCGTCACAAGTACCTGCGGACATTTACACAATAGCACGAACTTCGTTGCACCACGCACATTAAAACGAAAAAAGAAAAAAACAAGTTCCCGACAAACACATTTTTACAAAAAGGATCGAAACAAAAGTTACAGTATTCGTTGCTTAAACAACGAATAAAATGCCAATAATTTTAAATATTTAATAATTTTAAATACGGAGAAGGAAAAAAAAAAAGCAAATTTGTTTTAAAATGTAATTGTTTTTCTGGAAGAAAATATAATAAAATGAAATAAACATCAAGTCTCTAGGGTTTTGAAAATTCGATTGGAATATTAAAAAAAAAAACGCGGAGAAAATAATTGTTTTCCCCTGGAGGAGAATTATAATGATGATGATGATGGTTACAACGACGATAATGATGCTGATGCTGCTATCAATATTCTCGCAGAATAAGAAAAAGGAGTCCCCCCTAAAAGCTTGTGTATTTTCGTCGCCCGTCTCCGTCATGTAGTTGTTTTCAACTCTTCTCTTTCGTGTGGGGGTCTTTAAAAAAAAAATTGTTTCTTACTTAGGAGGGATTTTCTCCCAATTCCATTCTTTAACTTTAAATGGACATGGGAGAAGACTCCGTGGATACTAACAACGTTTGTTCGGAAATAACAACAACGGACACAAAAAATAATAATAATAATAATTCGGATATGATACACGAAGAGGGTGCCGACCCTCAGGAAACTACCAATACTACTGTTCGGGTAAGCAAACATTTCAGAACCAATTTGGTTCAATTGTACTATAGGGACCATTTGAATATCCCACCTATTTTAGTCACCTAAATTGTTTAGATTGAAATGTTTTTTTTTTTTTTGCGGTTTCGGTCTTACTTCAAAGCAAGCAAGTAAGGGGTATATGTTACGACGCTCAGCAGAGGCGCGAACGGGATCCAAAAAAAGAACGAGAAAGGGTTTAAAAACATAAATTTGCAACAAGTGAAGTTGACCTACGACGAGAATAGATATTTTTCTACTTACCTATGTAATTTGTTTTTATTTTTACGTATTATAAATGGGTTTTCATTAGATGTAAAAAAAAAAATTTCTTGTTTTTTTTCCCACCGTTTTCACAAAAATCAATATGGCCGCTCCTAGTGCATTCGTTAGTAACCCCCCCCCCCCAAATCGGCCATGTTTTTTTCCCAAGTTGCGGTGACAAAACTATTGATTTCTAATAAATAGCACTTCAAACGGGTTTAAAATACAAACAAATAGCACATGCAAGTTTGAAACTAACTTTTACAGCTTACAGTTACTTTTATTTGTTGTAAATTTGTTTTTTTAGCGTTTTTACTCTGATGAGTCTCGTAAAAGATGCCCCAAGTAAGTTTTACTTAAATCATGATTTTAGTAAAATATTAAAATAAAAACAACACTACAGCAAGTTTCATTGTACACGTGAAATGCCGAAATGAAAACTATGCCAGAAAAGTATAGTCGCCATCTTAATAAACAAGTAGATAACGAGGCTAGCTTAGGAAAAACAAGGCACTCCAGAAAAAACATTAGACTCAGAGTCAGCGTGCCGCTATTCCGAATTCACAACAGCAAACCGCAATCAATAGACTGTCCCTCCGGTCATAATTTAAAAAAAAAATCAGAATCTTTTTCATGTAAAAACTTTATAATTAAAACTTGCTTAAAGGAAAAGTTTTGTATTCTTATTTTAAATAATTTCTTTTAGAAAAATAAGTAATCAAATAAGTGAGTTTTTGTTGTTTTTCGAAATATTGAAATATGAAGTTTTCTACCAATCGTAGTGCTGTTGGATCGCAGATATTAAAAGAAAAAAATCGATTTTTACTTTATATTTGATTTTCATTTAAAAAAATATTTACCAGCAAGTTTTAATTATAAAGTTTTACATAAAAGGATGTTGACTTTTTAAAAATTATGACCAGTTTATTGATTGCGGCTTACTGTTGTGAATTCGGAATAGAGGCTCGCTAACTCAAAGTCGATGTTTTTCTGGAGTGCCAAAAACAATAACTCTAGTTCGTAATGTTCAAGTTAAAGGACGGAGTTATAAACTTGAGTTATTGTTCTTCCGTAGCTCCTTTTTTGAGTTTTTATAAAGATGGCGACTATATTTTTTTAAATTTAGTTTTCATTTCGTCGTTTCAGGTGTATAATGAAATGTTCTATAACTTGGACATTTATTAGAAGAGCGAATAAAACAAAAAAGGGGTAGAAAAAAACAAATAGGCAACAAATAATTATTACCAAAGGCAAGATAAGTTACTCTTCTACCTACCTAGATAAATTTATTTGTGTTTCAGCGTTTTTTTTTTTATTTTGATAAAAACAAACATCGTGTTCAGTTAGAACGAAAAAGAAGATGGTGTCGATAAGCAATGCACGTGTACCCATGGACCCCTGATAATCGCTGAAAATCGAAAAGTAAAAAAAATACTGTTAAAACATTACATTTTCGCACGATTGGTGACATTTATTGGATGTGTTTCTACGAGTATTTTGTTTAATTTTCGATTTTTGAACGATTATCAGGAGCCCAGAGGTACACGTGTATTACTTATCGACACCATCTTCTTTTTCGTTTCTAACTGAACACTTGTTTGTTTTTACCAAAATAAAAAAATGCTTTAAAATAAGTTGAAACACAAATAAACTTATTCGGGTAGGTAGAAGTGTAACTTATCTTGGATTTGGTAATATTTATTTGTTTTAAAATATACTAGTCGATAATTTAATTCAGAATTTTTTTTTAATTGTCGAAAAAGAAATGGCCGCGACGAGTAAAATATTGTAATAAAAGTTCAATTTGATATACTTTGGAATTTTATTTCAGAGCAAAGCGGAACATTTCAGACAAAAATGGTGCTTCTGTAGTTTCACAATGGCATGTTAGGTCTCTCTTTAAAAACAAATAGCTGAAGAAATGTATAAACTTTGTTAGCTGAAAAGAAGACTGTACACCAAAAATTACGCAAATTCATCCAGTAGTTATTAAATAAAAAATAAAGGTGCTCTTATCGATCCTGAACCAGTTTTCGTGACGTTCGACTCGGAAGCGTTCGGTTGTTCCACGCAAACGCCCGAGAGTTGACGAGCCGATTTGTATCAGACGACATTTTTGATACGGTGCTGCGTCCTATGATAATAATGTTTTGCTTGTTTTTTTTGCTACGGTTAGGGTTAGGGTAAGGAACTTTTTAAAGAAACAATAAAGAAAATTAAACATGTTTACATGAATTTTTTTGAAAGAAACAACAGAAAAAAAAACATAGCGAGGTTACTGTTATAAAATGAATACTGTATTTTTATTTACAAGGAATTTTTTTGAAAAACATACCAAAATTACTTTTATCACGACATATTTTTTTAATTTTATTATTTATTCTTACTTGCTCGCGATGATACTGCAGTGCAAAGCTGTTCGTAATTCATTTTGGGTTTATTTCCTTAAAAAAAACTTGCTGACAAAAAATCCGTCTTCGAAAGCACTTATTGTCACTTTGTAACAAAGTTATCGGCTGCTCGCTGCTTCGGCTCGTAAACACTCGGCCGTTTGCGTAGGACAGCCGAACGCTTCCGATTCGAACGTCACGAAAGCCGGTTCAGGATCGATATCAGTACCAAAATAAAACGATTTTGTCTATATGTCGACATTTTTTTATATTTTGAGTTTTTCCCAAAGTTATCTCCCTTGCCTACTTAGTGAGTTGAAATTTCTACCGATACGTAAGATCTTTTTTTTTGTTTTACTTATAATTAAATAAATACTGGATAAATTTGCGTATTTTTTTTCTGTACAATCTTATTTTTAGCTAACACATTACAAAGTTTATACATTTCTTTAAATATTTGAATGTCATTGTGAAACTATAGAAGCACCCCAAGAAATCGATTTTATCCAACATTTTGACAAAATTGGCGAGCTATTCCAACTGTACCTATAGTCTCTCTCTTTCTCTCTCTCTCTCACACACTTTAGGGGAGGATTTAAACTCCTTTTTGTTCATTGATAGAATATGGGAGAAGAACAAATGAACCGTAATACTTCTGCCTTTCTATAATCTTTAATTCTAATCAGGAATTACTTTCTATTTGACAATTTCAAGGCTTCAAAATCAACTCCCATTTATGGCCATTTTTCCCCTCTCTAGGTTTAAAAATGGCTGTCACGGTAATTTCATCGTTAACGTGAGAAATCCGAAAGTAATTTTTGGCTAAGAATTAAAGTTTATTCGCCAAAGTCGAGTATTGTGATTCTTCCGGGGGGGGGGGGGGGGTAGATATACAAATGCACTTCTTCCATAAATTCTACGTTTATATAAATTTAACATTCTTTTAATTACTAAATATTAAACCTCAATATCAAAACTAATTATATAACGAAAATATATTTACGGTATTATTGTAGATTAACAACCTCCGCTAAATTCTCCTCCCCCCCCCCCCCCAAAAAAAAAAGATTCAATTCTTTTTAGGCGATTACGTGTGAACATCCTGAAAACCTTGGTGGAAAGGGGAAAAAAAAATTTTGAATTTAAAACGGGAGATCAGTTCCTATATGTTTAACGTAAAATTATCCCTCATTTTCGAACCATCCTAGCGTTTTAGTGCAGTTAAAACACTTTTTTTTCGCTATGGGAATTAACTCATATTAAATATATTTTTAATGCAAATAGGTCACAAATGAGTAGGGTTGTTTTTTTACTAATTTCCCAACTGTATTTCCTTTTAAATAATTTATGTCGGTAATAGTAATGATTGGCCTCTTTCATCGTTTTTTTTTTTTGTTTTGCTTTGCTTTTTTTTTGTTTTTGTTTTTTTAACTTTAAACAAAGTTTTCGAATTTGTCAAACGTTTCTGAAAGCCGAACGAAACTCTGCTTAAAATCGGTTTTCAATCAACCCCAAAATATTTTCCTGTGTTCATGGAAGAAATGAAAGAAATAAAGAAATTTAACTTGCAGTGATAGCCATTTCTGCTTTTAAAAATCAATTTTCTTTCCTCTCCGTAAATTATTTAAGAAGAAAAAGCGCTTTTTAAAAGCACTTGTCTTGGTTTCTAATTACATAATTTAATAATAAAACATCTTCATTCGATTATTCAATTGCGGCGGGGGGGGGGGGCATTTCTTTGGATAACCAACAATCACATTTTCAAAATGCTTATGAAATTGTTGTTGTATTATTATTATCATTATTATCATTATTATTATTATTATTATTATTATTATTATTATTATTATTATTATTTTCTTGTTTGTTTGTTTTTTTGTCTTTTTGCAATTTTACACAAGGTTAAAAAAATTATTTTTTATTTTGTTTTATTTTTGTACTTTAATTCACCTCAAATAAGGCACAGTGACCACTGAGACGTAAGGGTTTACTTACTGAGAATTAGGGGTCACACCAAGTAATGAGTTTTGGTTACAAACGAGTCCCGATTTGTTTGCCTCCTCAACGAGAGCAACGTTAAGCTCAAGTCGTTTTTTAATGTGGGGAAATCCGACTCTCAAGAAGAAGCACTGTAGATTGACCACAAAAATAGGTATTATTATTATTAACATTGCCCCCCCCCCCCAATGAAATTTAACTTTTTAGGCGATTATGTGTGATTGTGAATACCCAGAAAAAAATATTTTAGAATTTAGAGTGGGGGATCACTTTCGCATATAAATTTAACATAGAATACCCCCTTCATTTCCGAGCCATTATAGCGTTTTAGGACAGTTAATCAATTCTTTTTTTTTTTTTTTTTGCTATGGGAGATAAATTCTGTGCGTTTTTTAGGGAGGTCTACTTTTTATGCGATTACGTGTGGTTTTACCACCTTGCCACTCGAACTTAGGGTTAGTGGTAAAAAAGTTGGTTAACTATTCTAAAAAGATAGAATGACCCGGAAATGGAGGATTATTTTACGTTAAATTTAAATGCGAAACTGATTTCTCACTCTAATATTTAAAATAATTGGGGTTTTTTTTTTGTTTTTTGTTTTCTACTTTCCTCCAAGTTTTTAATTGAGTTCACACGTAATCGCCTAAAAAATAGAAACTAATTTGGGGGGAAGGGGAGGTGATTTAAGTTGTTAATCCACAAGTTAGTATTTTCTCGACTAAATATTTCGCTGTCGATGCTGTCGGATCTTGAGAGGGTAAATAACTGATTTTTTTTTGTTTTTCTTTTTTTTTGTCGTTGTTCTTTTTTGTTGATCTTTGTTTTTCTTTCTAGACCTACAATTTTCCACAGGATTTAATCGTTGACAAATGGGTCCTTATTTATTCGCCTCTCCAATGAAGGCAAAGTTAGACACACGATCGATTTTTAATGTGGAAAAAATCCAACTCCCTTAAAAAAGGGAACTCTGGATTGAGACAAAGATAGTATGTCTAATAAGTTCCGTCGTAACTCCCTCACTTATGGGGCGCCTTAGGCGACGGGCTCCCCTCTTAATACTTGTGAGACAGTTTTTTCATACCAGCTGGTGTCCGCATATGAATCATTCTGGCAACCTAGGGACTTACTTGAACCTTCAGCCTTTTCTTTGACGAAATGAGGTACTACGGTTCGACTATGTCATATGAGGTGCACTTTGCAGGCATTACCTCCTCCTTGGAAATAGGAGTTAATTTATTGATGATTACTTGAGGCGTTCCTACCAAAGAATGCCGACGAGTCCGCTATTTTTTGTACCCGACCCGAATGCCCTCTCGGAAGGATCTGGTTTTCTCCACCTTCCGGCCTTGTGCCACATCTTACTGGAAGTAAATAAATACAACCGTGTTAGATAATCTGACGATTTAAAAAAATAAATAATGGCAGCCAATTAAAAGTTTCACTTTCGACTCAAGTACTTTTCTTTGAAGCAACAAAAAAAAGAAAAAAACAAATGAATGTGTTTGACTTGAGCTGAACGTTTCCTTCTTTTGTCTCTCATTCTTGAAACAAAGTTTCTCATAATCTTCGAATCTAAAACCGAAAGATCTGATGACGAAGGAGGAAGGAACTTTCCCTTTTCTGAAAATACTTTTTCTTCCGCCATTTATTAATTTTATTCTTTCACAATAACACTTATGGTTTTCCGATTAATGTAATTAATTCGCAATGAAACTCCTAAAAATAATACAATGTAATTAAGTTGAAGATAAAATAGAAAATCACTTAATTGTTGACGAATATTAGAAATTAATTTTATTTTTAGAATTAAAATGTTTATTTCGTCATAGATAATAATAATAATAATTAAAATAAATAAATAAGTTTAAAAAAAAAAGAATTTGAAAAAGAAACATTATAAACAATAATCCGATATATTTATAATCACCCCGCTATGGAAAAAGCTTTGTTTTTGTTTTTTATAGCCCACTTTTTTTTATCGTGGGTTCACCAAATAGTCCGAAAACTTTCAGAACCTTAGTACATTTCGATATAAAATAAGTAGGGTTTTCTTTTTTTATTATTTTTTTTTAATCTCTCGCTCCTTTCTGTAAGACATTCACGGCGAGAACTCGTCTTATTACCACAACTGCAAAGAACCTTTCCTTTTTCTTCCGTGTGCCTAGCATCAAATGGAATTTCCATTAACAACTTTTTTGCAAAGGCTTTCGATCTGTGGAACGCATTACCACGGGACTGCTTTCATGCAGGCTACAATATGGTTATTTTCAAATCCAATGTCGAACAGTGGTCATAAACCGTCCTCATGTGTAACATTTTTTTATATCTAATTCCTCATTTTCAGTCCTTTCATAATCTGCATGACAATCCATCCATCTTACCAACCGTTATCCTCGGGTGGCTTTTCGCCTTAATAAGTGGTGACTCATTAGTAAATTAAGAAGAATACGCTTCTTTTTTTTTTAAGTTTTTTTAGGTATATTTTAGTTATCTGTATTATTATTGTTTCTAAAAACAAATTTAGTTGTCTGTTTAGTTTGTTATTCGTAATTTATCTTCACACGTACATTGGGGAAGCGGAGGGAGCGGGATCATCATTTATAAAAAAATAAAATTAAAACTTAAAAATAAAATCCGTTTTTATAAATGTTCAAATCGATCTGTTTCAATAGCAAATAATGATCAAAATCCCTTTTTTTCTCTTTCTCTCTCGTAATTAAAATTTAACGAATCTCAAACAAAAGAAGAAATCAGTTGCTCATGTCCCTCCCCCATAAACATATACGCCATACCCCGTCCAAAAAATATACCCCCTCCATCATCTTGCATGGACATGTCCCATCCCCTAAACATGAGCAGCAGAAGATTGGACTGACGTTCCCTTTTAGTGTAAGATGACGTAAGTCTAAGTTCAATAATGGGATGGTCTAGACTCTCTACACATAGGAGTAAACCCATCACCTTCTTCGGAAGGGGAGGGAGGGGGCGTATTTGCTCAAAATAGCGGCCAACAAGGATTTATTTCTTTTATGTGAAATTCGGAATAATAGTTAACTGCTTCACCAGTGAATTGATTCATTTCTCAAGTTGAAAAAAATCGGCAATGTACTAATGTATGGTCGGAAATTATTTTGAGTAAAAGGAGTTTCAAAACCGGTATTGTCTGGGCCTTATGGTCTGGATTTACACCGGTCTATTGGGGGTTGCCGGTCCTGTGCAGTTCTAAGAGGTGCACCCTCCCAGGCTTTGCCTCCCCTCTTTGGGGAGGAGTAAGTTTATTGCTTACTGTCTGAGGCGCCTCTACCGGGGAATGCCGACGGGGCTGCCCAGGCAATTTTTAAATGGCCAGAGTGCTCACCTCACGGGCGCTGGCTTATCTAATCCCACTTTCCCGACCTTGTGTCACATCTTACCTTATGGGAGGTAGATAAATAAAATTGGCCTTTTGGCTAAGATCAAAGTGTAGTATCTGTTCCGATGGATACTGCACCCCATACTGGTGTTGTCTTGGCCTTCGGGTCTTGATTTACGCCGGTCAATGGGTCTGTCCTGTGCAATTCTGAGAGGTCCACCTTCCCAGGCTTTGCCTCCCCTCTTTGAGGAGGAGTAAGTTTATTGCTTACTGCCTGAGGCGCCCCTACCGGGGAATGCCGACGGGGCTGCCCAGGCAATTTTTAAACCCCACTTTCCCGACCCGACCTTGGGTCACATCTTACTTGTGGGAGTAAGATAAAAACTGGCCTTGTGCCTAACTCCTGGAGAGGAGTAAATCAATACTCCCAAACCACGTATTTTTGCGTGAACCATGTTTTAAACATTAAAGGCAGTAAGTAACAATTTTAATCAAAACGCGGACAAAACAAGTCAAACGAGAAAAGAAAGATGACCGATATGAATAAAGAAAATTACATTTGCAGGGGGGGGGAGCATAAGATTGTAATGTTTTTTTTTGCTTTTGATTACCTAGGGTTTATTGCAATTTGCAAACCGTGTCCCTTACTTGAAAATGATAACATTTGGAATTATCTCTACTTGATTTATTCATGTCGGTCATGTTTCTTTTCCAGGTCAAATTGTTTGTCAACATTAATATTGAATTTTAAAAATAAATAAATAAAAATAAATACAAAAATAAAATAAGAATATTATTATTATAATAATAATTTTTTTTTTTTTTTGTATTTGTACTCAGTAGGAGTGTTCACACAGGTCATTGTCAGAAATTACTCACTGATAATAACCGGTGGTGTTCCCTGGAGTCTGAGTGACAAGTCTCTCCAGATTTACAGTGCTCTTCACCTCTTTCGATAACCTTTGCAAATTTGGGTGGCAATAAGCCCCCCCCCCCCCAAGGTCCTAGTCCTCTCCGCACTCTTCCAGTGGAGGTCTGGTTAGTGCTCTCCCTCGTTGATGCCCCTTCACGAATAGTTTGTGTGGTATCAGCCGAAATTGATGCCTTTTAGAGGTGGGAGGGGCACATTATTATTAGTAGTAGTAGTATTAATATTATTATTATTAGTAGTAGTATTAATATTATTATTATTACCCATATCGACTCGAATATTTGCGATTTACGGAACAGGCCCGGAGTCGGCAAAGGCACCACCGAACAGTCAATTAGTACAGGCATTAAATTAAATATTTTCAGTGTCTCCCTGACTTAAAGCACGACCAACGTAATTATTACGTTAGTCGTGCTTAAGGTCAATTACCCCGCTCCGTGTTAAGAATGGGTTTAATAATTTTCTTAAAATCAGTAAGTGAATCTGAATCAACTTTATTTTTTCTTCTATTTTTAGGAAGATTTTTTTAAACTTTATTTATTTGGTGAGGGGGGGTGCTAAAATTTAACCTTAAATCTATTTCTGGTTTCGCATTCGTCTGCTTTAGTGTTGTCTGCCTTTTTTCGCAGCGTTCAACTAATAATCTTATTCGGTCATTTCCGATCAGTTCCGTAAAGCGCAATCGGAAATATTTGTGTCGATATGAGTGGCCAGTTCTAAAAGTACCAAACTTGCTTTTTAGTAAAGATGATAAGTTGTTTAAGAACGATGAAACCCTACTGAAACCGATTTCGCTGTAAATAAAAAGCCACTATACATTAGAACCTATTTCTAGTTGGATGTTGAAAGCGATTGTTTTGAAGACAATTTGAAAAGTTAAATCAGTGGAATTTTATTAAGTTTTAAGAACAAAAGTTTGTGTCTGAGAACTTTTCCACACTCCGAATACACATCTCTCCCATTGTTTGTCCAGTTCCCAGTCGCGGTTGTTAGGCGAATAATGATTTCAGATTGTCTCATTTCTAAAGTAGTAAAAACCAATCCGGTTTTTATTGATTTATGGTTCTTTCATACAACCGGGGCGCGTGAGAAACTCATGTTTTCCTTTGATTTATGGGCACAAAGTAACCATAATACTTGACTGTTGCCTTTTAAACTTTAATTCAAGCCATAAATTACTTTGTAATCGAGAGTTAAAGGCTTTAAAATTACTTTCTAATTTCAAAACTGTCTTTTTAAAAAATGTTAATAATAGGTTAAAATGGCTAACTTGTGTTTACTCATCGTGATCCTTCGAAATTGGTAATTTTGACGCCGTTTTAAACTGATGAAAAGAGTATCATGTCTGACGCGACGCCTTATTTAGAGAAACTCCCAAAGACGATAACGTAATTCAACTAAAACCTTTGATTTAGTTTAATTGGGTTACTGTCATTGGCAGTTTCTGTGTAAATCTGAGAAAAATGGCGTTTCATTTGCACAGTAAAAAGAATGAAAATCTTTAAAAAAAAAAATTTAAAAAATTGTTTGATTGTTTTTTAACAAAAAAAAACTAACTAAAGCATACTCCCTCCGGGGAGTTTCGCAATATGATCAAAAACAGAATTTCCTCCCCAGTGGCCGGTTATTCCGGTGTCTACAGATGTGTGGATTAGCATGTTATACTAAAGTACTTACTCTAAGGCTGTATTTCCACCCACATTCAGCGCCTGGTATTCCCAAATGGTCACCCATCTGGTAATAGCCAGGCTCAACGTCGCTTATCGGTGTCAACGTGATTATGTTGTACTAAATTTGAATATTACTTTATTTTCTTCACATTACGTGTCTAACTTTGCCCTCGTGGGGAGGTAAGTGAAAGGGGGCAAAAGCTTGGAATGAAGTTCTTGTTATCCGGTAATGTTAACCAAATTAATGAATATGCAAGGATCAGGGGTGCAACGGATCAAAGTTCTAAGTGATAGTCTTCTGGAGGTTGAAGGTTCAATTCTCGGTACGGGCGATACTAACACTACAATCACTTCAGACTTTTACCCGGTCATGGCTGACGGAATGAGAACAAGCTACCTCCGTGGATTAAATAAAGGGGTTCGTTCGGAATTCCGTACAGATTCGCCAGTTCGACAAGACGCAGGTCGGAGATTATATCGGCCGAAACGTGAGAATAACATCCAAGATGAGAACAGTAGTCTGAATAATTCAAATAATGCAATGATGATGACATGCGACGACGCCCTTACCACCAATCTATCAAGGGATTTGCTGACCCTGCCTTTTCAGGTTTTACCTTTTTGTACTTCTCATCTATTTCGGGTTGCCTTACACAAATGTCTTCTAAAGAAGAAAGAAACTCCTGTTTACATATAAAATAACTAAGTGAATTATATCCTCTTAATCCATCTCGGATTATCAACGCTTGTACTTTTTTGACATTCCTGTTGAGCCCAGATTTGATATTTGTAACGATTATCCTTATCTTTTTAACGAGAGAGACAGCCCTCACCCCCCCCCCCACCCCCATCTCTTAGGAAACAATTTTTTCTTATCCGCCAATGTTTCCTTGTTGACCCTTCTTACTTATCAGTTGGGCTAATTTCAAGATTCTCGTGGGGTGGGGTCGTGAGGGGTGGGGGGTCTTCATTCGAACACGGATGCGCGATTTGTTGATAAGAACGCACTCACCCCCTCCTCCAATAGACAGAAGTAAAAAGTTAAGATATTTTCTGGCTATATTTTTATCTTCATGATTTAAGGGGTTTAGGACTTGAGCAACATAGTAACCTAACTATTATTTTAGCTTTGTCGCACACACACACACACACACACACACACACACACTGTCTAGCCACACTTTTTCGCTGTGATACTGCGAAACAGTCCGTTTGTAGATAACTATATTTATTTACTCCTCTGCAGGAGTTAGGCACAAGGCCAGTTTTATCTTACTCTCACAAGTAAGATGTGACCACAGCTTGGGTCGAGTAAGTGGGGTTAAAAGCCAGCGCTCGAGAGGTGAGCACTCTGGCCATTTAAAAATTGCCTGGACAGCCCCGTCGGTATTCCCCGGTAGGGGCGCCTCAAGCAGTAAGCAATAAACTTACTCCTCCCCAAAGAGGGGAGGCGAAGCCTGGGAGGGTGGACCTCCTAGAACTGCACAGGACAAACCCACAGACAGGTGGAATCAAGTCCCGAAGGACAAGACGACACCCGTCTATAGGGGTGCAGTATCCATCGGAACAGATACTACACTTACTTCCTAGCGTGTGCCAGGTAAGTATATAGATAACTATACGTACCGTATATATATATATATATATATATATATATATATATAATAAGGAACAGGTAGAATAAATACCTTTTGAAGCATTAAAGATGCGATATCAATTTTTTTTTTTTTAAAGAAAAATAATAAATCGAAACCGATTTTTTTTTCTTATTATAAACTAGCATTTTTTTTTTGTTAGTTTAAAGTGATACAGATATTTCGCCCAAAACTTGGCATCCTCGGTGTGTAATATATCCTGATGTCATCGGTTTCGATTTATTATTTTTCTTTTAAAAAAAAAAAAAATGATATCGCATCTTTAATGCTTCAAAAGGTATTTATTCTACCTGTTCCTTATTAAATTTAACAATAGATGCTTCTTAAAAAAAAATATGAACCTTAAACACTGAAATATTTAATTCTGACTCCTGAAATTTTGACCTAAGAATTCTTATTTTATTACTAGTAATACTTATATATATACATATATATTAAACTTTTAGCATTTTAGCCTGAAGATTCCCCTCGGGGATGAAACGCGGGAGCCTCTGTATAGCTTAATTGCCATAAATATATTTTCATATATAAGTGATATGTGATGAAAAACAGGGTCTGGGATTAGTAGGCCGAAATGCTTAATTCCACTTCCGTCTCGTGAAATTTTAAAAGATCTGCATCTGCCTAAAACGCCTAAAGCAATTACTTTGACTCTCACTCAACAGCCCTGCTACTAAAAACTGTAGATTATAATAAAATAATAGGAAAACGAACCATTCAGATTTCGAGATAATTAAAATCGTCTTTCAAGACGGTTCCGAGTTAGTAATTAAAAAAGAATTAATCTGGATCCTTGGTTCCAAGCTTTCATTCTTCTGAGAAACGGTCGTTACTTGACCATTCAACAATCAAATATGGGTTTAATTGGAAAATTCTTTCTAGAAATAGAAACGGAAAAATCCAAGACCTGCAGACAGAATGACCAGCACATGGTATTAACCTCACCTCCACCACAGGAAGATATGGCACAAGGCCATAAGGTAAGATTAGAAAGGCCAGCACATTTAAAGTAGTGCACTCTGTCTTCACAAAAAATACCTGAGCAGCCCAATCGGCATTCTTCGGTAAGGGTGCCTCAGGTGATTGACGATAAATCAAAAATTTTCTTCAAAGATAGATAGTAAAGCCTGGGAGGGTGCACTTTCTCGGACTGCACTGAACCAAACTTCAGCCCAACAAGGCAAGGCAGCTGGTGCCGTGGCGGCTCACCTTGTTGGACTCATTGTCATTGTGGAGTGCTGAAAAGAATGACCATCGCACACACACACACATACACAATCGGTAGGTGTAGAACTGCACCCTAGCAAATAAAATAATGGTATTGAAAGATAAACATTTTTGACTCACACATATGGGTGATTAGCACTAGAACCTTCCCACCCCTTTCCTTAGATGGATCCGTCGACAGACAATGACAGGATGACATCAGAATAAAACAAGAATCACCAGTCAGACAATTGCAACTGCTGCTGCTGTTTTTTTTGTTTTTTTGGGGTTTTTTTTTTTTTTACTTGCCTTGGCTAAACGGGCCGGCAACTGAGTCAGTATCTGAAAATGACACTTGCTTGCCTACAGAAAATGGGGTAAGGACATTGCAGATCTGCTTTAAGAAAACGAAGAGAGGGGGGGGGGGGCAATGCTTGATATGACAAGTGTGAGTGGGGAGATGTTGGAGTATTGGATCTGGATAAGTATTTTTGGGAGAAGGTCATCCTGTGTGTCAGACTGAGAATTTTTTTAATTTTTTTTATCTCTAGCCGACAGACTCTGTGGAATTTGGTGGACTAAAATGTGAAGAATTTATCGAATTCAGCGCTGAAGAATTTCTACGCTAAGAATTTGGTCCGCTGTTGACTGATCTTGCCTGCAAAGAGTGCCTCTCTAATATATAGCAAACCTATGTGCTCTTCAGAGCCAAATAAGTCATAGTTTTCTGAATTCATATAAAAATGATTTCTCTTATTTTTATTTATTTACAAGAAGGCCTTACCCGACGTTGCCCAGTGATGAATGAGAACCCCTGCTCCCAGCTCTGAACCGTATTTTACCACTTTGATAACGTAGTGTAATTTTAAAGTTCTTTTCTTTATTTACATCATCCTCTTACTCTCCATCTCTTATGTTGCTGCTACTACTGCTACTCCCTCTATTTTCCTACTCCCACCACGTATCGTCTCATTCGTCCTTCCTCCCACCATCTAAAACATTAAATTTGCAAACAAGCAAGCAAGATTATTAGTTTTAGTATTTATATAGATTTTAAAATGACCTTCTCATAAAACGTGTATGTGAGGCTCTTGCTTATCCGTATGCAAATGAAGTAATAATATATTGTTATAGTTTTTTGTTTTTAATTATATTTCATAACTAATAAAGCTTGCCGAACTCTGATGCAATTAATATACACAATTAAAAATCGTACCTTGTTCGTGATCAGTCATTGTTGCACGTTTCGTTTTGTGTCAACATTTGTATAAGTGTGTGTGTATATATATATATATTATTTCATATATATATATATATATATATATATATATATATACTAAAAAATGTGAACCGTTGGGTCATCTCTTGAACCAAGTTAAATTTGTTGAATTAGGAAAAAGTTTGCAAAGCCAGTTAAATATAAAAGAAATAAAGAAAAAAATCTAAAATTAGCCTTGTTTTGCTTGCTATATATGTAATTGTGGTCCCAACGAGGTACACAATAGTATCGAAACATGAATTGATTTGTGTAGACCATTTTAAATGTTTATATGAAGTGTGTATGTATATATATATATATAATATTTTTCTCTTCAACTATGGGTTGAATAGTATTACTGTCTGTGGGAATACCCCTTTTATTTGTTTATAATGGACTATTCCAATCTTTTCATTCTTTCCTTTATTACTTTCGACTGTTAATAAATAGAGAGCGAAAGAGTGATGAGAGTGAAAGGCGACCTAAAGAATAAGAGCCAAATGGAGAGGTCAGATAACATACAGTGAGAGGGAGAAAGTGATAGATAGTAAGAGATTAGTCACTTGATGAGTTAATTGCAAATTACAGCTAATTAGAACAATTAAAATGCAAGTTCCTTTTTTCAAACATAATTCAACCCCCAAACCGAGAAATATTTTAGCATGCGTTTTGTGTGATTCAAATACATAGGGAAAAAGCCTTAGGAAAACAAATGTTAATTAACTAAGTTTTAATACACACACACATATATATATATATATATATATATATATATATATATTATACTAGACCGCCCATTAAAAATATTCTAATTTAATCATTTTTTTTTATTATTTTAAAATGCCTAGTCACAAAAAAATGTTTTATGGTTTCTTGACCTTTTGGCTAAGATCAAAGTGTAGTATCTGTTCTCGACATCTCAGCAATTTTTGGTACTTTACTGAAGCCGGAAGTAAATTATCTTCCTTGCAAATGAAATTCTAAATAAGTTTTTAAACGCCATCATCTTTTTTTATAAAATGTCTTTATCTTATCTTATTTTATTTATAATTATAATAATAGTTCTATCGATAAAACGATTGCATATGTAGAAGAAAATTTGACGATACAAAGTAGAAAGGTATATTACAGAATATTAATTTATTAAAAACTTAAAAATAAATAAATATGCAAATGAGCAAAATCGAGATTTGTTTGAGTGAGTTGATGGTGCCTATATATAAAGGGTATTTCAATATATTATTATATCATTAGAATTAAATAAGTCTAACGTGTTTTGATGTGAATATAGTTAGGATAGATTGAAAAAAAACGTTCGCATTTATTCATTTAGATGTAGTAGTAGTAGTAGTAGAGAAAAAGAAGTGAAACTTGTTGATTGGCTATTAGTAATAATGAGAATTGATATAATTGCAGAGCAAAGGGAGTGGGAGGGTGACCATTTGGAGGACGGCCTCCTTTGTTGTTTAGATGCTGGCGTTTCGTTATATAATGTTTATTTATGAGTCATAATATCTTTCTTATTTCAGCTCTGAGGCAGTGAACCCTAACCACTGTGACCTATCAAGGCAGTCATCCATAAAAAAAAAAGTTTAACAAAGAAACAATGATTCCTATTTATCTCCATTACTTGAGCCAGTAAGGTTACTTGGTATTGCCTAGGTTGAAGCATTATAAAATAAGTTGTGAGATAACTTGTAAGATTCTTATTATTCTGATAGTTTTCACATCTATAATGATACTAGACGACCCGTGGCCCATTGAATCAAAGTTGATACATTGTACATTTAGTGCCTTGAACCAATTGTGAAGATATTTTAAAAGTACATTTTATATTAATTAGTAATTTATGGAACATGTATTAGATTTGAATAAATTTTATAACTATTTACAAAACAGTCTTATCTAATATATACAGTTATCTTGTAGTTTCAAAGTCAGGCCCAAATAGCATTTAAGGTGACAAATCAAACTCTGCTTCTGTCTAGCCAATTTTCGTTTGTTATTGTTGTACCATGTTATTGGCAATATAATAGCATACTTTTCTACAATTTATTTTAGTTCATTTGGGCCGGACTAAATAATGTGAAATATTTTTAAATAATCACCTAAAAATAAAAATCAGCATGGGGATAACTCATATTTTTCATTGAAGATTAATAAGAGTTGTCTACCGTTACAACTTATTTTTAACCAAAAAAATATTATTTATGTATTCATCAACGTTTCGTCTTTATTATAAGACTTCCTCAGGCCGCTTATGAAAAAGATAAATTATGAGATACATAACCGGCCCCAATTTTAAGCTCACACCTGCTGCCACTTCTGTTTCAAACATTTGGTACTTATTTATTTTTCTTCCGACAATCATCCTGAGGAAGTCTTATAATTAAGATGAAACGTTGATGAATACATAAATAATAATTTTTGGTTTTCCTTTTTCAATTTCCATATATATATATATATATATATATATTAGTCACTGTCCATATAGCCGACCTGAGCGGTCACAGGTCGTCTATGTTCTCTGTTTTAATGGATGACGTCATCCTTTTGTTATTTCCACATTTAAAGGATCTTCCCGGTGCATTCAGCCTCTGGTTTGGTAGATGACGTCATCCAGTGTGCATGGAGACAGACATAGAAAATCCAGTTTTAATAGTAGATAGATGAGAGAGGTCTGATTGATCCCTTACCTATGTAGGACATTACATGTATCATTTTTTTTCTCTCCTTCAGGTGTTCTCAGCAAAGCATGAAACCTCCCATTTAATTTTTTGTAGTGTGTGGGGGGAGGAGGGTAAACTAAAAGTAAATGACAGAAAATTATAGAAATTATTATAAAAATTTGACAAAATATTGACTTTTTTTTTATGCTGACTATTTTTCGAACTGCTTAATTACAAGCGATGGCTGGAGTTTGCTTAAAAAAATTAAAACTTTTCTAAACTTTCAGTCGTGTTGTAACAATATGGTGTGGTGTTCTATCACATGCAGCAATAATTTAGTCCCTCTCTCGTTGTAGACGACTTCTTTTTACTAATAGCTCCTGTAAACGATATTAAAATAAAGAACAGTACAAAGTCACTTAGATTTGAACAATGGGGTTTTACTTTTTTCTTAACAGTATACATATATACACACATAATACTCCACCCATCCCCGTCGGAGGTTGGGAGGAGCTATCCAAAAACCGTACAGCGCTCTCTGCCAATTCAGTGGAAAAAACCTCCTGTGTGTGACGTAATTGGCAGTACATGTAGCTTACACTCGATTTCTAATGGAAAATTCCATTCTATTTAATTCTAACCTTACATGGAAAAATTCCCGTTCAAACCTTATTTTTACACACCCGCATCTAAATTTTTACATAAGCAGCAATAATAATGTTCTGTGCATGTGCAATCCCCAATCCTTTGTGTGTACTAGGCCAAACCTTCCCTGACTTCGTATGCAACCATTGGGCTTTGCGGCTCTGGGTGTCAGAGATAAAAACTTGCAATCTTGTAGATAAAATGGCTACAGCCAACGAGGAGGACTTTATGCAAATCAAACCAATACTGAGGCACGACTTCGTGACCCCTGGGCAGAAGTCTGATTCACGCCACAATAATAAAAGCAAAGACGTTTAACTTTATTTTTATTTATAATAAAGCCCCATTGTAACGTAGTCTGGGGTTCCTTAGATTCCCCCAGTTCGTTCATTTTGTTGATGGAACTTGCTGGTCATATTTCTGTAGTCACAGTGGTGATGTGGCAGCCAAAGCTTACGTCTTTTACTCTCCGTCGTTGTAAACGCCTTCTTCTTCTACGTCAGATTCGTGGCTTCCTGTCTGTGACGTAACTGCCGGGACACATAGCTCTCACTCAACTTCTAATTGGAAAATTCCTCTCTACTTAATTTTAACCTTACATGAAATTTACTATTCTAGTCCTATTTTTACACACCTGCATCTAAATATTGCTGCCCTATAACAAGATTAAATACAATAAATATAATTCTGGTGTAGCGCATTGTGTATGGTCATTAGTTTCTTAGTCTTCTGATCCAGATGCCTAGTTCTTCTTTTGTCCAACCTATGAAGGGTGCAGAATATCTTACTAGGGTCATTGCCCAGGTATTAGTATTTATTCCTTTTATCATTTCTACTATATAATTTGATTAGCATAACCAAATTATTATTATTATTATGTAGAATTAGTATTATTCTTTATTTGTATTATATAGAAGTAAAGAGACTTATTATTTTGCACTCTAATTTACATGTGAGTTTGTGGTTTGTACAGACAAATGTTTGTAAATTAAATAACGACGCTTGAAAAAGAGTCCCTCTTTCTCTAAATGCTTGCAGAGACTGTAAGAAATATTAGAGAGTGGTTAAAATAACATAGTGAAAGGAGATGAGAGAAATACATAGCTCAGAGAAAAGGATGTGTAACTTGTTGAGTTAATTATAAAACAATTAAAACAGAATTCTTTTTCAAACATAACTCAATCCCAGAACTAAAGTATATTTTGGCATTATTTGTGTTAGTAAAGTATATAGGAAAAAAGCGTTAGGGAAATAAACGTTGATTAACTCACACTTAGTATAATACCAAATAATGACCGCTTTCATTTGTGGGCAACGTTAGTATTAAAATATATACAAAAATGCATACCTATTACAAATGGAGATTTAGTATCTGTCTGAAGCAATATTATCACTTCTATTAATGTACTATCTTCCGATGCTTAATTCCGGGATATGTTCGCTCGTCATGAGACCATCATCCCAGGCATTACCTCCTCCTTTGATGGGTGGGGTAGTGTAGTATCTGTTCTGTTAACATGAGACCATCATCCCAGGCATTACCTCCTCCTTTGGTGGGTGGGGTAGTGTAGTATCTGTTCTGTTATCATGAGACGATCCTCCCAGGCATTACCTCCTCCTTGGGGGTGGGGGGGTCGCATACGTCAACAAGAAATTGTCACAAATGGCTGTTAACTAGCAAACTTAACACGTACATTATATATATATACTAGCAAAGACATGCTCCCCCCCCAGTCGCATATTTTTTCTCGTTATTATAATTGATGCTTAAAAGTTTGAAAAACACATAATCAGTAGAAAGAGTGGAAAAGGCAAAAAGGTTGATAATACTTGTCTGGTTATTTGATGCAATCATGAAACTGGTTTCTGATTGGATATGGACTCAATAAATTGGACTAAATATACATAGATTTTTATGTTTTTGGGGTTTTTTTTTAGATATATTCTTGATGTTAGCAATCATGCTGATGAAGTGATTATACAAAGCTGATAAAATATTCCGGTTCTCATGAGGAAATCGTGAGAGATTTCCTTATGGAGAAGAGAAACGAAATCTTTTCTATGAGAGACAAAAATAACAAAATACAGGAGGGAGGTGGGGGGGGGGGGGCATTCATTTACATTTTCTGAAAGCAAAACTTTTTTATTTATTTTACTTTTTCTCTACAAACCTCATCTATCTATGTATATATATATTTATATATTTAACGTCACTGTTTCCTTGTCTAGAGGTCAGACGTCTTTTAATATTTTGTGAGCTCAATCTCTAGTTCTCACAGTTCAACAGGTAGACTGTCTCAAAACTCCACTCTGTCCGACCTCGTCCAGTCGTGATGAATCTTGAGGTCACAAACTTTCAGTTCCCATGAACATTTTAGTATCAATATCTTCGCTGATCATATAGCTTCTCTCCATGTTATTGAACTCTTTCTCATTAATCGGCCACCTTTTAACTTCTGTGTGTATTTATGAACTTATGTATGGATGGAAAAGGAGGGACAGAGTATATGTACTACTAGTCACTTTCCATGGAGCAAACTGCATAAATAAGGGATCACTTCTACCAAATTTCATGTTCCTAGGTTTAATAGCCTAAAACTAATTACTGGACATATACATAAAAACTGATAGATACACATCTCTCGTACATATTTGTGTACGGACACATCTATACATTAGATCAGGGGTGGGCAACCTTTTCAGAGTGAGGGCCAGATGAGACTTTTGGAAGGAGATCGCGGGCCGGAGTGAAAAACGAAATCTCAGAATTACTATATTTTGTTTACATGAATAAATTGTACAAAAATTGCATTGAACACTCTACGAATCTGATATTTTTTCTCAAGAGACTTCTGTACGTGATGTTATAAAAGGCGCCGACGAAGAGTCATTTTGGAATCATAAAAAATAATGACAGGGGAAGTAGCAAGTTGATCCAGCATTCGTTTTGACACACCTCACATAAGTTCTATGTTTTATGCCCTTTCCTCGTCTCTCGTTTCCTCTTTGCCTCTCTCTTTCTCGTTTTCTATTTTTATCTCAGGCCAAGGATTTGAAATTAATAGTTAAAGAAAAATGAAATATACCTGCATCATCGCTCGCTGATATTTATACATTTGTATCCCACTGTAAATCTTAATTGAAACCTACTTTTACGTCTATGTCACAAAATGATATGAGTTTTACTGGGAGGTCCGCGGGCCGGATTGCAATAATAAAGCATAGCAGGGTGGCGGGCCGGACGCTAAGTCTTCGCGGGCCGGAGGTTGCCCGCCCCTGCATTAGATGTTGCTCGGTAAGAAAAGAAAAAAGCTCCAATTTTCTGTGGACCATTTAAAGAAAAGGTAAAATTTGATTGGCTGCTTTACAGCTTTCAATCAGGAGGTGCGAGGCAGTGTAATCTATGCTCGTCCATAATAAAAAAAAAGACAGTTTTTTTTGTTTTGTATTTTAGAATTAAAAAAAATAGAGGGCATATCAGAGAGTCGGCTTGGTAAGGGGTGTGTGATGTGAAAAGACCTGGAACTCGCGATGATCCAAACAAAATACTTCATTTACGATACCCTTCAGCACCTCAGTTATTAAAAGTAGTGTTAGAGATGCAGATGGATATGTACACTCGTCCATCTGCATGTCATGCATTCATTGTTGTTATGTAGATATGTGTAATATCTATTTAAGATAGTTGAGGATATATGACTTGTTTACAATAGGTATTTTGTTTTAACATTAAATAACATATTGGCTTGAAACAAAACAAACCAATCTATATTGATTAAATTCGAACTTTGTTCACCTGAACACATGGAGTAATATTAAGATTGTAGGGAATTATAATATATATATATATATGTATGTATATATATATGTATATGTATATAGCATAATATAAAATGAAAGTTATAAAATAAGGTGCGAATCAAATTTTATTAGAATTCAATGTTCAGGCAAAGTACCTTAAAGTCCTTAACTCATGAGTTTTCAAAGAAAATTCTTCTCCTCAGAGGACCGTTACTGCAATGACATTACTGCAGGTAATAAAATTAAACTTTGAAAATATATAAAAAAGATATATAAAAATACATAAAAGTATATAAAACATCAAATATATCAGCCCAAAACATACTTGTTTGTTAAAGCTATACAGTCCATCCAAGTCATACAATTTAAAACACATTCAGGAAAGATATCCAAGATGTTGATTGAAAAGTGATCCAGGTGGTGAATGGTAGTCCAAAAACGAAAAAATATCCAAGCGGGAAACCCGTTTGCAATCGATGCAGTAAATGACAGTGAAAAATGTATCCAAGGTGTATGCAAATTAATAAAACGATAAAGAAACCAAAACATATGAAAAGTTCAGAAAACTCACTTGGTGTTCGAATAATTATAATGTTCAAAATTCAGTGTTCTTATGAGGTGATCGGAATAGTGTAAACCATAACTCCCTGGTTAAATATAACTCCGGTAAATCCAATTCGAATAAAATTAAACCAACCTGATGTATATATATATGTATATCTAGGCAGCATCTTCTCTTGCAGGCAAGTATTGATGAATATAAGAGACAACTCATGTCTAGATATCCTTTGGTAGATCCTTTCAATAGTTCGAATCAGGATCTTAGTTTCGGAGAGGAATTGGCTGAGGAATTTGTCATAATTTGCATTTGTCTCCCAAGTACTTTTGGACCCATCTGGGTCCATCTTCGGAGGAATGAGGTTAATCAGGTCTAGACTATGGCAAATTCATCAGCCAATTCCCCTCTGAAACTAAGATCCTAATTCGGACTATTGAAAGGATCTACCAAAGGATATCTTGTCTCTTGCCTTTTGGCTAAGATCAAAGTGTAGTATCTGTTCCGATGGATACTGCACCCCATAGACTGGTATTGTCTTGGCCTTCGGGGCTTGATTTACGCCGGTCTATGGGTCTGTCCTGTGCAGTTCTAGGAGGTCCACCCTCCCAGGCTTCGCCTTCCCTCTTTGGGGAGAAGTAAGTTTATTGCTTACTGCCTGAGGCGCCCCTACCGGGGAATGCCGACAGGGCTGCCCAGGCAATTTTTAATGGCCAGAGTGCTCACCTCTCGGGCGCTGGCTTTTCAAACCCCACTTTCCCGACCCGACCTTGGGTCACATCTTATGGGAGTAAGATAAAACTCTCCTTGTGCCTAACTCCTGGAGAGGAGTAAATCAATATATATATATATATAATCAGGTCGAGAATTCTTCTTGGATTCTCCTGACTCGTTTGCTCCAACCAATTAAGATTTTTAATTTTTTAAATATTGTTTAAATCTGTTTACGTTTTCATATTAAAAAAGTTATGTGTTATGATTACTTTTTTAGATGTTAAATTTATGAAAATACTTAATAATAAAGACCTGGCCAGAGACATGTTAGTTTTTTGAGGGTCAATTTCTAAAAGCCGTCCAACACATGCTAGCATGTAAAACAGACATTAAACCGAATATGATAACATGAACATTTAAGGGAACAACGCAAACCTAAGCTATATAAATAAATTTGTCAAGAAAAAGTTATTTTAATTGGACATAATTTTCTTCCAAAATGTTAATCTTTTCATGTGAGGATTTGCGAAAAAGTTTTATATTATTCTCAGAAAATGTTTAATGATGTCAGATTGCTTTTAAAAAAAATTGCCATTCAACATTAGAAAAATATTTCTTTTCATTTGGGTTTTTCGTATTTGGTCTGATTATTTGCATATGTTTACAATTCCTTCCGAAAATGATTAAGGCTAGTCGAAAGCTCGAGAAATAAAGAAAAAAAAAAAAAGTTCAAGAGAAAATGTTTATTTACTTTACAGTCTGAGTTAGATAAGAAGTGTTAGAATTTTAGAATGATCAAGAGGAATTAAAACAATTTTTTAAGTGTTTAATTGAAAAGATAGATAAAAAGAAATCCCTAAAGAGGCATAAAAAACAAATACACAAATAATAATGATGATGGTAATGATAATAGTGATAATAACAAGCCGCGCGTGTGTGGTCCCCCTCTGTATGTGACTCGATGTGGCGAGTGTAAAATGCAATAAATTTGGGAAATTTGGAGCATTTTTGACCCCCTGGGGGCGCGAACCAGAATTTTTCTGAGGTCAAGGATGCTCATTTTATATCCAGAACAATTGCCTCTACATTTTGGCCAAGTTTCAGAAAAATTGAATGGATGGATCAAACGTTATGGGAGAAAAGGGTCATTTTTTGCCATTTTGGGGGCTTTTGACCCCCTGGGGGCGCGAACCAGATTTTTTCCAAGGTCAGCGATACTTATTTTCTATTAGGAACAATTGCCTCCACATTTTGGCAAAGTTTCAGAGAAATTGAATGGATGGATGAAAAGTTATGGGGCAAAAAATGTCATTTTTTGCCATTTCGGGGCCTTTTGACCTCCTGGGGGGCTAACCAGATTTTTTTCAAAAATCTGAGAATGTCACTTTCTAACCTGACCAAAGTTACAACTTCATGCAAAATTTCAGAGAAATTCAATGGATGGTTGCGGAGAAAAATCCGGACGGACGGACGTGCCTTAAAACATAAGTCCCCTGATTTCTAAAATCAGGGGACCAATAATAATAGCCAAGTAGAAAGAACCTCAAGGTTTTTGTTTTGTTTTTTCGACCTTTCTTTTGTTAGTGTCCTTCTGAATCAGCCAATTAAATTACCATCTTTTATTTCTGTCTCTTTATCTTCTCATCCTTCAACACGATGCCATCTCTACAACAGGGTTCAGATGCAATAATTAGATGTGTCTTTTGGGGCAAAAGCCTTTGCAGAAATAAACAAGGGTCAAACTTGTTGAGGTGGCGATGGGAAATGATATACATCTCTATATATGAAGTTAGGTAGTTGTATATGTGTGTGCAGAGTGTCTAGAATTAAAATCATTTAATGGATTTTTATCGAAATAAGGATTTTAGACATAAGGTTTAGAAGGTAACATATATCTTGATTTTAATCTTGATAAGAGGGGGGTTGGTCATCCTGTCTATCCTACTCTTAACTAGACATATTTGATCCATTCGTCCATGCACAGTTCCTTTTCTTCATTCATCATTTGTCCGTTACTTTCACTTTAGCATTCACCACAATACCACATTTACTCTATTTACTACCCTAATTAAAATATTCTCAATGGTTTAAAATCAAATTTTATTTAAAAAAAGATATTTACAATTTAATTGGAAAAAAGATGGGAGGGGGAGAAAAAAAAAAAAAACTACCCAAAAAGTGAGAAAAGCAAAGAAACCAAATCAAAGCAGGCACTAGTGTTCACTGCATTTCTCCCAATTTCAGTTTCCTCTTTTAAAATCCCAACAGGGACAATGGCGGCCACAACTGAAAATAAAAAGGTCATCAACTTCTATTTGCTAATTGCTCTTTTCCCTATCAAATTCCAATCTTTTTTTGGAGATTTTATGTTTATTTTTCCCACTATTCTTTTTTTTTTTTTATCATAAAAGGATTGGGACAATTACAATCAAATGTCAATTTTTATCTCAACGTAAAACAACGAAAACTAATTTCTCCCTCAAAATCATGATACTGAATCGCCATTGGTATTTACTCGTCTCGGCCAAATCTAATCTAATCTAATCAATGTTGGAAGTCACAGCGATATTTCAAATATTTAAGTAACCAACCACAAAACAAACAAGCGTTCATTCAATCTACGCGTTTAGTGATGAAAATGCTATTTCAAACTTAAACGTGACAGACTGGTGAATATTATATCTAAAAGCCTGACAGACCGATGAAAATACTATTTCAAACTTAAGTGTTATCTCTCTTTCTTTTTTTTTTCTCCAGCTATGAGTTAAATAGTATTAACAATTGTGGTGACATTCCCTACTGTTTATAATGGATAATTCCAATCTTCTGTTTTATAGTTCGTTTTATTACATTTGACTGCTAATAAACAGAAAGTGAGAGTGACGACAGCGAGAGTGATAGATACTGTCTAAAATAAAAGCAGGGGGAGGGGAACCACATACAGTGAGAGGGTGAGAGTAATAGACAGAAACTTAGTAAGAAATGGGTGACTTGGTGAGTTAATTGCAAATTACAGCTAATTAAAACAATTAAAATGTATTTTTGTTTTTCAAACATAACTCAATCCGAATACCAAGGAATATTTTAATGTATTTTGCGTGATTAAAATATATAGGGAAAAAAACCTTAAGGAAACAAACGGTGAGTAACTCAGCTTTAGTATAATAATAGATGTACTAGCAGGACCCTGTGGAAATTCCACGGTGTTTTCTACATCAATCTGTATAATTTACTGTTAATAATAATATTTCTTTTGAAATAATGTCTGTCTGTCAGGATCAATACTATGGAGAGAAAAAAAATGACTCTTTCTTCTTCCGTAAAAATAATTGTCATTTTCAGCTTAATATTCTTTAAATAAATCAAACGAATATGTATCTTCTTTATTTATTTATTTAAAATTGTAGCAATTTAATTCGTTTTAAAATAAATATATCCTCGGTTTTCTTACCGTAAAAATAATTGTCAGGTAAATATTCTTCAAATCAGTAAAACGAAAGTCACTTTTTGAAATGTATTTATTTCAAATTGTAGTTTTAGTAGACAATTTGATTTGGGAACAATTCATTTAAAAATTAATAAAAGTCGGACATTTTTACCTTAGCAACATCAATATAATCACCATTGCTCATTTTTTTAATTTGTGTGAAAGGTGATAACGTACGTACCAACATGAAGTGCCGTAGCGTATTATTATATAGATAATTTTTAACAGATATAGTAGTATTTGAGAAATTGAAGAATTTTTTTTTAAATACAAATTAGCAATCGATTCTTTTTTTTTTTTTTTCAAGTATTTTATGCTTTCATACTTTTCACTGGAGTGACTTTTTAAAGAGTGTTATGACAATGTTTAAAATCACTATCTGTTTGTTGTACCGGTTGCATTTATAAGGCTAACGACTCCCAATGTTATACGTTCGTATTAAGTTGTTACATAGCAATAGCAGTGAGTTGCATTTTTTTTTTCAACACTGTCATCATGAGTTTAGTCTGCTGACCTAAAAACTTAAGTTAAAGTCATCAGGCTTCTTTTTTTTTTTTTTTTTTTAACTAACAGACCGGTAGTTTGCTACCAGTTGTTGCCAGAAACGAACAATTTTTTTTTCTTCCCTTCTTACGAGACCCGGTTTTAGTTACTCTTAACAGCCTCGCTTATGACATTCACACATTCTCCAACTCAACCCTGTCTGATTTTTTATTTGCTGTCTCTTTCTGAAAATAAAAAATACAATAGTATTTATGAGAGTTTAGACCCCCTTTTTTTTTTACACATCACATCTGAATAACGACTGTCTGCATTTTTTTTTAGCATTTAAAACAGTGCTACACTTAGCTATTATTAAGCTAAATAAGCATTAGCCGAGATCCACAAACCTTTGGGTCCTCATTTTCATAAATATATTTTATTTTTTATAATCAGTTTTTATTCTTTGATGCTGTCATTTTTTTAAGAGGATTATTTTAATATTAAAAAAATATATGGGCTCAATTGTAGCTGAAAAAGAATATATCAGCTTTCTGGGTGTGTCTTGTGTAGTTTTTGATTTTTAAATAGAAGACTAGCTGTATCTACCTGGGATCCAGTGATGTCATTTTAGTTTTTAATGTTTATTTGTTGCACATTTTTAAACTCTTTATTATGTTCTTCAATTTAAAATGAGTTATAAAACTTGCTGATTTTTATTTTTAGGTGATTATTTAAAAATGTTTCAGACTAAGTATTATTTTTTTAATGAATTGTAGCAAAGTAAGTTATATTGCCAATAACACGGTACAACAATAACAAATGTAAATTGCCTAGTCAGAAGAAACATTTTATTTGTCAGCTTAAATGCGATTCAGGCCTGATTTTGACAATCTGACAAGGTAAATTGATGTTAGATTAGTAAATGTTTCTTTTATTAAAATAAAACAGTATTTACGAGGCAATCTTTAATCGTATGTTAAAAATATTTTATAATTCCAAAAAAAATTATTTTGATGGGTGGTAAGCTTTTGTCTGTTTTTCAACTTTTGCAGCAGACTTTTGTTGCTACAATCAGAAAAGAAAAAAAATAGCTTCCTTGGCCTTTTGGCTCGGAGCAAAGTGTAGTATCTGTTCTGATACTACACTTCACCTTTTCTGTCCTCGGTCAGTGAAGGGGAAATTCTTCTAGACTGAGGCAATTTTTATTCCAATCCAGAGTGCCCCTTTTGGAGAGCTGAATTTTCCCCCACATTAAAAACCGACCTTGTGTCTAATTCTGCCCTCGTGGGGAAGCAAGTAAATAAGGACAATCCACTATGCATACTGCATTAGCAAAGTTGTATAGTTTTTATTACGTGGTCAGTCAGTCGGTTACATTGTTGGTCTGATATTAATTCCAGCATACCTTCATAATTTTTATTTAATTATATATTGTCTAAATTAACATTTCGCCCATATTGTCTTATCTACACTGTTACCAGTTGGCCTTTTGGCTAAGATCAAAGTGTAGTATCTGTTCCGATGGATACTGCACCTCATAGACTGGTAATGTCTTGGCCTTCGGGGATTGATTTACGCCTGTCTATGGGTCTGTCCTGTGCAGTTCTAGGAGGTCCACCCTCCCAGGCTTCGCTTCCCCTCTTTGGGGAGGAGTAAGTTTATTGCTTACTGCCTGAGGCGCCCCTACCGGGGAATGCCGACGGGGCTGCCCAGACAATTTTTAATGGCCAGAGTGCTCACCTCTTGGGCGCTGGCTTTTCAAACCCACTTTCCCGACCCGACCTTGGGTCACATCTTACTTGTGGGAGTAGGATAAAAACTGGCCTTGTGCCTAACTCCTGAAGAGGAGTAAATCAATACACTGTTAACCAGGGACAGGAGCTAAGTAGGGTGACCTTTTCAAATTTTCATCAAAAGGGGAACGTGGTCATAGGTTAGCAACCAACCACAGACATGTGCACAATTAGTTCGTTTACAAACATATTTTATTATTACATACAAATAAGAATTCGTGTGAATATTAATTTGAAAAATTAGGCTCCCAATATGTGGAGTAGGTATTTACCTCCTCCTCCTCCTCACTACGAGAAGATGTGACATAAGGTCGAAGGTGGGAATTGAAAAGCCAGCACAAAATAAGCCTGTGCCTGAGCAGCCCCGTCGGCATTCCCTGGTAGGGGTGCCTCAGATGATTAGCAGTAAACTAACCCCTTCTCAAAGGGTGGGAAGGTAAAGCTTGGGAGGGTGGACTTCCTAGAACTGCATCGAATCATATCTCGGCCCGACAGAAGCAAGGTCACCAATTCAAAAATGGTCCCGACTTTACCGGATGACAGATTATCGAGGATATGTCCTTGATTAGTATGAAGAACACAACCAGTCCAAAAACTGGTTCAACTAAGTTGGCACCAGATGGAGGCTGGCTGGCTACCTGCCCCAAGAGATGCACAAAACTGGTCAGCTGAGAGATGAGCAGGTTACAAACTTAATTGAAACTGTATTGGTATTTATTAACTGTCCCACAAAGGCAAAATGTGATATGAGGTCAATGTGGGTGACCCAATGTGACATTGGGTCATTTACAAAAATTCCCTTTCTTCATCATTCCTCATAGTGGGACAGGGAAACACCAGAAATAACAAGGCCAGTAAATAACATCTATAAAGTTTATATTTATTATTTTTTCTCTGACTTCCCTCTCCCATGTTTAAAGCTAAATAATGTATGTTAAATGAGCAATGCTCAAAAATGCGGGCAGTCCTTATTTAGATGTGATGTGTAAAAAAGAAAAGAGTCTAAACTTTCATAAATACTATTTTATTTTTTTTATTTTCAGAAAAAGATTACAAATAATCAGACAGGGTTGAGTTGGAGAATGTGTGAATGTCTACGACCTTTTAGATTTTTATGCGTCTCTGGGTCTCTGGCGTTGGACGCGTAGCTATTAGTGTGTGTGTGTGTGTATATATATATGTAATATAATATATATATATATATATATATATATATATATATATATATATATATATATATATTATATTACATATATATATGTGTGTGTGTGCATATACAGGAGAATTTAGAAGATCAAGTAATGTTTACATTACTTGGTCTTCTAAATTCTCTTAACCTTAAAAAAAAAATTTCTAAAAGATGTGCCACCCCTTATATATATATATATATATATATATATATATATATATATATATATATATATATATATATATATATATATATATATATATATATATATGAGAGAGAGAGAAAGATTAGAAAAGGGGAGTGGGGTTTGGGAAAGTTTTTTAGGCCGAGAGCCGCCGATTATGATGACATAGTCTTGTAGAATTGTGAAATCCAACACCATAAACTGATAACCGCTTTTTACCTTTTATGCTCTTGTTTTGGGGTTTGTTTGTTTTTCTTTTTGTGTTTATCTGAACTTTTAGGGGTCAATTGCTGAATGTCTGGAAAATGAATTCCTTTTTTTTACCCCATGAAATAGATATTTCATGTTTTCTGTTTGAAAATTCTACATTTTTGTAACCCCCTACTTTTTCTCCTTAACGTTTTATATTTTGTTTCCTTTTTCAAAATGAGTTAAGTCAGAACGACTTTTATTTTTCTTTCGCCATTTTTCTTTTTCTCCTCGACATTTCTTTCCTCTCTTCTGTTTTAACTATTATTTAATCTTTTTGAACAAATTTATGAAACACAAACTTAAAATAACTGCGTTGTTGCAGGCAGACTTAAAAGCTGTCGGCGAGGATTGTATTAGTAAACGGGTTTGATTAAACAATAAAAGCCTAAAGAACAAATAAGTTTAATTATCATGATGTCACAGAAGTGTTCTGTTCGCTTATACAATTAACCACTTAATTACTGAGTTGTTTACTTTCCAATTCATTTATACTGTTTGGAAAGGTATGAACCCTAACCCCACCCAGCAACTTATCGTATACAATTAATTAAACACAAGTTATTATTAATAGGTATTGTGTGTCATCATTAAATAATCCCAAAACGGGTTGACTTTTCATTAACGCCTTTTGGCTAGGAGCAAAGTGTAGTATCTGTTTTCATACTACACTTCATCTTTTTTTGTCTTTGAGAAATCCTTCTAGACTGAGGCAATTTTAATTTTTGTCCCAATCCAGGGTGCCTCCTTTTTGAGGAGCTAGATTTTTCCCACATTAAAAACCGATCTTGTGTCTAACTCTGCCCTCCTGGGGAGGCAAGTAAATCTGGACAAACCAAATATTTCCAATGAATGTCTGCCTGGTGCAGAATTCTTCCTTGACGGGTTGAACCGGTTACCTCCAAAGGGTTAGGGTCTGGAAATTTCTTAAGTTCTGTACTTATCCTATATCTTCTAGTGTAAAGCAAAATTTCCATGACAGGATGTCAGTCTGTCGCCAGTTATACTTTTCAGCCAACCTGGATGAAGTTTGCACAGGGATCCGGCTGGCCCTACGATCGGAGTGAGGTATGGTTCTGTCAGGTTCTAGGAGGCCATCCTATCAGACCTCCTCCTTCTGAAGGGGAGATTAGTTTTTTGTCGGTCGCCTGATGCATCCAAAAGGTCCAATCCTGGCAAATTTTACACTCATCCAGAATGTCCTCTTTTTGGGGGAGCTGTGTCCCCCCCCCCACCCACATTAAACTGATGTCATGTCTAACTTCGCTAGAGATGTGTGTATGCATCTAAAAGAAAGTGCAACAATTGATATCAGTTTATTCTCATGTATTGATTAAGTATCTCATTGTATCTTTGATTAAGTTCGTTTTCAGGGGATTTCAGTAGTTTCTTTATATAAAAACAAAATTTGTATTTCAACTACTACTTTTGATTTGAAAAGGAGGAAACGAAAACAACAGACTTCCTATAACAATATAAAGAGAAATAACCTGATACCTGGTGCGACATTCACTCTGGTTGGGTTGAGTCGGTTTCCTTCAAAGGAGGAAGTTTCTAGGAAATTAAATTCACAAGCGGTCCCCAATCGCATGTATGACCTGGTCAGGTTAGATGACACCTGGTATTCCCAAATTGTCACCCATCTAGTACTGACCAGGCTCATCGTTGTTTAACTTTGGTGATCTAATGAGAACCAGTTTGTGATTATGCCGTGTATAAAGAGAAATAATGGGAAAATCTATTTTAGAACAGATTTTAATGAACATTAAATCAAAATTGAAATTACCTAATTTCGTTATTGTTATGTAAATTGAGCTCCTCAGAATTTGCACTTAAAAAATGTCTGATCCGGTCATTTTAACTCATTTTACAAAACACTTTTTCACATCCTTTTTCACATCTTTTCTTTTTTTCACATCTTTTCTTTTTTTTCACATTTTTTTTTCACATCTTTTCTTTTTTTCACATCTTTACTTATTTTCACATCTTTACTTTTTTTCACATCTTTTCTTTTTTCACATCTTTTTTTTTTTCACATCTTTACTTTTTTTCACATCTTTTCTTTTTTTTCACATCTTTTCTTTTTTTTCACATCTTTTCTTTTTTTCACATCTTTTCTTTTTTTCACATCTTTTCTTTTTTTCACATCTTTTCTTTTTTTCACATTTTTTTTCACATCTTTTCTTTTTTTCACATCTTTTCTTTTTTTTCACTTTTTTTTCACATTTCTTTTTTTTCACATCTTTTCTTTTTTTCACATCTTTTTTTTGCTTGTCTTTTCTTTTTTTTCACATATTTTCTTTTTTCACATATTTTCTTTTTTCACATATTTTCTTTTTTCACATATTTTCTTTTTTCACATATTTTCTTTTTTCCACATATTTTCTTTTTTCCACATATTTTCTTCTTTTTTCCACGTATTTTATCAAATATCTATGTACAGATGAAAAAATCAATCAATTCTTTAGTGATTGATATGAAAACGCTTACCTACAAGAGATATGAAAAAGTATTGCAGACGCAGAAAATATCAAATTTAGTTTTTGTTAGATCATTTACATCATGACTGGAATGACCATGACATTTAATGAGGTAGTTAAAGGGTTAAATGCAGGGCGTACAGACAGCACAGCTACATAATGGACCAAACTGATATATGACACTCCCTGTGTGTGTTTGTAACTGTTGATGTATTATGTCTCTTACAAATAAGGTTATTATTGCTAAAGCCATTCATTCCAATTGATCTTTACAATCACATAAATATGTGATTGTAAAGAGATCTTCTTGTTTATTGGGAAAAAAGAACAACATTAGTGTTGTCGTTTGCTCTGCAAGACGAGAAAAGCCAAAGTAGGACGATGACATGTTAAGCCACGACCTTTCTTTCTCTCCTCGTTTAGCTTCACTCTTTCCTTTTCTTTCTTTTCTTTTCTTTTTTTTTCCTTTTCTTTTTTCCTTTCTTTCCTATTCTTTCCTTTTCTTTCTTTCCTATTCTTTCTTTCCTATTCTTTCTTTCCTATTCTTTCTTTCCTTTTCTTTCTTTCCTATTCTTTCTTTCCTTTTCTTTCTTTCCTTTTCTTTCTTTCCTTTTCTTTCTTTCCTTTTCTTTCTTTCCTTTCTTTCCTTTTCTTTCTTTCCTTTTCTTTCTTTCCTTTTCTTTCTTTCCTTTTCTTTCTTTCCTTTCCTTTCTTTCCTTTCCTTTTCTTTCTTTCCTTTTCTTTCTTTCCTTTTCTTTCTTTCCTTTTCTTTCTTTCCTTTTCTTTCTTTCCTTTTCTTTTCCTGTTCTAAAAAGCAATGTTCACAGGAAAGTGGAAATGGGAGATACTTATAATTAGTTACCTACAACTATGTCTTCACAACCAGGTCACAGCTAATTCACAATTAAAACGTAATCTAATGTTCATTAACCAATCGGAACACTTCCCGCGATTTATCAGAACAAGTGTTTGGAGCCTCACAACTTTGATTTTTAAAAAAGTGATTACTGAGAAGAGTTTCCTGTCGACACCAGAGTGTTGACACAACAAAATGTTAAAAAAACCCGCATGTTTTTAAACGATATACCAACACAACTGCTTTAGAATGGTGAAAACAGCATAGCAGGATGTACATCTACACATGTTGAACTAACACAGTAATGAGCATTAAAGAATATGATATGAATCTTTACAACATAATAAAACGAAAAACATGCAAATCTGACTTGTGTTGTTTCATTCTTCTTTCACTGGTTTTTCGTTCTTTATACTTACATGGCACAGATGACTTATAGGGTTGATGTGCCGTAAAACAAACACCCCCAACTTACAGAATCTTTTAGTCTTCAGGAAATGAAAAGTTAGTAATAATGATTCTATTTGCCGACTTCTTTGTTAATAAAAATGCTGATTTCAAAAATAGGTTCCAGTTCAATTAGGAACCGTTGAAATATCTCCGCTATTTCGCTTGGTTTTAAAAATCAATTTTAGAGAAAATTGATCCTTGGTCTTAAATTGTATTTCTAGACCTCAAATAAAATTCTAATTTAGTTTTTAAAGTGTTGAAAATCCAATTTTAATTCCATATGTTAATCACTGGTTGGCATGTTTTTTATTTGCACAAAAAATATTTTTAATGTTTTAAAATGTTATCATACACACAAAAAAACCTTTGACATAAAATTTAAACTTTAAATGTTTTTTTACACAACAATAAACAAGTTTTAACTGATTTTAACTTACTAGTTAATAATTTGACTGACAAATTATCAAAAAGAAAATGGCCGCAAAAGGTAAAACATTTGGCAAAAAGGTTTAATTTTTTATTTGTTAAAAATTATATTAGAAATTGATTTCATGATAAAAAAAAAAGTATCATTTCAGACCAAAAATTGATTATATCCAACATTTTGGTGAATACCAAGCGAAATGTCAACATATACTTGTCATAAACCGTCTTCATATGTAATAAAATGTTGTTCATTTCATTTATCAGTTTCAATCCTCTCATAATATTCTTCATCATTCAACTGACAATCTTTCCATCTCAATAACCTTTTATTTTCGAGTAGTTTTTAGTCTTGAGAAATGGTAACTCATTAGTAAAAAAATAAATGAAAAATTCCTCTAAAGTTAATGTTAACCTAGTCCCAGATATTACAGTTCAACCTAGGTTTCTTTCTGAATGATGACTTCTACTTCCGCTCACACTTTGCCAGGTTCCCTCGTTAGTACTAAATATGATTTGAGGTAGGGTTAGGTAGGTAACTAGTACAGCTGACATCTGACTAACCTTAAAAGAATCCCGATCTGAAGATGGTTTCTGAAAAGAAAATACTCCAAAAAAAAAAAACGGTCAACTTCTCTACAACAGTTGGCAAATGTTAAGCTCGTATTACAAGAACCATTTCCCTTCTTTTTTTTTTCGGTACCCCCCCCCCTTAAAGTCAACGTGACTAGCAAGTCATCACCCCTCCGCCTCCTCTACCACCCCTCTTTGATAAGTTCTGTCCCTTTCTGGAAATGCAAGATAATTTATGCCAGAGTCTAAACGAGGGTTCTTGAACTCTCTCAATATCAATACTCTTATCACTACCAACGTACCTATCAACGTCGTGCTACAAACTTGTACAAACTAATAAAACATACTTAACTATGATTTGTCCGGTCTATTCTTTGGGTACTTTCTGGGAGTTTCAAGCCATAGACAATTTGTAGACACAGACTGTTTTTGTTCAGCATCCCATGCTTTTGGATATCTCGTATCCGTTGCTGTTTTTTCTTTATTTTTCTCACTCTTAGCAGAGTGTTGGGATTGAACTCACTTGAAATATCTCATTAACTGACGCTTTGATCCTTTAGGTCAAACAACCAGGAGAGAATTTAAAATATTTTTTAATACTAATGAGTCATTACTTACCAAGGCGAAAAGCCACTCAGGAATAAGTGTTAATGAGATTGCCAGTTGAATGATGAATAATATTATGAGAGGATTGGAAACAATGGGTGGAATTAGCAGTATTTGATTACTTAAAAGGACAGCTCGACAAGTATTTGTTAACATTGGACTTTAAAACGACTCTGTTGTAGTCAGCTGGGAAGTAGCCCTGCGATATTGTGTTCCACAGATGGGAAGTTTTGGGAAAGAAATTCTGTTCATGCAATTTTTGTTTGATTTTAGGGGAAGAAAGGAAAGTGGTTGTAGCTAGACGAGTTTTTGCTGTGAATGTTTTAAAAGGAGGAACCAAAGATTGAAGCCCAAGCGAACAGCTGCTATGGAAATAACGATAGAGTAGAGAAAGACTAGCGATGTCTCTTCTGTGAGTAAGGGGCTGTAAGGAAGAAAAGAGATCATACCCCACTAGATTGTGAAGTTTATTTTCTACTCTGTCAAGGCTATGAAAAATGTTATCAATTGCATGACAGCTGTACTACATCTTTTATCTTCTATATAAAGTAGACTTGATTTTTCCCCTCCCAAATCAATTAGAGTATTGATTTACTCCTCTCCAGGAGTTAGGCACAAGGCCAGTTTTTATCTTACTTCCACAAGTAAGATGTGACCCAAGGTCGGGAAAGTGGGGTTTAAAAATTGCCTGGGCAGGAGGGTGGACCTCCTAGAACTGCACAGGACAGACCCATAGACCGGCATAAATCAAGCCCCGAAGGCCAAGACAATACCAGTCTATGGGATGCAATATCCATCGGAACAGATACTACACTTTGATTTTAGCCAAAAGGCCAAGAAAAACTCAAATTAGTTAGAGTAAACAATAAAAATAATGCATCAAACGCATCGACACAGATCACTTCATTCACTTACTCCCTTCGATCGTGTTTCCAGAAACTTTAACTTAGTTTTAAAACCTAAACCAAAAACATTATTATTAGTCCCCCCTGTAAGCCTCTCCCAACTAAGTAAATCAAAGAGAGGGTAGCAAATTGTATTCCCGCTAAGAATTTAGGGGCCATAATACATGCACAACCTTCCATTCGAACATTAAAATATTTAAAATTTGGATTAAATTGTATCGGTAGTCATTAGACACCAATTAAGCAAGATTCCCTGAATTTCAATTTCTTCTGAAGACCTCTTATGCTTGAGCCTCACATTTTAGACATTTTTCAGAATCACATTCATCAAACACAATAAAATACGGTCAATTAGAGAGAAAGACTTTAACACTCCGTCAATTGGTATTATTGTGACTTCTTAAAAAAAAGCTTTAGGTTCCAACACATTTTAACTATCCAATTGAATTGCTTCCCCACGAGGGCAGACACAACAAATCCGTAAACTCTGTCGCAATTGCTATTATTGTATATAAGGCTTCTTTAATTTTTCTTCTACGATCTCTGAGATTTTAACTATCAAATCTACTTGCCTCCCCACGAGGGCAGACCAAAAAATACGGTCATAGCAACCGCAATATTTGTGCATTATAGCCTACAATGGCAATATTTAATAGTTTCAACATAAAATCTGGTTTATATCTGATTATCTTCTTTAAAAAATGTATTACGATTCGATTTTATCGAATCCATACTTAATAGAACAAAATGTCTACTTATATAAGTAGAAATTTTGTTTGCATATTCTCGTCTATCGAACAAAATTGACACTTATTTAACTTCTTTTTTAATCGTTCTTTATCATGATATTCACAACCTTTTCATATCCATGTAACATATTAGCATTCATAGCAGAAATGGTGATATTTGATATTTAATTGTCATAGATTTGTTATTTTAGGTTTAATAAATATTTCTGTGGTGTTATTTATTTTTTAATTTGGTTTTGTTTTAATATTTATACACAAGTGACTGGCTGTACGTACACGGATTTTTGAGGAAGTTTATTTTACTTTCATTTTTTTTTTTTTTATTGCAACTATGCCCTTTTTGGAAAAACAAATTATTTTTTTAAGTTAAATTTATTGATTACAGATTGTTATAAAACTGTTATTGATTACAGATTGTTATAAAATTATAACTAATTCTTTTATAGTAATGTTGTTTTAATCTCTATTTATGAAACTCATCATCATCATCATCATCGGTCCCATGGTCTGGATAACCGTTAGGGCACCAAAGATGACCTGACAACCAGCTTTCTCCAACCCTCATTATCTTCTGCTTTTCTAAGCGTGCTACTTAGCGCCAACTCTGTCCATTCTCGTATGTTGTCCTCCCATCTCTTTTTTTGTGTCTGCCCCTCCTTCTTCCTCCTGGTACAGTTTCTTGCAGGATTGTCTGCGAGACCTGATGAACGTGTGACATGGCCGTACCACTTCATTTTCCTCCTTTTAACAATGGTCAGTGGATCCTCATATGCCATATCTCATCGTTATTGATATT
Organism: Sepiola atlantica; assembly: GCA_963556195.1. NCBI lineage: Eukaryota > Metazoa > Mollusca > Cephalopoda > Sepiida > Sepiolidae > Sepiola > Sepiola atlantica. Next base: position 121,481,987 of record OY744524.1, on the reverse strand, counting down.
CTTGTTCTCAGCTTGATTTTTAAATAGTAGAGCATGTTTAACTACACTAGAAGCCTTATATACAATAATAGCAATTGCGACAGAGTTTAAGGATTTGTTGTGTCTGCCCTCGCGGGGAAGTAACTTAATTGGATAGTTAAAATGTGTTGGAACCTAAAAACTTTTTCGTTATCCCCCCTCCATTTTTTTTTTTTTTTTTTTTTGTGTGTGTGTGCTGAAAAAGAGTCTTGTATGCATGTGCATCATATTTGCCATTAAATATACAAAAGTGTAAATGGTTTGATGTTTGATATCAGACCTCTTCGGCGCTGCAAGATATTAAATACTTAAAATATCAGACTTTCAACTATTAAGTCGGACTTTCCTTGTTACATTCCGCCATTAATTACAAACCTCCCACACGGAATGTTTTTTTTTTTTTACTTGTTCACTTCCAGCCAACCCTCTTTTTCGACATAACTTTGCAACTGAATGGTATGAGTAAGGCAGAGAGGGTGAGGCAGAGGGGAAGGTTTTAATTGGCTTTTGTTAATAGGAATTCACAATTACTGCTTGCTATTTCTTCTTGCCTCTACAGGCTTTCTGTTGCAATTAAACCAAATAATTTATGTGCTGCAGTTGAAGATTGTTTTAACACCGTTGCAAACCAGTGTTGCCGAGTCGGAGCAAATCCGTTACTTACGAGTCTGAGTAGATGAAAATTTGACCTAAATTCATTCAAAATGATTTCCTACCCCACCAAAAAAAAATTAGACATAATGAAAAAATATATATCTAAATCTTAGTGTCGTTAGGTGGTGATCGCCATTTTCTTCAAAAACGAATGCACATTTTGACAAAAAATGACAACCACTTAATAATAACACAAAGATTTTAATATTTTTTGTTTTCAGCATTTTTTAGTGTCTTTTTATTAAATTGCATTATTGTGATTTCCTTCATTAAGAACGAGACGTTGAGCTCAAAAGCGTACCCGTCTCTTTCATAATTCAAGTAATAAAGATACCAAATAAATTACGACAATAAAATGGTTAAAATGTAATAACATTTATTGAGAGATGTTAAAATGTGAGTTGCGTTTGTGTTGGTATGATGTGAGTGAAATGTCTCATGCTCGCGTTATGTAAGCGAAAAGTAGTAAGGTATATGTTTGAGTTCATCAGGAGTAACAGTGTTGCTGGATTGCTCATTTGTTTACGTGCAAAAGGTGTCAACGGGTTTTTAATAAAATGGATGATGCTATTTGTTGTTTCTTTCCTGTGGCTGGTTGATGTGTGCGATGCTGATGCTGTGTCTGGTTAAGGGTTTCACATCCATGCTGAACATAGTAGGTAGTATTTCTTCAACAGAGATTCTAACTGAGATCAAAGCTGCATAAATCAGTTGATGGGAAATGTATGAATTGTTTTGACGTGGAGTCCGTGACATCTGGCTGCAATCTAATTAGTTATTCGATTATCTTAGCTTTTATAGATTATTATATCAAACATTTTAATGGTTTTACTTTCATGCCTAACATACCGATTGGTTTATTGTTGTCTACATTTTGTCCGCACATGCACATTATTTTTATTAATGTAGTCAGACTAACAACATCTCGAATGCAGTTCCACCAATAGATCCTTTGTGTTGGAATAACTGGAGCTATACAATCTTCCTTTCTTCCCCCTCCCCTCTCTCTTTTTGCCAGATTTAGTTAAGTAAATAAATCATTGTAAATCGTCTTTTCTGTATTTCATCAATTAATCAATGTACTTGATTCGTGGAAACTAATTCCTTTGGCAACCTTTCTGAAACCAATGGACAACCCGGGAAAAATGGAAGGGCACAGTTCCAACATGTTGAATCGATCACAAGCAATAATTAACATGAGCGTTTTATTTACGGATTTGCAAAAGGAGCCGATAGAAAATTTCTATGTATTTTTTATGTTTTAATTGCAACCAATAAGCTGTCATTAAGTACACAAATAAACAAAGATACGTTGTCTGTTG
>OY744524.1:121474993-121477493 GCA_963556195.1 Sepiola atlantica | reverse complement strand
AAAAAAGTAAATACATGTCTATAAAAATAATCAGAAAACTCTTATTTTATTAATATGAAATGCATCCATTAAGGGTAAGAAATATAGGAGAGTTAGGGTTGGGATAAAATGTCAAATGCTGAAGTTCACGTATCTTTGTAGTCAAACTATGTGATTGGCCTAATAGATGTTGTCACAGACTATGGAATTGGCTATGCTGAGCTCAAATCCTATCAGTTCGCTTGTGTTTAGTTATGCACGAATACTATTTGGATAAGGTATGAACCAACAATTACTCCCTCCCAACTATGGGTAAAAATAGTGACATATGTTCATGTAGTAAATAAAATTGTATCAGAGTAAAATTCCTTGTACCACGACTCCCATGGGGTAGCAATGGGGTCTATAGAAAGCAAAAGGTCGATTATCATTTAACTAACTTAAACTTTGACAGAAGAACAGGCCAAGACTTACAACTGGTCTTCAATGAACCTCACCTTCATCAAACACTGGTTATCGCAATGGAGAGCGACCGGAAACAGAAATCAACAAGAACTAAGTGGCCGGCTAGTTTTTATTTAAGACATTCTAGTTAAGACACAAATTCAGGTGCGGTTTTGAAAAGCCGGTGCACTAAGATAAGTGCACTCTGATCTACAGAAAATGACTGATCAGCCTCATCAGCATTCACCGGTTGGTGCACCTTAGGCCATGAGCAATGAACTAATCGCTTCTCAAAAAGAAGGTAAAGCATGGGAGGTTTGACCTGCTGAGACTGAACAGAACCATACCTCAGCCCGACACCAACAAAGTCACTGTCGGACTGATTGTCAAGGATGTATCCTCGACTGGTACAGACATCGACTTAAGCCGTGCCGAACTAACTGTTTATATCGAGTCCCAAATGTTATTGATTGGTCAGGAAAATAACGAATCATTTGAGTAACCAGATGCCGCTCACTTTGTGGTCCAGGATGTTTGCTTACCACCACTCGTTTGAGATAACCATTGTCCCCTTTTTACTGCAGAAACAGCACACAAATCAGCGGAACTTTAACTGGTGCAGGTGGTTGTTTTCACCGACAGGGGTCATGAGCAATTCATTATTTAAATCAGCTTCACAAAAATTCAACTAATTGTATAACAATGAATCGTTTCGAATAGCTATTGTGTTTCAGCATTAAACAACTCGAAAAGGGTTGATATGCCATAAAATCAAACCTTTTTCAAATTGAAACCTTATTTCAGTTATGGTGGTGTGGTACTGCGCTCTGATGTGACACAGAGTTGATTGAAGAATTTATCCGTATGATTTGAGTCATACTCGGATCAAAGCAATCTTCGATTAACGCTTCATACCCCGATCCCACAAAGTTAGAGAGTTACAGAATCTAAAGTAAAATTTCAGATCGAAAGTTTGATCAAGTATAAGTCCACATTTAAAGGGATCAGTGAAAACAGAACGATCAAATGTACAATTGCAGTTCAATTCTAGCGTTACATCTTCGACGAATGTTAATTGAGAGATCTTCTCAGAAGACAATTGACTAAAATAAATCTGGTTTTATTACTGATTTTTTAAAAGTTGTTTGTATCAACGTTCACATTTCTAAGCATTCATTCTTTCATTGTTAATTTCTCTCCTGGGTGACCCACTTTAACTCCATCCTCTTCTATTTATGCAAATATGTCTTTAAATATTTGTTCAACTTACTTCAACACTATTCAGCAATATACTCTATTTTAATTTGTAATTTTAAATATTTTTGTTTGTTATTTTATATTAATGAGTCACAACTTACCAAGGCCAAAAGCCACTCAAGGATAAGGGTTTCTTATGATGTATCTTTATGTAACGGCAATTTTAAAACTTAGATTTTGGAAAATTTAATATTTCTATTTTTTTCTTTTTCAATCTTTGTAATTAACATTGTTATTTGATCAGGTCCGATCTTTATCAGGTTTGCTAACATCATTTTGACAATACGTTCCAGGGCTCGAGATTCGTACATTACTTGTCATAAACCGTCCTCATAAGTAATCAAATTTTGCCCATTCCATTCATCATTTTCAATCCTCTCATAATATTCTTCATCATTCAACTAACAATCTATCCATCTCATTAACTTTTTAACCTTGATAAGTGGTAAAAAAAAATTGACTGCATTTATATTGGACCCAGGTCTTACTAGTAATTTTCTTTAAAACAAATGTGGAATTCCGATTCACCTAACCATTTTCTTCTTTTTTTTTTCTTTGCAGACATTCCTTGCAAAAGCGTTGTACGATAATCTTGCAGAAAGTCCCAATGAGTTGGCATTTCGTCGGGGCGATGTCCTTACGGTCCTTGAACAGGACACTGATGGGATGGCGGGTTGGTGGCGGTGTACGCACCGTGGTCAAGTGGGTATTGCTCCCGGCAACCGCTTAAAGATTGTGACTGGAATGGTTGAGAACGGAACAAAGGATGTTCCCAGTTTGGATAAACACCTGAACGCTCCAGTTACATCTGCTTTAAATT